>JAVJGJ010000002.1:32596427-32614446 GCA_035590215.1 Microhierax caerulescens | reverse complement strand
CCGAGGACAGGGAAAGCTCTGCTGCAGCAATCATTTTAATCCATGTCTCCAAAGAACAGCTGTGAATATTTCCAGTCTCCTTCAAAGTGTTAAGTCAAATTCTCACTCTAATTAAAATCACCAACTATTGTAATAATCCTTTTGTGTTGATCCAAACCTGTAGAGATTCATGACTTTGTGTCAGACAGGGTGGTTCATTGAGAAGAGATTTATCCCAGCTGGGTGTTCCTTGTGGAGGATCCTCCTGCCAACTCTCTACAAATTCTGTTACATCATCTGTCAGTTTTCCTAAATAAGAGAGACACACGGTGACTTGGAAGAACAGCATTTCTGTAGGATTTCCCAAGGAAACATCTCAATAATCAAAACACCACATCAAGCAGAGAGCACCAAACCCTTCCTACAACTAAATTAATCAGCTGTTAGTCTAAATACAACCTGGTCCTTTAAAGAAAGAAAAATACTTTTAAAAAGGACTAAAGTAGGAAGACTGTAGAATGGCAGAAAAAAGCTCACTCAGGCGATTTGGCTAGGAAGGGCTTTAAAGGGACAGGACTGATCCTGCCACAGTTCTTGAATGGAAGAAATGAAAGAAAAGCTGTAATAAACTGTGTATACATAGGTCTGTGCTGCTACGTTATATGAAACTCCCAGCAGAAAGTCAAAAACGCAAGAAAGATGAGGCATTCCTGCAATGCCTCAAATGCATCAAATGGTCGCTGCAATGGTACAAAATGATTGTCTACATTAACCAAGTTAAAGTGTGACTTTTCACATAAGTAGAAACATCCACACTAGTGTTAAACTAGCTAGTGATGGCATTATCCATCATAGACAAGTGGTGACATGGATTATTACTTGGGTTACCCATGAACACGTATCTTGCCATATCTTTATTAGTACTGTTTCCCAAGCTAACTGGATAAAGCCAGTATGCAGTTTATCAACTTGTGCTGCAATCCCAGCTTTACACAACTGACATACCCAGAGAGGTGGGAGGATGGAAGAAAGTCTCTAAAGGAAACTAGGACAATGAGCTATTGTTCCTGGTACTAATTTAAACACTCCAATTTAGCAAGCAAACTATTCAGTGGGAGGAAGGACTGATAATATTGCAGGGCTGATGCTTTCTGAAACAGTGTCACACACAAACAACAGAGGAAACCTACCACAAACTCTGAGCTTTGAAGTAGTACTCTACAGAAATATCTCAATTTTAAGAAGGAGCAAAGAGTTAAACAGTACAAAGCAATGATTTCCAGAGGTTTTTTTATTGCCTAACTTCAAATATCTTTCAAGGGACCTGATTTTTTTTCCCCTGGTTCTTTTCATTTTATAGATGTCTTTGTTCAGTATTTATTCAAAGCCAAGACTCTTGGAAGTTGGTATTGAAGGATGGCTGGTCACTTCTGAAAATGTTAGCACAAATGGAATGCCAAATAAAAGAAGATTTGGCAGTCTTCATTCATTTGAAATACTAATTATTGATTTATTTCCAATAGCAGTATCTCAGGCTTCAGAAAATTGCTAAAAGGGCAGTTAACAAGTAAAAATAGATTTTAGCTTTCAGGTCCCAGGTATTTTGAAATACAAACATCATTGTAGATAATTGAGTAAGACAGCTTTTTAAAAATCTCCCCATAGCCCCATCTGTATAGAAATTGGCCCTCTTCACTAACTATATCATCTACCAGAAGTACTTCCATACCATATTTTCCATTTCAGAAGCTGCCCTTCTTAAATGCAGTTAGCATTACAATTAAAAACTAAGCAAAGAAATATTTATTTCACCTGAAAAAAAAATGTATTGCATGAAAGGAAGTATATTTTAAATACTCACCATAACTAGTTTCAAGATCATCCTGCAGGACAGCATTATTATTTCCACACAATCCATGTGTTTTGCCCAGATAGTCCGGTGCCATTTTGATATACGCTGCAGACGTACCATCCCAAACCAGACTAAAGGCATACTGGTGCCTGACTAGGAAGTATCCAGCTAGTTTTTGGATGTGTAAGTTTCCAATAATGTAAGGTAATTGTACTCTGAAATGACACAGAACCGAAAACAACTTCACATGAGAAAATATCACTATTAAAAATAGATTACTTGACAATTTTATGACTTCCTCATACATGTGAAAATCGCCAATATAAATACTGAGTAACTCTACTAAAAAAAGAGGAAGTTGCAAATAACAGGGAAAAAAAATAATCAAAGTATCAATGGTTGTACTTAATACTATATACCACTCCTTTAGATATCACCTTCCTCAGACACTACTCTGTAAATGGAGAGTAATTATTACAGCTGCAGTCTGGATACTTTTTTTTACAGTACCAACAACTAAGTCATCCCATTTACATCTATTTTACCAAAGCAGCACCCTGAGATTAATTCCAGTTAACCATAGCATTAGAAACATAAGTGCAATTACCCGGATCCTTTATAGGTGACTTCACTGCTCATCTTTATCTGTTCATCTCCAGAAAAGAATAAACTAATGGACCGTTTGCAGGAATAAGGAGAAGAGTAGCATTCAGGATCATTATTCACCTGCCAAATAAAATCACTAGTGTCAAAGTCAAGAGTTTCATCAAATTCTGTGTAATCCACATGCTAAACAACTAATACTCCCAATCCCGCCCTCAGCATGTGAACAAGTAGTTTTATCCCACTCTTCCCTTCCCCAAAAAATGAGTACAATTAGCACTGTTCTGGGAGTGCTCTTTTCACAGTAGCAGCAGGCTTTGAAAGTACACACATCACTTCTTCCAGCTGTTTATATTTTGTGCTATAGTAACGTAGCCCACATTGCAATGTAATTACATCTAGATTATATTCTAGAACCCCATACTATTATCTCAAGTTATTTTTAACCTCTTAAAATTAATGCATCATTATCATGTTCGCCAACAGTTAAAAGGAATGTAGAAGTACAGTCCCCTACCTGTATGGAAAAACTCTGTTCATCTAATTCAGTGTGTCTCACAAGTGCATATGTGGATTTCCCAGAAAAATAATAATATAGTCCATCGAAAGTTTCAAAGTTATATTGACCCCATGTTCTGCATATATGATCTCTTTCAGCACCTGTGTTATACACTAACAAAAGGAGAGTCACTTCAGACATACTGCTGTTTTTTTGAGCCAACGTGTTGTTGAGATGTAGTAGTGTATGTGGTATGCTGGGAAATATCACCACATAAAAGAAAGGAAGGGAAAAATAGTAGGGCACAAAGGAAACTTTAGGCAGAGGCCAGTCATTCTTTTAGCTGTGCGAACCCAAGTACAATGCCAGAAACTCAGTTAGTTTTCTCTCTTTACACACCTGTCTGGCATCTTGGTCCAGTTGCATTAAATCGACTGCAGTTGCACAGCTCTCTGTAGACACACTCACCTCCATTAAAACATGTAAGTGAATCTGAGTGGAAAAAACAAGCATGTTAAAAATAATTACAACAACTTTCATTCTTAAGACGCAATTCTGTCACCAAATGTAACTCCATGAATGACAGGAGATGCTAACATTAAGAGTCCAGGAGAATTCCACAAAACTCCACAAACAGAAAACATACGCCTAAGGATTCACATCAAGAAAGACAGCCAGATGAAATAAATCTGTGCACATTTAGAGAAGCCAAATCAAAATGGTTGTGAAACCTGTTAACCTGACATGTGTTTAGTCCCCTAAGCAATGAATAGAGGAAGTAAACAAGTACTACACAAACAGAAAAGCATGGTGCATGTATCCTTACATAAAAGACTGCTACAAATAATGCTTTACAGGTATACCCTACCAGGACAAGAGCATACTACCCGAGAAATACAAATATTGAGATAGCAGCCGTAAATCTTTCAGCTGCCTGCCCTCCTTCCATCTTGCAATTTTTAAGTATACCAATCACAAACAATTTCCACAAAGACAGAGACCACTGCTCAGTCTCGTAATTTTATTAGACACAAACTTTTAAGCAAGGAAAAATGTAATGCCCAAGTATAATGAGCCTACTGTACAGAAAGCAAGTTCCCTGACTCCCTATTACTAACAGCTTTAAATACACGAAAACAATCCAAAAGAAAGCTGCACATGGAGAGTATCCTCTGAGTATATCCCAGCCAAAAGCAACTAAACCTCTTGCAAAAATCAGAAAGCATTTTGAACAAGATTATACACTCTCCAGCTTCCTTTTAAGCTCCTACTTCAGTTTGAACAAGACTTCCAAATGCCTTTTAAAAAACCTCATCTGATTCACAAATGTATCTACCACACAAATTGCTTTCAGATATATACACTGTAACTGTGCAACCAACACTTAATTCACATGCAAACTCTTGTCAGAATTCATGGATTGAATGCTGTTAAGACTGCTGCCTTTTGTGAGGCTACTGCAAACATGATCACCAACTGCTTTACCAAAGTGTGGCCAAGGTAGATGTTTAATGAAAAAAAAAGTAATTTTTAAAGTTCCTTCTGCTTTTTGAGACCCTAAAAACTTCAAAGAAATATGCTCTCTGCTCACAGCCAGCTATAATGTTAAAATGAACAAGACTGCAAGAAACGTACAATGTAACATAATTTAGGGGAGAAAAAAAAAAAGAAAGAAAAAAAGGAGCTTACATTGTTCATCTACTTTAGGCCACATGACTTCACAAAATACTGCGTTCAGTTACAAATTTACAGAACCCTTGCTTACCGGGTTCTGCCAAAATTTGTCAGTGCAGTTGATTCGTGTTTATATGGCCATCTCCATTTACAAAACCCTTATAAATATTAATTACTTATATGAAAACTTTTGAAATATTCAAACAATTAGTTTTGAAGCCTTTGTTTTCAACACACCCTACCAAATACCCCCCCGAAAAAGCCATGCTGGAGGCAAACAAAGTAAAAAAGAGCACTCCTTTGCCTAGCTAGCCCAAATATCCAGCTCCTTTCTCTACCTGACCAGCATAAACTCAATTTAAAAACTAATACAAGCAAAAACTAAAAAGGTCCCTACTTACTCAGACTAAGCCATCTCATTTACATACTCACAGTGACCAATCCTGTCAGCAATGCAAAAGTCTTATTACTCTTGTCAAGCGAGGCAGACATTGATCTCTTTTCATCGTGAGTGTTGCAAGACCTGTGTAATCAGAGCTCAGGTCTCTGTTCTTTGCTTCTCTCAGATTATGCCCTATTGCTTGTCCAGTTACAATAATGTGCAATTAGACTGCAAGTCATGTTCCTCTCAGCCGCAGAGGAAGTTAGCCCCCTTTTGATGTTTCAGGTTGAATGATTCCCCTTTAAGCATAGCTCAGGTAACCTGCTTCAAGCCACATTCATTTGAATTGTGAGCACAGGCAGCTGATACGGGGACCCTTACTGTCACTGGGAAGGATCTCCCTGGCTACCTTTTAGAGACAAAGTGTGCTAATTGGAAGTCAAATGACTCAATAATAAGCATTTTTTCTTTATGGAGTTATCCTTTGCCTATGCATGTATGATTTTAAGAAAACATGATAAACATCACCTTTGTATTTGCTTATATCCCTTTTTACGTGGCTGTAAATTATCTTCCCTTACACCATATGGAAAAGCTCTGTGTGCCAACATTAGTTATCCTTAACCAGGTAATGAGAGGAATACCGTGTTGATTCAGATTAAACCTAGTGCTCTTACAACTGTAAATAATTTGGCCTCCTTTAACCATCCAATTCTACTCCATTAACACAGAAATATTTCCTCAGGTATTCAGAATAAACATCCTGTAACAAAGGGCTCACTGCTTTGTCATTACAGGAATATAAACTCCCTAAATAAGCTAACTTGTATGATCACATCACAAGTTTAGGTCCCTCCAAGAGACATGAGAATGATTGTAACACCTACAAGAAAGGAAATAAACATCAGGAGTAAGTGAAGGTTAAAATTAGGGAAGGTATGGAAGAATATTAAGTCCTTTGTTTATCTGAAGGTGACCTCTATTAATAAGTCCTTAGCTCCTCTTTTTCCTTTGACATTATGCCAATTGAGTGCATTGGGTTGGAATATGAAATTGAAAACTGGTGAGACTTTTCTAGCAGAAAGCGGTAGGCCTCAGTAACGTGATTTGACTCATAAGTAATAATGGGATTTCTACCCAGAGATGCCATTAAAACCTGCAGGTGACTCTGATAATACCACCATTGTTGTCATGAAGCAACTTGTCTCAAATTCCTTTTTTATTGAACAGGGTGAAGACTTGGGATCATCTTACAGCACAGGTCTGAATTCTTCTCTGCTGCTTTCATTGCTTAAATACTCTGACCATCTGGTAATGACTGAAACTGCTGCAACCCCGCTCAATATGTGGGCAGGTTTACTTTAGTCCCTTGGGCACATGGACTTCCATTCTAGTTCATCTTTCCTCTTAATTCTTCAGTGTCAGGCAGTGAGAGCCTTCAGGCCAGAGCTGGCACCCTACAAGCAGTAGCAGAACCTCAAGCCCATAATTTATCAAAGCCTTTGAAAAAGTGAGACTGATCTAGCCTGTCTGCATTTCATCGCAAGTGTTTCTGGATATCAGTGTTCAGGCTTCACAGAGGTGACTACTGCTGTTGACCTCTGAAGAGAGATGCTTTAGTAGCATCATGTAGACCTGACAAGAAGTTGTTCCAAAATCCCTTTTGAAATACAGTACTGTGCCATCCACCTCTGGTCAGCCTTTCAAATGTTCTTCACCTGGGCTCCAAGCACAAGTTCTGCCAATTTCATATGATAATTGTTCAACGGCGTCTTGCATCTTCATCAAAATAAGCATTTATATAGATGCAATATATTTGGCGGTTTGTATCTATGATATAGTGCCCACTTAGTTTATAATACTTTCTTACATTCCTACTTCTCTGATGACTATTTAAGATCTCAAACTTATTTCAGTTGCATATGAACTATATGTCCACATTTGCTCACCTATGATTTGTTCTTCTGACCTTCTAACATGTTGATTAGGAATAAAATAAGCATAGCTGAAAGTAATTATAATGTGAAGCCCTTCAGCATGAAATGAGATACAGTCACTGAAGAACAGCTGTCCTCTTCAAGAACAAAGAGGTAACTGCAAAGAAAGCCTTGGGTCTGTATCCCATGCAAAGGTTAAGATACTAAATCAAAGAGACATCTAAATTAAAGTTTTTTCAGAAAAGTGAAAGCAATCTAACACATTCAAGAACATGTCTAACTAGCCAAATTACCACACACCAACTTTGAAATACTTCGTTTAAAGCAACACGTAAATCCAGATGCTCCAACTGAATTTTGGCCTCACTGTAATACACCATTATTGATACACTACTGATTCTTGAGGATTATGTGACTGATGCAGACCTTCTATTGGTATTTTTCTGTAAAATATTAAGCACTTCCTAGTGTTGAAATGCTGCATTTTGTTACTGTTATTTAAAACATGGCATGAAAAATATGTTCAATGCAAATCACCAAAGACAGGTTTCCTTTGAAGTTATTCATTAGTAGGTTCACTTGGACAGAAGCTGAAATGTGAAATATTAATTTAGAGACATAAGTGATAAAGTTTTACTTCAGCTAGGTAGGTTACAAGGTCCAGTCTGTTCCCTCATTTTGTATGACTCTGCCTATTTACCAACGTTGGCCCAAACAGCTTCAGACCTCCACAGAGTCTTTTACAGAAATAGACAAAAGACTTTACAGTTTTCAGAATTCTTTAAAATATGGCACATTTTAAAAGTTCTATGCAAGTGTAGAAGAGAGGTCTGCCTGAAGGTTATCAAACTACAATCAACAAATTTTATTCTGAAATGGAAAAGTGAAAAAGCAAAGCAGTTCAGGATACAAATTTGCAAGAAACATGAAGTGGACCTACAGCCATGCATGAAAGAGTAGAAGGTATGCTTAAAACTGAATATTTAAACTTTGCTGTCAACATTCTTGATACTATGTATTTTGTAACTGTGTGTAAGTTCCAACACACACTTGCTCCAGAAAGCTTTCAGGTGTTGTTTTGACTATGGGAGAGCCAATACGACAAGTATTTCTTGCATTATCTTTTATTCTTCAACTTCATAGTCTTTGAAAGCATCCAGCTGTAAATGCACAAGTTTTCTGTGGGACACAGGCTGCAGCAGGATGCAATACTGTGTGGGGTGGGTTGGTGGTTTTGATTGGTTTGTTTCTTTTAACTGCATGAAAAACAGGTTTGCATGGAAGTAAGTTACAAGTTTAACAGCTACGTAAACTACGTGTTAACTGCTGTCAATTATTCTGATAAACATTTCAAACACAGATCCCATATTCCCTGGGTACAAAAAAACAGCAGAAGATTTTGTCTCTTGTACTACACCAACTTTTTTGTTCCATTGACATATATAAGACACAACCATCACTTTCTAAACTGCTTTCAGTTGATTAATACAATGTAAAGGTAAAGACATCTATTGCACAATAAATAACACACCCATCATGTAAAATGATAATGTATAAAATAACATAAAACATGTTAGTTTATCTGTACGGACAGAGCTATAGGAAGAAAAATATTACTGCAACAAGAATTGATCACAATAGGATGAAATATAGATCTGTCATAAACATAGTTTTGCAAGTATGACATAGAATAATTTTCATAGAGACATGACTGAACTAGAGAAAGCAGCAGACAACCTACCATGCTTGGGTTTATCAACAACAACAACAAACAAAAAAACCACAAAAGAAGCAGCTTTACTATTTCATATATCCCCAGACTGGTGCAAATCACATTCCACAGGCAGAGCTATTACACCTTGTATCTCTCTTCAAACAGGAAGGGCCAAAATTAAACAATTCTTCTAAGCATTTAGAGCATGTTACCGAAACTCTTGCACAAAACAGATCAGGTTGCTCTTTTGTTTTTAATGTCTTTCACACACAGGCAAAGATGGATTACCATTTCCCACACAGAGTTCACTGGGATTTAAAAAGGAAGCTTCCAAGTCTAGGTATTTCACTGTTTAAGGAGTTTAATAATCCTGATTTTATTTGCCATCAACTGTGGGCAATCAATAATTTTTAAAGCACATGTCCAACAACATTGTCTTAGCAAAGCAAGTACATCAGAAATGGAAAATCCTTATGAAATATTTTTGTCCCAAAGAAATACAAGTTAGAAAGGAAACAGGAACTTTGTCCTGTCAATCTGCAGAGGGCAATGAAACCTAATTCTTGTCATCATAACTACATCCTCCTTTAAAAGCTTAGACTTGTGATGAGTTAGCATGAGATACTTGCTACCCATTTCATTCTCCCTCCTAACTTGTCCCTTTTTCTCTTAAGTATTAAGACTATTTAAGTATTAATAAACTTGTACATAAACCTTTTGCAAGAGTTCTTTAACAGAAGTCTTGCAAAGGGTTTATGTGCAAGTTTATTATTGCACACTTCAGCAGAAGCACAATGCATCTTACAAGTCTTCTCCAGCTGCTTGCTCTAAGGCAGAACATGAAATCCACTAGTCCCATTAAAGGAATTTTTACTTGCCAAAAAATAAACTTAGGAAACCAAACAATTATTATGGCCAAAAATTTCTCAGCATGATCTATATATCTGCTCTATAACTGCTTTATTTGGTTTAAAAAAAAAAATAGAGCTAGGAAAATAAATTCTTTTTGATCAATAAGCTGGTGCAACCCTCAAAAGCCGAGGGTTTTACTGGTATAGACTGCTACATTAGTAGAGCAATTTTATCATACACAATACGTAAATGAAATTTTTCATATACCAGAGAGGTTCATAGGTTACTTTTTGTTTGAGTAGTATTACATTTCTCTAATCCCTTACATTATTCCTCCACATTCAGCTACACATTTCTCAAAACAGCATGTATTAAAGAAAGAAATTAAAAGCTTCTAGAGATGATACAACCCTAATCATAATTGATAAGAGTCCAGTCCACACATCAGTCTTGCATTTTGTGCAATAAAGCCAAGGAATACAAATCCAGACTATTCACTATTAGGCAAGTCCCACATCCAATGCAACCAATCACGCTAACTAAAGAGAAACTAGAAGTTTCACTTTGAAAAACTACAATTTGAATTACTTTGCCTCTTGTTTCTCCTTTTGACAAGACAAGCATGACACAGGCTGTACAGAGGAGCTAACGCAGAGGATCCTTTTCCCCCGAGCAAAGAGATTAAAGCCTGTCCACTTCACTGCTGGAAATAATATTAAGCAAAAAAAGCCAAGATGCAAATTCCTCAAGTAAATGCCCACCACTGCAAGCTGGTGACCAAAAGTACCTCATCTAACTAACCTATAGATTACACACACAAAATGCATCGACAGATTACCTCAGCAAAAAAAGTAACAAACAAAAAACCTCCAAGCAGAGAACTGTCAGGACATACAATCTAGTGGCATCTAGGCAGCAATCCACATCTTTAGGTATATCATCCAAGAGCTATTTCCCTGCTGAAAGCTCTTTGTTCAAAAAACTGCAGTTACAGACAGTCTTTCAAATGATCAAACCAGAACCAAGTGTAAACTTAAAGCTAGGTCAAATCTCATAAATTTTCATACTCCTGTAGTCCTTTGAGACTAGCCAAGGTACAGCCCTCTTACCCTGAAGAATAAATAAACGGTGCAGAATATAAAGGACAATTGAAATTATTTCATGCAGAAACATAAGTAACTTACTAGATAGTCCACATTTCATACTGTGAAGTCTCCTGTTCTGAGATAAGGGTATCTTAGTAGATGAAGCATTATAAACTGTCATTCCAGGGTCCTTTCAGAAAGAAAAAAAGAAATCAGCAGCTATAACCAACACTTTAAAAATCTCTTCATAGTCTTATCAGTGAATTTACCATTTTTAGTAAGCTCACTGTGCCATATTGGCTTACTAAAGTGTTACCAAAAACCACCAAGTACAGTCACTCAAGACTTCAGTAAAGGAACATCAAAGTATGTGACACCTCAAGACAGCAGGCAGATTTTAAGCCAGTTAAGCCAAAAATGCCTAAAATGTCCAAACACCATCCTCTGTGCCCTTCTCCATACTCCTTTTACTCTCAGTTACAGACTGTGTACCATCATGTGTATCTAGCATAATTCTCAGTATAAACATTCTGCTATTTTGGAAATTCTTATCACTCAGTTACTTAAAATAATTTTAAAGTATATGCATGCATAAATCACTAAAACCCATCATAATAATTAACTAAATGTCTTGTAAGGTCTTCAATTCACATGATTTTCCAAGAACCTGATCAAAAAATCCAGCAAAATCAACACAGTTTTAGTGGTTTATTGTTTATTTGTTTTAAAAAACTAACATATCATTAACACCCAGGCTAGTTTTCAAAATGTTTCCTACCATTTTCTCTTTAAGCTTTTCCTGTTGTTCTAACATCCAAAAATATAGGATGACAATATAAAGCTTTCATTTTCTTGTATTTCCTTTCTCATAAGCACTTGTGCCTTCAACAGTCAGCAGCAAGGTATCTTCAGTTTTCTTGTATTAATTCAAATTATTGTGGTGAATGAATCTTCCTTTTTCTCCAATAAATTTCCCTAAGAAACTCAGTGTTTCTGGTCTATTTGATTTTGTAATAATTTTTATAAATTGATATGTCATGACACATTGACTCCCTCCCCTCATTCTTGCCATATTCATCTATTAATACAACTCCCACTTCATTCTTCCATCCAGCAGTGGTGCCAGTCACAATCCTTCCACTCTCCTTCCAAACTAAAAGTATTTACACAGTTGCACATGTATAATTTCTGAACCAGAAATATACTAAGTCTCACCAGAGTAGCATGACAAGAACTCACATTAATATTTAGGAGGGGGTCACAACACAAAACAAAAACTACAACAGAAGAAAGAGAACACAGGTTGGTTGTTAACAGCTTGAAAGTCAGTCATGATCACTAGTCATTCAACCAAATCTAGGTAAACTGAACAGACATTTCACACTGTTTTACCCAAGTATGGTGCATAGTCCAGTTACATTTTGTGAACATGAGTTCCTTCCCATCTTCTTCTTCTAAGTGCAAAATTTCAGTATTATTTTGTCTACCCCATTTACAGAGAAGTGGGACTAGATACAAACCCAATTATTTACAAAAAGAGGCACTGTAGATCAGATTTTGGAAATTGCTTTTTCACATTCAAGTGAACTTGTGAACAAGGACAACCCATCTGAAAGCAAGCATTTTAATGGTAGAAAGAAATAGGACAGCAGCTGAGCATGTATAATTTGTTTAATATTGCCCACAATTTTTCTTTGAGAGGAAACAATATCCAAGGTGATCTATGTATTACTCAGAAAGCAATTTCCATAGCAGCTTTTGTAGAAAATATGTTTTAAGGAAATAATACTAACTTCTGGTTTTAATGTGAACAACCAGTCTTGTAAAATGCACTATCACGCTTGAGGGAAAGCGGTATCAGCACTGATCTATAAAGGTGCCTTAAACAGTTCTTCAAAACTTAAATACTTATATTTCCTTAAAAAAAAAAAAAAAAGCCAGCAGTATATCAAATCACAAAATCTTATTCAGCCTATATCATCTACTCGAGAAAAAAAAAAAAAAAAAAAAAAAAAGAGGAGCAGACATGCTTTGCCAAGTTACAAAAAATGGTTGATATTTTGTCATAATGTGGTTATATTGCCATGCTCATGATGCATAGAAGTATACCTCCTAATTAGTATGTCTTTGTTAAAATCATGTAACTCACCTTCTCTATAACACCCTATCTTTTTTCTATAACTGCCTATATCTAGTGTAACATTTTTCTCAATTTAATATGAACTTTTTGATCCTCAGAAGCCAATGACTTATAATAGAAAAAAGTTTTTCCTTAAAAAAAAGCAGTATCTACTTACATTTAGCTAGTTTACCTAATACAATAACACATATGTTACAGCCATTTCACAAAATTTCTTCTCCTCATGAAAAGCAGCAGCCATATCCTCTAAAATGTTCATATTTCAGTGACACAATTACAGAAAGCAGTTTTCTTTAAGGAAAATTCATTGACAAATACAGTACCTGTTAATAAACAGCATTAGCTACAACGTATGACATATACAGTGATACAAATAACTGAGCAAAAAATTTCCAAAATATTATAAACAACACTAGCTATGTCTACATAATGTCTAAAAAAGGACTCAGTTATTTTCTTTGATTTTCATACCCTAGAACTTTTTCATTCAAATTTCTCAGTCCTGAGCACAATTCTGCAAAGTATTTTTAAAATAGCAGGTGTCTTCTGTGTTTTAAATACCTATTTAGACATTTGACTGAAAACTAATCTCAGAAGATATATAATTAACTAAGTCTTCATGGACATAAAATTCTGCAGAGGGATTAAGCATCATTGCTTAGTGTTGCTTTACCACTTTCTCTTGAAGCTTATTAAAAGCAAGAACATGTGAAAATGCATTGTTGTTAGTTTTAGACAGTTCAAATGGCTAAAACTACTCTTCAGGTTCTTACCATTTGAAAACTAATAGTGAATTCATATCTTTTTTTCTTTCTCCTAAGAATATTTCTTACTGAAGATTTCTGCTCAGTAGGCTAGCACAAAAGGAAACAAAGCCTACTGCTGTATCATGAATTCTTGGGGGGAACCGCAATCCACAAGTATTTGCTCTTATTGGTGGCTGGCTGTTACCTGTTTGCAATTATGTGGCACTCTTTTCTTTGCTCAGAGCTTTTCCCAGAAAGAGCAGAGAAAAAGCAGAAAGGCAGGCAACCCCTCTACAGAACCACAAACCAGGGCAACAAAGCAAACTTTCCTTTTCCCACCCTCAAACAACGGAGCGGGAACCACAAACCCTAATTACATTTCAGCAGCACGCCATGAGCCGATATAGTCGAGTTGCCAAGATAAACTGCATCCCAAAACCAGGACAGAGTTGTAGCGATCCGAACTACCAGCTCATTTACTTCTACCAAGTGAATGGGCTGCCACAAAGTGGTTCCTGCCTGGTAAGCCAGGCCGGACCTCAGCTTCCCTGGGAGCAAGGATGCATCCTACAACATGTAACTATTTCTGGACAGCTGAATTTCTAGATACAGTCTTCCCTCACTGCTTAAACACTTTAAGCCCCAAGTTTCTTTTTGTACCTGTCTGACACTCCTCATGCCCAAGATAAAACATACATTCAATGCTGTTCGAAGGGTAAGTGCTGAAGAATCATCAAGAGTAGAACAGCCAACATAAATACTGACGGTATCACGGTAATGTACAAATTTATTCAGGTAAGATAAGAGAAACGTGTTATGCTGATGACAACCAGAACACCCGTCCCTCAGACCGACGCCGGCAGCCTCCCCTCTGAGGATCCCGCCGCCAGCGGCGCAACGCGGGAAACCCAAGCACCATCTTGGGCCGCGAGCGACGGCGCCTCAGCCCCGCTCGCGTTGCGGTGCGAGGAAAAGGCGGGAAGGAGCCGCTGAGGGAAAAACCGCGCGTCCCGTACCGCCCGGCCCCACAGCACCCGCCCGCCGCCGCTCACAGCGCCCGACCCGCGTTCCCTACCAGCGCCGCCGCGGCGAGGCCGTCCCCTCTCCGCTGTCCCGCGGCGCTGCTTGGGCTGAGGGCAGAACAAAGTAGGGTTAGCTTGGCCCGGGCGGCCCACCCCGGCCCGCCTCAGGGCTGCTGCCCGCCTGGTTGCGCACCGCGACGGCGAGAAAGGAGCCCCGCTGTGCCCCGGCTGGCTCTTACCTGGGGAGCGGCACGTCCCCGCCGGCAGGGAGCTGCGCCCAGGCGCCCCACGGAGACAGGGCTGGAAAGCAAAGGTGGCAGGTTAGCGATGGTCGGCACTGCCCTGCCCCTGCCCTCCCCGCACCCTGCCCGGCGGGAGGCTCACCCGGCGGCAGCCAGGCGCACAGCAGCGCCCCGAGGAGGAACCGGGCCTCCATACGGACTAGCAAGCGACAGCTCTTTCCCGCGGAGCTCCAGCCCTCAACGCTGACCGCTACCTGCGCCCTGGGCTCAGCCCGCCCTCCCGGGCGGGGCGGCAGAGGGGTTTATCAGCCGCCCGCCCGCCCTCCGTCCCGGCCTTTCCCCAAGCCTCAGACACCGCCCCTCGCTCTGCAGCGGGGCTCCCCGCAGCCCGGCGGCCACCGACCTCGCCGGCTCCGCACACGTTTAGTGTTAGTTTTCCGCCCTTCTGGGGTTTAAGCAACGATTAGCGTCATGGCTTCTTAGCAGGAGCTGAAACCGGGGTGGTTGTAGGACTGCGCCTCGCTTCTAAGGCGAACAAACCCGGGGCTGTGCTGCTGGGGCTGTTCCACGGCTGAAATGCCGGCTTGCCGCGAGCTGCCCGCTTGTGCTGAGGGGCAGCAGACGCTGCTGATGCTTAACATGGGCTATTAACTACGAACCAGTAAAACAGGTGTTAGAACTTGAGTGATGAAAGGCATGAGTAAGATATGAACTGAGTTCAGCGTGCAGCTAATGCGTGTGGCATAGCTTCTGAGAACTTTTTTTACTATAAATTCACACTTTTGAATTTGGAGCTCTCTGTGGACCCTTTTCCAGGTGGTTTGGGTTTTTTACTTGCTTTCTTTCTTGTATTAAATTTGCTATCTGTTTTACCTTCCTTCCGTTATTTGTTTCCTTTTTCCTCTTCCTACCGCTGTTATCTTTTTTCTGTTCTATTCCCTTTCCCATCTGCTGCTGCCTCTCTCTGCATCAGTCTTCAGGTTTGCATATCTTATAACAGAAGCTTTAGAAGTTGCCCATACCAGGTGAGAAACTGTCTCCGATGAAAAGGGGCTTTTTCTGACTGCTTTGGGAAGTCTGTTAACAGTAAGTCATTAAAAAGATCCCTTTTCTGCCTTTGTAATTTGTCCCTGTGGATTGTATTTCTTGCTGCAACAAGTGTTTCGTTTCTAATGAAATGATGGAAAACTAGTGATGTTTTCACTGAGAATTCTATTCTCTCCTGTAAATGTTGGAAGGAGAATGTGTATGAGGGAAAATAAAGTGAGAAGAGATAATAACTTCAGCACAGCCTTTTCCCAATAACTCCAAACAGATTTTTAGAATTATGTGCTAGTCTCAGCCTGTACCAGAGCCCATCTACTCTGAATGCACCATGCACTTGGCTTTGGTGCACTTTCTCTGATCCAGATTACGTTAATGGAAGTAGAGAAAGTAGATCAAAAGCAACAGGAATCAGTTTACACAACACACATTTTAATGTATCTCTTTGCCTATGAAATGGGCGCTATTCACTTTATTCATTTTCCCTTAATGCCACAGGTTGCAAACAATAACTGAAACTAGGTTTAAAGCCAATTTAGTTGCAATCTGATTTCTTGCTATGAAAGACTTCATTATCCCCAACTAATAAAGTCGTAATTGTGCCATCTTTTAATATGAAATATTTAAAGTAATGGAAACTTCTGAATCATCTCGTAAATTTACTGATTATCAAACTTCCAGTTTTGGAGCATGGGATAGTTTTATCAGTTTGTTTGCTTTGTATTTATGCACAGCCAAGCACAGGAATTCATGTAACAGAGCAGACAGCCCACAGAGTTAATGATGTTTCCTGTGGTGTGTCATTTACCTGATGGCTCAGAGCAGTTTCACATCACCAAATGAAGTTAATTCCACAGTATTTACTATGTGGAGGAGTTTCTGACTCTTGGAAAATTTATCTGTATGATAAAAAATTTACTTTCTTTTAAATTTAAGTAACTTTCAGTTTGTAAAAGATCTATCCCTATGAAGTCTTCTACAAGCAACTGATAGATAACATTGACTGCTCTATTCTATATGTAAATTTAAAGGAAACATACACAGTATGTGATCCTTTACATTTCATCTATCTCCTTCCTTCTCTTTTCAAAACTAAGACAGTTTTGTTTTGCATATGCAGGGGAGAAGTTCTATAGCTGTGTGTCTACTGCTTGGCTAGAATAGCTTTTCAGTATTGTGTGGTACTGGAAATTAGGTAGAAGACAAATGATTTGTGTACTGGTAGTTGCACTTGTAAGATAAAATTTTTTTCTGAAAACAATTTTTGGTTTTTTACACAGGTTTAAAATGCATTCTTCTCATATTCCTGACCTCTGATATGAGAAGTGGCCAGTGTACATATAATTGAAATGTTCCTATACAGCACAGTCATCTTCTGAGAGAGGTGAGAGAAATTTCTGAAGGAGTTTGTGTAGCTTACAATGGTTATCACACAGAAATAATAAAACAGCTTCCAGTTTGTACCTGCCAATATGGAATTATTTTACCATGCCTTTATATGTATTCATACAAGTTTCTATTCTACTGGAAGGAGGAGCAGGTAAGCTACCTGTGCTTCTGTAAACCCCATTCTCTCCAGAGTTATGGGGGTTAGGCTGATTCTGCAGAGAGAGGAAAGGACATATGTTATCAGGTCTCCTCTGCTTACTCACAGCCTTGATTACAGAAGTCTTTATTATTGTGTACTACAGCAGTGAAAGTGGGAGAAGAACCAGCACAATACGAAATAACCTGAAAGAGTTTAGTCTGAAATAGACCGTTGCAGGTGCTCTGAGCTTGGCTCTTACGCAGTTACTTTCAGCGGGCATGTCAGAGGCTATGTTTGTAAGCAATGATATTCTGTTAGTGGGAAAGGCTGGTGCAAATCACACTTAATGATAAGTCAGATTTACCCTGCTTACCAAAAAACAGACAAAATGAGATTATTTGCAGTAGAGCAATTTATTGAAGAAAATTATTCTTTTTTTCCCTTCCAGGTGTTAGTATGCTCTAAATTTCACATCTTTGTGCTTTTTTTAACTAGTAGAGCTAGTGACATACATACCTACAGGTCCAAGAGAGAAGTTTGGATGTGAGCTCTGTGCTGTGTGAGAAGCACCAGCTGTAAAAATCAGCTCAGGGAAAAGGCCAGGCAGGTAACACATTGCAGGGCGGGGGCGGCTTTTATTTGACTTGTTCTTTCTTTTTTTTGCTTAGACCTTAAACAACCAAAGCCTGGGGTGGTAGCGGGGTGGTCGTGCCGCTGAAC
>JAVJGJ010000002.1:32531013-32596012 GCA_035590215.1 Microhierax caerulescens | reverse complement strand
GGGGGGCGGAAGAGGAAGGGCATCTCCCGATGCATGAGCTGTTTCAGGGCTTGACTTAACTTTATTTTAACATCATGTAAAAAATGTTGTAGCCAGTTCAGGGAAGGTAAAAAAAAGTATAGGTGCTGAAGTCTAGGCCCAGGCAGTTCGCATTTGCGCTCCTGCGTGGTGCCAGCGGTTACTCAGAAGACTTCAGTTCCACCTTAATATTCACTACTGTAATTGTGCATGTGCAGTCATGTGCAAACGCGTTTGATACATGGAGCAACTCAGTGTGCCTGGCAGGTCATTTTGTCATTTACCCTGTTAAGTAAGTGCTCAGCAGAGTTCGAAATAGTGTGAGCAAAGCAAGCTCCAAAACCTCTATTTAGGTAAAGGAGAGGAAGGTTGGTATACCTATTAAGAGGTGTTTTTGCATAGCCATTTAGGACTCTCTCAGACTAAGGTTTTTCAGTAGTTTTGTGGCTGGGTTTTTTTTTTGTGGAGGAGGTTGTGGTTCATCTTGTATTGAGTTTGTGGTTTTTTTGTCAGCTAGGGAATGGAATTTCTTCAAAGTAGCATAATGTTGCGTTTTATAGAAGTATCACCTGGTAATAAACCCATTAACTGAAGAATTGTTAGTATGAAGTACAGAGGCCACAAAAAAACACCTATGTGATGAACTGAAGTTCGTAACTATTAAGGACCTGGATGCTCGGTAATAATGACAATAGCCATCTAGCAAGTTATTTTTGCCTTGCTACCTATTATTGTATAACTCAACAGCAGGTTGTGCAACATATCTTTAAAGACTCTGGTTCCTAGGCACATGGTTACCATCTTGAACTTTAAACCTTTTCCCTTTCATTGCTGCTATAATTCATAAATCTTTCTAGTCCCACCCCTGATAATGTAAGACTTATTGTCAGTGTTTCTTGGTGCAGGTAAGTAGGGTGTGTATCTCGGTGGAAGCTTATCTGACTTAGAGGAAACAGGTCCTTATTTTGTATCATCTTTCTTCTTTTGGCCTTTGTGGCAATTTTAATGTCTTGGATACTTATTTTTTCTGTGTCAAATCAGTGAAAATTCTCAGCCACAGGGATATGAGTTTCCTATATTTGCTACTTTGATATTATTTTTTTCTTAGCAATTATAGTCAGTTCTCCCTATCAACCAAGCAGCAATGCAGCAATGCAAAATATGTAATATATGCAGATGTATTGGCCAGTTCTTCCATTTCCCTCGATACTCTTTCAAAGGCTGTGTAGCTTAAATGGAATTTGGTAATATTCTTTGAAAGCTGACAGATTGGGCTAGTGCTGCAGTAGTGCGCTACTGTAATTTGAACTTTTTCCACATGAAAATGTGGGGCTTTTCCCCCCACAACTTCTATAGAAGTTTATTCTGTAGAATAGACTTGTTGCCAGATTTTATTTTTCTTTTATATGTAGGTGCAGTGTTTGTGATGACTCCTTACTAATTGCTGTGAAAAACAGCACAGTTTATATAGTGAGAAAGCATGAGCAACTCTTTATTTATGTTGTAGGATTGAAATTTATACAACTAATGTGAAGATACTCTTAAATGTCACAGAAAGGTTGAGGTTGGAAGTTATCTCAGAAAGGTTGAAGTTGGAAATGGCCTCTGGAGGTCACCTGCTTCAGCTCCCCTGCTGAAGGAGGGCCAGCTAAAGCAGGCTGCCCAGGACCACATCTAGATATTTTTTTTTTTTTATATTCTTGGTTTAAAAGCTGTGAAATTATCTATCCTTTACCTCCACAGTTATTTTAGTTTCTCTCAGCTTCTCAAGAAAATACTTCCTTGATTCAAGTTATACCATGTCACCGCTATTTTTCTGGTTGTGTTTGGGGTTTTTTTCCTTAACATGAAGGGACATGATCTTTTAGGATTTATGAAATTAGTCAGCTCTTAGAAGCTGTTGATAAGCCTAGATCAAGTGTATGTCTACAGTAAGACTCCATCCCAAGGAGTTAATGAATTAAAGACAGGGTAAAGAGATGCAGGTAGCTAAGATGAAGTGATAATTGGTGGAATAGAAGGTAGCAGGAAAGAATGACCTAATTAGAGAGCTGGTATGTAGCTACCTAGCTGTAGAATTCTGAATATATAAGAAGTCACTTGGGTTTTTGTCAGGGGATGAGGAAGTTGCTGGTGCACTGTGAGAAGTGCAGGAATCTGACAGAAAGACTGAATGTTTTCTGAGAAGAAATACCAGAATTTATATATGGCCCTCCAGTTCCTGAGAGAGAGTAGAGTTTTGTCCATCAGCTAGCATATCGGGAGAAAAATGTAATGTTACTGGTTGCTTTCCCCATCAGGAGAAGAGGTGATGATGGTTTTGTTCTTTGCTTTGTATGATTGACATGCTTAAACATTTAATGTTCCTTGAGACACCACTCATTCAGTACCTTAGTTACCACTAGAGATTGAGTTTGGTGTACCAGAACTGAAGCTGATTTATATCTTGTGTTTTTCCTG
Source organism: Microhierax caerulescens (assembly GCA_035590215.1). Taxonomy (NCBI): domain Eukaryota; kingdom Metazoa; phylum Chordata; class Aves; order Falconiformes; family Falconidae; genus Microhierax; species Microhierax caerulescens. Next base: position 32,593,534 of record JAVJGJ010000002.1, on the reverse strand, counting down.
ATGGGGAAGGGAAAAATGGGTGTTGGACTCCGTTTTACACATATCACCTTGCCTTGAGTCTGTGTACAGTATTGAAGAACTAGTCAGTTTTGATTGCAACCATTTTATTTCCTTTTAAGGCAGACCTTTTCTTTTTTCTTTTGAAATTCACTGTGAATAAATTGGTTTACTCACTAGTATTATTATTGTCAAGCAGTCTTGTCCTGCACTGAGCTTTTTTGGCCTTCAGAATTTTTGAAAGTGTCTTTTTACAGAGGAGACAAGTAATAGAAAACCACCTGCATGTGGTGTATTGCTAGCTTTAGAGACACAGAAGGGACAAAGGGAATATGAAGCATGTATTTAGTTTAGAATATAATGCAAATCATTCCAAACCTAGAAAGAAAGGTTTCTTTAAATATGCAAATTGGTCTTCAGACTTCACGTCACAGTAATATTAGCCTTTAGGTCAGATGTAAGTTGTTTTCCTAAACATTAAACTTGTCCAAATGTAAAACTATGTAATGTGACTTCGCACTGCAGGTAAGATCCCTGGCATTGAATATAAATCAAACTCCTTATATGAGAATTTTTGGATTTGGTTGAAGGTTTTTCTGCTTTATTTTAGAGTAGTTATCCAGGAGCAGACACAGTAATATGACACTGGTTTAAGTAAACATACTATTAGTGGGGGAGGAAAGAATAACTAGCGAGTTCTATCAGTTAAGAGCTGGAGCAAAGAGGAGCAGAACTGTAGCGGTTTCCATAATGTTATGTGAGACCCTGAAATCAGTGGTTTAGATGACAGAATGTAGATTATAATCATCTCAGTGTGCTGGTTTTATCTGTGACAGCATGTGTTATATTAACGAATGGCCAAAAAGGTTTCTGAAAACATTTATTCAACAGTACAGTGATTATCAGGTAAGGCGAATACAATCTTATTGTAATAGTGATGCTGCTGAGGGGAAATCTAGCATACAGAATGTTATTGGTATTTGCCACCTTGTCCAATTGTCATAATGCTAATTTTAGAAAGTCTTTTATGAGGTAATGCTCTGTTGCAAAAATGTGTTTATCTTTGGTTGAGAAAAAAAAGTCTTTGTTAAAATCTTTGCTGTATGGCTTAGGAATTTGTGAAAGTCTTATATGTTCAACATTTGTGATTATTTAGTCAGAGATTTATAATAATGTCCTTGGGTTTTCAGGTTAATCTACTAATTGACAATGAAGCGGAGAAGGATTATCTTTATGATGTGCTGCGGATGTACCACCAGTAAGATCTAGCTTTATATATGTTTGTGCAGAATTTTCTAACGTTAGTAAATTTGAAGAGCTAATATTCAAGATTTTAAGTCATCTTTTCTAGTAGTATAAAGAAAGTAGCTGAAGTAATAGTTTTTATCCTGTGTAATGAAGCCTTATACTTTCACAGCAGCAGACTTCCTAGCCTGCAGACAAGGAAAGAGCATGTCTGTAGTCACCCATAAAGTTACTTTGGTTTTATGACCTGCCAGTTCTTTAAAAGATTTTGGTGGTTTCTTATGGGGGGGCAAAAAAAAGCACCTGGATGATAAAACTGTTCTTGGGAAACATGACAAGAGCATTAATCAAATTCATTAATATTTCCAAATAATGCTTATTTATTTGCAACACTTTATTGTTTTCACTGAGGTTTGCTGTTGAAGTGTTTTCACTGACTATTTAGATAAACATTTTTTTGCAACTGTTTTATCTGAAAGCTGAAAAAATTTAGTCTGGGAATCTGTTTGGCATGTTTAACAGCTCTGGCTTATTACAACATAATGGGGAAAAAATGGTAAGGTGATAGGCCTATTACCAATCCTTTTACTGGACTGATTTAAACCAGGGTTGCTTAGGACCTGTATTGTTGTAAATGAGATCAGCCTATGATCCATTGTTTTTCAAAGAAGATGAGAATATATTTTCCACTCATCATAGACAAGTGGCTCTCATAGGCATTGTTTCCATTAATATTTTAATTAATAGCATCTCAGCTGAGTGAAATGTAGACGTTTCCATCTGATGTTTGCACTGAACTATAGTTATGGGTGTATTCAGCTGCATATCTGATTCAGTTTCACTCAGGTCTGTCTAATTGCTTCTCCATTCATAAAGCCTGTTGTTTGGAAAGCCGGTTGATTCAGTACCTCTTAATTATTTAAAATCTTCTTGCAGTTACAAAATTAACAATGCCTATAGTAATTTTTCTTCAATTTCCAAAATTGCAATGACTCAAGCAGTATTTCCAGTGCCTCTGTGAACATGTTGATGTTCTATCACTTTTTTGGAATACATTATGAAATATTCCAGGGCAAAAATACGTGCAGTTGCTGTTGGAGTTAACATTTAATGTCTGCTTCATTATGAACAGCATTTCCAAAAGTACTTGACCTCAATCCCATGTAATGTCTCCTGATCTGTATTTTCATTGCATATGCCTCAGAAATATTGTATGCCAGGAAATGTAAATTGTGAGAGGGAACAGCAAATAATACAGACTAAGTTTAACTTGATATTATGTAGGAACAGCTCTGCTGAACCTTAGGGAGCTGTTCCTTCACCCTTACAGCTGGGCAGCAGAGTACATTTTCTAGACCTATAATTATCTCAGTGCTGATCAGTATCAATGAGACTACTTTACGTAGCTCTCAAACCAGATGTTGACATCAGTGTAACTTCTATAGATATAGTTAATTGGTTCATGGGGGTTAAATTTTTATTTGAAAAAAAAATTAAAATTTAAAGCAAGTTTTTGCTTTAACTACTGAGTATTGTGATTTCCCACACACGTACGCACATGCCCCAAGTCAAAAGTTTGTCAGTCCCAAAGTTCAAGAAAGGAAGGAACTTGTAAGCTAGATTCACTTAGAAGGATTCCTAACTAGTAAGGAAACAAAACTAGTAGGCAGGTATATCTGATCTGGAAAGTTATTTCCAAATGGTTACGTAAATCTTTTCTGGACTCTGAGAATGACATTAAAGATGTCATCTGTAAAAGTGATGTGCATGACCTTAAAAGATACAGACAGTATATAGGAGATTTCAGTTATTTTGAAGCAGATAGTTATTGTTCCTGTTTGCTTACAGAAGGCTTGCTTTCTCAAGAGGCTGTTTTGCTTTGGTTAAACCAGTATCTGCATAAGTAACTTTTTTTAGTAGGTTGAAGGGACACAAAAGTATTGAAGCCACATGTATGGCAAGTTATTAAATGGTGCTTTTTGTTGGGGTGTTGATTACCTGTACTTGTTTTGTCATTGTGTTTTTGTAGATCTATGAATCTCCCAGTGCTTGTGGGGGACCTAAAGCTTGTGATTAATGAACCAAGCAGATTACCTCTATTTGATGCCATCCGCCCACTTATCCCATTAAAACACCAGGTGGAATATGATCAACTTACACCCAAAAGATCACGGTAAGAGAATACAGAACAATGCAGCTAATTTAAATACAAGGAGGAAATACTGACCGAGTCTTCAGATAAGTTCCAAGTTAAATATCGATCACCTGTGTAGAATAGGCATAATTATTTCACTTTTGCTATATTTGCTAGAAGTACAGTTTTGAGCTACCTGAAATGGTTTGCCAGGTAGTTTAATCTTGGTAGGGGTAAAGGCTAGAGGAGTCAAAAATTATACTTTCCACTTGAAACAAACTTTTGTCATTTTTTCTGCATTTAATAATAATAAAAAAATCTTATAACTCTAACCTTCTAGAAGCAGACAGCTTCAACAGTTGCATATGTCTTTTCTTATGAAAAGACATATATGTTGGCTTTAGTTAACACGCATCCATCCAAAGTTCAGTCAACTTCCTTTTTTTCATTCATATTTCAAGAGAAAAATAATGTGTAACTTTTGCCACAATGAGTTATGCATCCGAACAGTTAAGTATCTTCCATTTTTGCAGAAAGCTGAAAGAGGTGAGATTGGATCGTTTGCATCCTGAAGGACTTGGAATAAGTGTGAGAGGTGGAGTAGAGTTTAGCTGTGGCCTCTTCATCTCCCAGTTAGTTAAAGGGGGACAGGCAGACAATGCTGGACTTCAGGTAAGAAAATTAATAGCATGCTGTGCTACAAAAAACATTGTGCTACAATGTTAGGGCAGCAAGTAGTTAAATTTTTTTATTTACTATTTAGAAATAGCAATTGCTAAGGTGCACTAAAGTGTTTTTTGTCACTTGTAATAAAATTAATAAAATATGTAGGTCAGTGCCATAGTAAATACCATTATACCAATGGTGAATCAAGTTATTAAAACTGTACTTTTCAACATTTTTGATAAGTGAACCGTTTTTTCATATTTGGGATATAACAGTTTTTGAAGATAAAAGGGCCTTCTTATTTATACTTCATAAGTAGCCACAGTTAAATATAAGCAGATGGAAAGAAATATCGCTTAACTCTGTGGAAGAGAGTTTTAAGTTGCTAAATTGTGATTAAATGTAGAATAGCATATAAATACTAAAAATGTTAATTCTACCTTGTACAGATATAATTTGTGTAATTAAATGTTTATTTGAACTTCATGTGTAAATTATGGGAGATTTTGGGTTGTGCAATGGAAGTGCATGAAAGGGAGAAGCTATTTTTAATGATTTCCAATATCCTTTGTACTGCATAGAATTGCACTTTGAGTGATTAAATTTTATATACATGAATTGTAACAAGGTTGGAAAAAATAATTAGGTATAAACCCACATTTTTTTCTACATCAGTACTTACGTGATTTGTGTTAATGAAGTTTTGAGTGCTTGGTTTGTTGTTTTAATATGTCGTTTCTTGCTCATACATATCTTGGTGAAGAAAAGGGGTGAGCACTTGCTGTAGCAATCATCTGCATCTTGCTATGCTTTCAAAGCTGATAAGGTGTTTTAAAAGTCTGTGTTTCTCACTAGAAAGGCTGATAGGCCTGGGTAATTTTAATTTGTCGAGTGCAAATAGTTGCTGGAAGTATTGATGTTTAAGGATTATATGTTAATACTAGTCAAGAATGTATTGGAATGACATGAATTATTACAGTGTTTAAACTAATGAGTCTTGTAGATATGCTTTAGGGTAACCCCACCACTCTCTTAGCTTAAAAAAACCAACCAAACAAACAGAAAAACCCTTCTTTCTGTCAACAAGGCAATCCAAGTTAGGGTTCCATGTTTGTATAGTTGATGCTGAGAACTTTCTAAAACTTAAATAAATGTCCCTCTCTCTGTTTGCATACATGCATATGCCCTTTTGTTTGTGCATTCAAACCTATATATCCCCTTCAGAATCACCACTGTCAGAATCACCACATCCTGTCTTCTGGCAGCCTGCTCTGGACAGAAGCATGACTGGCTTACAGGATGCTTTTAGAAACTCCTTAGAACAAACCCACAATTTCAGGGAATATACCCCACAAATTCTGTATTTATTTAGAACTGAGAGAGTGGTATAGGACAAACATTGTGCTGAAAGTGTCGGTAGCCTACTTCTAAACATGGGGTTTGCCAGTGAATAACTCTGGAAAAGGGCATTGATGCACCTTCCCAGGGTTTGCACTACAAAAGCTCATAGTGGTCAGCTCAGTAGAGATTCCAGCTGCATCCTTCCACCACTGGTAGGGAACTGAGAAAAAGGCAGACCAGTCAATTGTATGGCATTTGAAAACATCTCTTGAAAAATACTGGAAGGAATTAAAGATGCTGAGCAATAAAGGACTTAATAGCCACTGTTTTAAACTGTCATGCTAGTACATTCATCTTAATCCTGTGTTGCAGCTCTGCTCCTCTGCCTGTGGCAGATTGATGTTTTGACATGATTGGTAGATAAGGAGTTATGCTCAGTTGTTGTGCTGCTGTAGGGATGTCAATTTTCATTTTTCCTTGGTGCAGAAAAAGGTGCTCCTGGCTTTCTGTGACTGAGGCCATTGTACTACATGTTGGTGACAGTGAATGGAATTGTAAAGGATCTTTGGGCTGGGTTGTACAAGTTTAACTGCAACTCAGAACATAGTTGGAGTTTGGCAGAGAAATAGGGACAATAAGGGGGAAATATGCTTGAGACTGATTTTGTTAGGGTTAGATTCTATGTATTAGTATGTGCAGATGGTGCTTTGCAGCTCGTAACTGTCTGACTTCCGTTTTTTGATGCCTGGTGTTAAAGCTCAGCCTGAAGTGCCTTCATAATAGGTGGCACCAGGTACTTTCATAACCCAACTGAATAACAAGAGTTGACAGGCAGTCCATTGTTCTAAATTGCTGTCTCACAGTAAAGCCAACTGCTTCTGAAATTTCACCCACCTGCTTTATTTAACTAAATCTCTACACATTTTCTATCTCAAAAATGCTGTCTGAGAAAGGTATAATGATCTTCTATTATACCATCACTTCTATGTCCTTCTGCTTTTTTAAAAAATTCCAATTCGTTTTGCATGATTTCTCCTTGAAGTAGTTTCCAAGTTACTTTAAAATGACTGAATAATCATAAAGGCTTACTGAGGCATTTGTAGTTTTGATTTTTTTTTTTTATTTTGACTACAGTTTCTCTAAAAGGCAAGTGTTTTGTCCTTTTATGAAGAAATGTACTATTCTTTTTTTCCCTTCTGCTTTCTGATACTTATATCTGTGGGGATTCTGCTGAATACAAAGAGATTGAGATTGGTATGAATGATGAATGTGGAAGAAGTATACAAAATGAGAAATTTGAAACATTTATGTTGCTATGTAAAAATGTAACAGTTTCCTGGAAACTAAATATTCTTATGGTAAAAGTTACAAATAATAGGCATTTTACCTGGGGAAATTTAGATTTGCAGCTATTTTTTGGAAGTCTGTCATCTCCCTGTTTGATAGGGAAGTGGAAACAGTGATCATATAATAACAAAATAATTGTTACTGTTCTACTCTGCTCAGTCCGGCAGACTTACTGCTGCTGATTCAGAAGGCTGGTATACAGTGATACTATTAATTACTTCAGTATATGGACACTTTTTTGCAGGAAAAAAGCTGTTCAGGTGTCCTAAAGAGAAGCAGTTTGTTACATGCCTATATGTCTCCTGTAGTTCAGCCTGGACTGGGTTATTTCTGATGCACCATCAGTCACATTGTCAGTAAGACAAATGTCATTAGGATGGGCAAAGAGTATTAGACTGTCTTTTCATCTTGTTTCTGAAGCTCAGCAAAGAGCAGTATTAAAAATATCTATATGGGGAAAGCTCATTCCCATATGGGAGGAAAAAATAAAATATGCTCTTGGCTGCATTTATAACTTTGTGTGTTCCTTTTAGGGAGATGATACATTACCAACAGATGTGACTTACTTAGTGAATGATGGCATCCTCAGAGCACCACCAGTTCTGCTGATACAGAAGCGATATAGAGACTCACAAATTACTGCCATTTGCAGTCCTAGAACTGGGATGCTTCTGTGTGTTGAGGCATTGGAGTTAATAACAGTAGGTTAGGTTACCCTTTTAGAAAGCTGAGTTTGTGCAAACCCAGGCTCCCTGGTCTGTTATAGACCACATAATGTGGAAGATGCGAGTAAATGAGGGATCTTGAACTAAACCAAAAGCAAACAAAAAGCTCCACCAACAACAACTACAGAAGATTAACAAGAAGAGTCTAGGTAGATCAAGTGAGGTCAAGATTGCATACTTACATAGTTGTACACAAGCTTCTGGTATTTTTGCAACTAAGTAATCCAGAGAGAGGCCAGAATGGGGAATGGAGGAAGGTTTTTCAGCATTTTATTGTTGAGGAACCCAACCTTCCTTGGAAAAGCAGAGGTCACTTGCTTTCCTACCATTTCTGAGAATCACCAGCAGAATCCTGAACAGGCAGAGAGTCTTGTTTTGTATGGGTTTGTAGGGGGTATTGCGTCTTTATGCGCAGTGACACAAGTCTGACTTGTCTCTGAGCCATTTTGCTTCTTGGCAGTACAGTCACATTGCCACTGCTAATCCCAGTCCTAAAGATGCATTATTTATAGTGGATTTTCTGAAGTGTAGAGGGCAATTGAACAGCTCTAGACTAAATTCTTGGTTTTGGGGTGGGGAACTAGCTTAGAATTTAGTGGCATATTTGTAGGGAAAAGAGGACTGCAGTGGCATGGCTGCCAGGTCTGTGGAGTGGGTGGATGGATGAACGTGGGTTTGAATGTTTGGAACAAGTTGATTGAGTGCATGTTCTTTCATGGTGAGAGCCGTCAGGGCTGTGACACTAAACTGTAGACGCCATGTGTTTTTCTTTCTCTGATTCTGCATTTTTGCCTCGGGTCATATGTTCAAAATCCTTTAAGTACTGACCTATTTATCCTCTTATTAAAGATCATGTTAAAAATCTGACAGGCTTAAATGAAAACGGTCAAGCTCCTAGGAGTGCTGCAGGCTGCGCACAGGCCATTGCCCCGGGTGAGATTTTTGGGTGTCCAGCAGGTGGAGCAGCAGTCCTGCTGGTTGGGGCTGGGGACTACAGTCGTATTCTGCCACTGCAAGCGTGTTCTCTCCTACAGAACAGTCACATACTGCATTTTCTTTGCTTTCCTAGTCTTCTGATGCTGTGTTGTGTAAGATAAAAATCTTTAAGTTCAGTGGAGAGGAAACTGAACTGTGTGAGCTATGCTGGTACAGTCGATGTGTTTGTAATGTCTTCTACTGCAGAGAATGTGACACTTCCCAGAAGCAGAAAAGTTTGTGAAAGAAGTGAAGAAGACACATGGGTTGTTTCTTGTATTGTTGGACTTTTGGTTTTGGTTTATTTTAGCTGAACAGTTCACAGTAGGAAGATTTGATAATATTCACTACCTATGAAAAAAGGCAGAAGGGGATGACATGCCCAGTGTCCTTTCACCCAAGTGTAGACCTGTCACGATGTGTATTAATGTGACAGCCTCAAAGACAGAGGCCAAACTGAGGAATTCCTATTTCCAGTTCTACTCTGTCCTCTCACATAAGTGGGGTGATGCAAATTTAGGCTTTTGGTGCTGACTTGTGCAGTGCCAGAGGAGGAGTCTCCAGCTGTGCCTACTTTTTCTCTAAAACTGTTGGTAACATAAGAGGAAGCTAGTCCTCAGTGAGCTAAACTGTGACTACTTCACTTTTTTTCAGGCACAGATGCTCCCATCAAATTTGTGTGATGGAGAAAACACTGTAGGGTTTAGTCTGTACAGCCACAGTAGATCACTTGCTCGGTCTGAGTAAGACTGGTGGTGTTACCTTCTGTCCTTTCAGTGATAGTAAAGTTGGAAAGTTTCTATGGGGGAGACTAGAAGTATCTGGCTCAAAAAAAAAACCCCAAAACAAAAACCTGTTATATTTAACTCTGTGAGCCAATTTATTTTTTTTTTTTTAACTAAGGTGGCACAGCCTTAACAAATGTGTTAAAGGTTACAATATTTATTGTAATACTGTTGTGAATATTACAATGAAGTCTTTAATTCTGTAAGTAGATAGTGGGTTTTGCACAATGGCATTGTTTTGGCACCACCTTAGTGGTTAGGGCTGAGTTAAGTTTCTCATCCCATTCTCTTCCTGATGGGTCTCCTGTGCCTCCTGGATTCTGGAGGAGCTAACTCTTCTGATCTTCTGCAGCAGCAGCTTAAAGTGTGTTCACAACTGATGGTACCGTTGTTCACAACTGGTGCACTGACAGTCCCAAAGCAAGTGGATGGAAGGGAAGTTTTCCCCAGATGAGAACTAGTATAGCCAGAGTCTTTATATTATCTTTCACCAAATGTGTTGTGAACCTGCCCCTTCCCCTAAACTTTTTAGTCAATAAAGATGTTCGCCAAGACTGTAAAAAATCATGTTCTTAATTTGTAGTATAAGGACATTTTCCAAACCTAAAGTGCAAACACAGACCCTGTGCTACAAAGTAATTGTAGATTATTATGTTTTTAATGAGCATGACAATGCATTCTACCTAAACTTTGTTGTTTAGGACTAGTTGCTTTAGCTTTGCTGAAACTTGAAATCAGCTTGATGTAGATACAAGAATGGAAAACTTAAGCAGCTTGAAATTTGGCAGCTTGAAAGTGTGTCTTTAAGTCCAACATGTTAAGCTGAACATGGGTGTAGGGTAATCATTGACTAGGGATAATGATGCCATAAAAGCAGACATACTCGTGAGGAGGTACACAAAGTTTCATTGATCAACAACAAAGTTGTATTCTGTTGATGTTAATGAGAAAAGTCCTGTCAGCTATCAGGTTGGCATTTTGATACATCTTTATGTAATAAATATTCACAGTAGTGCATAAGAAACTCTACTGGGAAGCAGTAAAGCCAAAGTATTTGGTTTTGTTCTTGTGGAGATTAAAGCACAGAGGTATAAGGAGGTATTGTTTATGGTTTGTTGTTAAAGCCATTTTCTGGTAATCACTTGCATATCCTACTGTGCAGAGGATTGATTTGCATTGCCTGGTGGGAGAAAGTACACACCAGTTTTTACACAGCCATGTCATGTGGTTCCCATTAGGTAAAAATCTTTGCTTATGATGCTCTAGTCAAGACCTGGCATTTTTCAGTGTTTTTGTGAGCAGCTAGTAAGTTACAACCTTAAATGAAGTGGACAATGTTCCCATCACTGATTCCTTCTCACTCTACCTGGCTAAGGGAATCATTAGGCAGAGTTCATAGAAACTTGGAAATTTCTGCTCCAGCCATCATCTCATAACAAATTTGGATTTATATTAGAGGAAGGGAAGCCTTTTGAAATACAAGCTTTTCAATGATGTACTGTCATTTTATCACCAAATAAACATTAGCTCTGTTAAGTTCTTTTGTGTATTCTGAAAAATAAGATTTGAAATTTTATAGAAGCAGCTGAAAGCTTATGGCACCCTGTCTGTTCTACAATAATAAATTGAATACTGCCAGGGAATATTCTTGGAGTGCTGTCATTCGGTTGCTGATAAATGTTAGTGTGGTCCCCAGTGTGGCCTCTGGTCTATGCCAGCAAGCATTATGCAGTTCAGGTGATAACACATGCCAGGGGTGGTTACTAGAGAGCAGGTTACACAGAGCCACGCTGCTCTGGAGGAATTGACTTCAGTCCTAGAGAATGGTCTTTATCCTTAATTAATATACCAGGGCATACGTAGTTTCTGTGTAAAGCTGGCCTGGTTTTGGATCAGACATTGAGTCCTGGAGATAAATTGAGGGCACCACGTAATTTGTTTCTGCAGTCTTTTGCTTCCAGATACGTTACTTCTTTTTGGTGCAGTATACTAGTATAAAGATGCTGAAGGATAGTTTACTCGGTTTTGTATTTCTGCTGTCATTTTTCCTAAGAGTTTTGTGAAAAATGTTTTTCTCCTGATTTTTTTTCAGAACAATATTGAACTGTTTTGAGGCAGGTGGTACACACTGGTAACAAGGGTTATCTTTTACACTAGTATATACTTAGTTACCTACTTATTTTTTTCTCTTTCTGGAATACCTGTTTCTTTGCTTTTTTTCTGTTAGTAAAACCCCTAAATCTTTCCCTGCACAACTATGTGGAAAATTTCAGTTGTTTTTCAGTCCATTGTATACCTACTTTGTGAGACAAAAGGCACATAGGTTTGGAAGACAATCAAAGAGAGTCTGTATCTGTACTGAGAACCAGAGCCAATCCTTCAGGGTGGGAGGACACTGCAAATTACTGCTCCTTTCATTCAAGTTATCTTCATCAAAACTTGCCTTAGGGATAACCCTAGTTTCGTTTCTGCTGTTCAGACTACATGTTCTTGGTCTGTTCTGTAGCTGACTATGCTCCCTGTCACCCATGGAGCCCCAATATAGCATATGCACAGAGGCATGAGTAGCTTGGGAATTAGTGATAGAAGTGCCTTCTATCTGGTGGATGCTTCCTTCTGTGTTTCTGTTTCAAGTTTTCCTATTTCTTTCTTCTCGTACAACAGGGGGAATGCCACAGTGTAGGGACCACAGTAGGGTGGTGGTACCATCTTCTCAGCTATAGTGTGTGATGGGTTGCTGCTGTGAAACACTTCAAACCCTGTCAGGAGTAGCATGCACTTCTGTAACTGGTGTAGATGATTCAAGAAGACTTAAGATACTGCACTCCAGAATAAGGATTCATTATGCTAATACCTGACATAGCGTAATTAATCAGAGGTTGCACCTTAAAACAAGATAAATCACATTAAAAGAACACATTGTTCTGAATCAGAATCAGGCAAGGTAATGACACCATGTTTAGTTTCCTATTGATCAAAACAGTTAAGAAGGTATTTCAGAGAACATATGGTAAAAGCAAACTTAAACTGCTGAAGTATAAAGGAAGAAAATCACTCCAAAATTATTGGACTGAAATACAGACGCCTGTATTTAAGATAATCTGTGGGGTACAAGTCTGATGTGTAGAGACTAGATATATGTATAAAATTGCTGTTTGGCCATTAATCTGCCATTTTGGTTTTAAATATTAATTTCAAACAAATACAGGTAAATCTGATCTGGACATTATCTGAAATAAAAAAAGTGTTAAGGACTCAACATTATCAAACCTTTGCATCAAAATGATTGTCAGATAGTGTCATTGCTTAAAAACCTTTTAATGTTAGTTTACAATTTATTTATTCTTCTCCCTTTTATTTTTGAGGTTGGTGATGAGATAGTTCGTATAAATGGGTATTCCATTTCGTCATGCACACATGAAGAAGTCATAAACCTCATACGTACAAAGAAAATAGTGTCCATAAAAGTAAGACGTAAGTAACAAAGTCACCTGTATCACTAAAGTTTGCTTTTAATAGATTGATGGTGATCTATAGAAAAGGTTACTTAACAGAGTATTTTTCTTTTTCAGATGTTGGCATGATACCTGTCAAAAGGTAATGATATTTAACTTGAAAACAAATCAGCTTATTAATTTTTACATACGCTCTTCAATATCCAAAGGACCTTTGTGTTTATCTGTATATTTGAAAATGTGTGAATGGGCATCTTCATAGCTGATGAAAATGTCACATCCTTTGTGATAAACAGGCAAATGTCTTGTTTTATGAATCTGACTTTTGCCAGTTGTCTACTTAAATGAACCATTTTCTATTTCCTCATAATTTGTGGATATTACCTGGAAATTTCCTTATCAATGCACCTAACTTAACAGAGAGCTCCACTGCTTCTCTATGTATGTAAAACACTCAAGGGTTGTGTCAGAGCTTAGAAAAATTTCAAATTATTGTCCTTTTCCAGTTTTTGTTGGACAGTTGAACATTTAAGTGGAATGTTTGAGAAATGTTAATTATGGGAGGTATCTTTCTGCGTTGATGTTTGTATAAGCTGTTCAAGTTATGATTATTTTCACAGTCATTCTTAGTTTCCCAAAATTGTTTCTTTTGAGATTTTCTCAAGTTTATATTTGACTGGCTTTGCTAGCTGAAATAGTTGTATGTTTGTTTGATGTTCTGTTTGAATTGCTAGAAAACAACCAGTTGTTGTGAATGATATCCAAAGGAACTTGTAGATGCAAAATAGGCCACATTCCAAAGTAGCTTCTTGAATACATTCACATTTATTTCGTCCCCATTGTTTTAAATTACTTTACCCTTCCAGTTCAGCAGATGAACCCCTTAAATGGCAATATGTGGACCAGTTTGTGTCAGACTCTGGGGTAAGAGATCAACATTTTCATAAAGATGTCTTCTGAGAAATCTGTATGACCTTCTCACAGATGTTATTTTATGTTTTTCTGTGATGCAGTATCTTATTACAAGTGTTCTGGGAGAAATGTCCTTTGTGATACGAAATGATTCTAGAATCATTTGGTAAGGAAAGGGCAGGATCAGTTGAAATACCTTTTACTCTTAATTGGTGCTTTATTTTGCTGGGGCTTATTAATTTACCAGGTCATAATTCTACAGTACAGATCTGTAACAGATTATTTGGTCTATCTTAGCTATAATAGCGGAGGAATGACAGGTATGAATGCAAGTGACTTCTATGTGTTGCAGCAGTTAAAAGAGAGACCACAATTACCATTCTTCTGCTTTCAAGAAGAAAGACTTAGTTATATAGTGAGCGCTATCATGTATTTTTCCAGCTCTTTTGTCAGGAAACATCTGAATGATTATTTTGCTGTATCATGTTCCCTTAAATTTCCTTCACCCTTTTCTGAATACAAAGTTTGACTATTTCTTCTCCAAATAGAAAGATAAGTTCAGTATTTTACCTCAACCATGCAAGCTCCACTGAAATGACTGTATTTCACATTCATCTCCGGTAGGACCTCAGAGGAATCTTATCTTGGTGTTGGCAGGCTCTGATCTTCACTTTGTGAAGTTTTATAGTAGTCTTGATACTTCAACACAGGCTAACATCTGCAGCATTTTTTTAATCCCCCTACAGGAAGGGAAGGGCAGTGTTGCTGGTCTTGCTTCTTCTGGAGGGAGAGACAATAAAGAGAAGAAGGTCTTCATTAGCTTGATTGGTACAAAAGGCATGGGATGCAGGTGGGTACATGTTTCTTATTTAATGTCAGTGGTTCAGTGGTTTAAGTGAGACATCTAAGGCAGTTATTTCCATCCTTCGTTGATAGAATATCAGGAAAATAGAGTTCCATACTGGATCATAAAGGCAAATGGGAATAGGAGGATATCTGTGGCACACATTATGTATTATTACACAAAGCATAAATACCTGTGTTACAAGTTCTGACTTAAAACCAGAAAAAATATTTAAATTTAAAAATAAGAGCAGGCTTTGGATCTTCTAAATGCTGTTGCATTTTAAAATGCTTTGAAATGCTATTATATGATGTATCAAGTTCCAGCACTGTCCAGTGTCAGGTTCACTCCCTGAACTGAGACTGCTTTCTGCGACCCTTACAGAACTGAGAAGCCATCACACAGCTATATTGAGTTCCTAAAAGTAATGTTGAATTTTCAAGACTTCTAGAAAACTGAACGGATACTTTTCGGACTCCTGTCCTTGCAGCTAGTTACAGAGGTTTTGAGGCAGAAGGGATATTGTAGGACTTATTATATATTTAGGAATATATAGTTGAAGTTATCAAGATAGAACTGCATGGAGTATTTTCTAAAACGTTAGTTTTCTTTTGTATTATTTGGAAGATCTAAAGTCTTTTTTTTTAAAAAAATTATTTACAAACCTGGAGGGATCATTCAACATTAGCTGCTGGATATGTTAGCTACAAAAATTATTCCTGTGTTTGGGCACAGCTTAGATTGCCACTTAAAGTTTCCAGGCTAGATGTTGGCCCCTAGTTGAAATGTATTTCTTGCTTCTAATAAATAATCCTGAAAAATAACATTTTATTATACATGTAGTGTACCACAGTTCAGTGAGTAAATATGCAAGCAATTAGTAATTATTCATTGTTACATGCTTGCTGTTGAATGTCATTAGAGTCCCAGTCCCTTGTACTGACTTAGTGTCTACTTTGTTAGTTTGAACATCTGAAGTAAAAAACAGGAGCTTGAATATTTTTCTTTTAGCTTTTTCTTAAATCACAGTTTAGTGGTGTTAGGATGATAAACATTGAGTGCGTACTGGCAGATTTCAGTGTTTGTTTCAGAGTAGGCTAATACCACAAAAATATTCTTTAGTCGGAAATAAAGAAATGAGAAAACACCTAATATCTCACTGTATTACAGTCTATGATTCCATAAATATTATCCTATGAATGTTTGTTTTTTGTATTACACCAGTATATCCAGTGGTCCAACACAAAAACCAGGCATTTTTATCAGCAATGTTAAGCCGGGCTCTCTTTCAGCAGAGGTGGGCTTAGAGGTAAGTATGCCACCTTCCAAGGTAGGTACCACAAGGAAATCTTGTTTGGTATTTCCTAATTCAAGGATTCTGGATCACTGAAGACACTAGACTAGCTTTGGGGATTTTTTTTTTTTTTCCATGGGAGAGAAATACATTGTGGTTACATTTCAAATGATGTGAGTTTCCTAAATTTTAGGAACATGAGAGTGCCCTCCTGGGTCAGACCAACAGTCCATCAAGCTTGGTATTCAGTCTCAAACAGTGGCAGTAGAAAATGCTAATATAGGAGAATGGGCAAGCCTGGCCAGTTTCCAGCCTGTTCCCTTTGTACTTTGCCTGTACCTATGATTACTGTATAAAGAATATTAAAGAGTATATGTCTGTTTTCATTTAATAAATGTACTAATTTAGCATCTCTACTAAAATTTGGATTAATTCCTCTAGGTTGGTGATCAGATTGTTGAGGTGAATGGAGTGGACTTTTCTAATGTGGATCATAAAGAGGTAAGATCAAGTCTTCCCAGTTCCCTGAATTTGTACTTGTCAGCTTATTATGCATCTGTCTGATTTTTCTGGCTGCAAAAAATGTGTTTTGATACCAGGATACTTAACCAAAGAGGCTGTGTATTGAACATGGGAATTTGTAGATTGGAATACCTACCATCCCATTTGGTTCAGGCAGGTCTTCTGGAAATTCCAGCCTTGACAACCAACATATTTCATCCTATATGTACAGTCCTTTTATGACTTAATTTGGACTGACTTTTGTTTTGTTTTAATTTGCAGGCTGTTGGAGTGCTCAAAAGTAGTCGTACTCTGACTATCTCTGTGGTAGCAGGTGCTGTAAGTATATTTATAAAAGCAGAACATTTGTGAAAATTACTGTGGGCAAATATATGGCAAAAATAAATAGATAAGAAGTAAAGCTGTATTTCTTTGTAATGTCTGTACCACTAAATTCTGTCAAACCAGGGCAGTATTGAGTGGCTATTGATTATTTCATTGATAACTATCAACGATATTCTCAAAAAACCCAGTTTCATGACTGTGGGCCAGCGCAAAACCATTTCCTTGACAAGGAATGGCAATTAAGTTTATTTGTAATGGTTTCTCATGTTTGAGAGCTTCTGGGTTCTGTTCTAATACGTAGCTGCTTCTGCTGAAACGGAGAAGGTGAATTGGATTGGAATCAATTAATTTTTCATCCTGTGTAGCTGATATCTTAGTTTTATTCCAGATTAATCCCTTGTGTAACTGTTTATCTGATCTCTTTAGTGTATCAACACATTGAAAACTGTTCAGTTTTCCATTTCCACTGTTTTGTGGAACAGAACTACATGCCTTTGGGGCCTAATCTAAAGCCAGCTGAAATTAATTGAATCTTCCCACTGACATCAGTTGACATCCAATAAATGTTTTAATGTTTTTACTGCTTGAGTCCTTCTTATTGTAAAATGTATGGTTATATACAAAAGGATACTCAAGTTCCATAGACTAATCAAAGATGGTATTTTCTAATTTCCTTGCAACTGAATTAAATAGGGAAAACAAGATTTAATAAATCATTTAACCTACTTCCTCAGGGCTCATGTATACTGTGTAGCTATATTAAGGAACTCATGGTTTAATTAAACTAATCTAACAAAAGATACGCTTGTCCAAAGGCATTGTAGACATTGTATAAATAAATGCTCCAGACTACTTGATTAATCTCCGGGAGCTCAACATCCTAAGGACTTAGTTTCAACACCCAGTTATGTTACCAACTGTGAGAAAAGATGGGATCTACTCCAGCATGTACCACTGTGGCTGCATCCTTAAAATGGTGAATTTGTTGCTGTGGAACAGTTCTGCTCCACCCTTGACCTTGCATGTCTCTCCTTTTCTCGTACACATCTTTGTACTGAAAAAGAGATTGCAAAAGGAAACAGCTTCTTTACTCCTGTTTTTTGGTCAGCAGAGACCATGGTGCAAAGGGATTCTTCACTGCCAGATTTTGTCCTAGCTGTCTACTTTGAGCCTTAGAGACATGAACAATCCTGCCTTCTAATAAACATGAGATTTTAATTTCGGTAATGAAAACTAGATAGACATTATCAAAGTGTTTGACAGATAGCACCATGGGAATATCTTTCTTGAGTAGAAAATAGTGCTTGTGTTCTTAACTGTAAAGTGAATGAAACAGGAACAAAACCATCTGAAATGCATCAACTATGTAACCTTTTGGCAATGTATGTTCCCTGTGTTTGGGTTCCCTGAATGATGGTACATTTCCACAGCAGCCAGGCAGAAGGTCATTAAAATGCAGTAACTGTGTAGTTGTCACAGTCTTCCACACTGGGATTCATTCAGCGTGCTGTTCTCTAGCATTGTGTTGCTCAGATTTCAAGAGAGAATAATGTGGAGGTTTTTCTGGGTGACACAGTGAGCATGTCTTTGGCATGACCCCTACACTGTTGTTGCTGACTTCAGTAGTTGCATACCTCTTCTGAGGTGTTTGGTACATCATAACTTTGAGACTGAAACTGGAGTAGCTCTTTGGAATGAAGTGGTCAGATTTGTCAGAAAGCATTGCTCAGAAAAAGTGATGCAAGGAGATGGCAGGTGTGCTAGTATGTAATCTGTTCTGAATTATTTCCTAGAAGAACCACATTTGTGAGATTTCTCACAACTGATTTGGGTGGTGATTGTGATTGCAGGGAAAGGAACTGTTCATGACTGAAGAAGAAAGGCAGAGAGAAGCACGTCTCCGTGAGCAAGAACGCCAGGAGTTAATGCATCAGAAGCGACTGGCGCTGGAGACTAACAAAATCATCAAAGAGCAGCAAGAGAAAGAGAGATTGTAAGGACTCTGTATAGGACAGTCAGAAAAATTTAGCTTGGATTTGGAAAGGGCATGTAAGACAGAAGCAGCTGTGAGAAGATTCCCAACTTAGATTAACTTAATTTTGCTATTGCAGAGTCTCTGATCATGAATTCTTATCCTGGGGTGCTCTTGATGTTCTGAGTTTTTGAAGCTGATACCATTCAAACATGTCTTGAGTAGAAGGGTCACTTAGTTCCCCAACTGTCATAACCCTATGATTCAGTATGATACTAGTTATTCTCCTGATGCCATTCCCTAATCCTTTATTTTTAGCAGCACAGTTAGAAATTTTATACTATTACAATAATACACTATGGAACTGTTTCAGAAGGAGATAGCGACTTAGAGGTAAATGGTGATATGCCCTTATGCAGATGGTCATCAATGTCCTCAGGATTCCTGCGCAAGTGTGTTGAACACTTGGTATTGTAAAGATGACTTTTTAAAAGGAGCATTTTTCCCCAATGCATATGTATTTACTGTCTATGTCTTTTACTAACTATATGGTGACACACTTTGTGGAAGTTCTTACTCAGGAAATACTATTTTTATCATGGTGTCCTAATTCTTTTTATTGTAGAAGAAAACTGGAGATTTCCCAGAAGGCTGCAGAGGAAGAAGAGAGATATCGAAGAGAAATAGAGCAGTAAGTAAAATATCGGCAATATGCTTACATCGGCAATATGCTGCCTGAAAAAAAAAAGGTCCCTGTATATTAGATCTGGCTGAAAACATTCTGCATGCTCTTTTCTAATAAAATTGTATAATATTTCCATTTAGCTAAGTGTAGGTTTGATGTATGGAAGTACACCACAGTTGCAGAATAGGAAACTGATCTGAAAATCAGCACCTGGAAAACATGAGGGTTATGGTGATAATAAATTCAATGTGAAATTGACATTGAGTGCTTATTCTAAAAATGATGCATAGACAAACTCAAGATTAAGGAAGTTCTGTCTCAGAACATAACTGTTGTCACTAACCACTACATTTAATGCCAACAGGAAAAAAGAAATTAATAGTGCAAGGAAATGGAACAAAGACAAAACAGGGAAGAATGGCTAAAGAGTTGGAAAACAAGCTTATATTCAGGGGCTTGATGACATAATAAAGTCAGTACTATAAACGTAATTTAAGCATTGTTTTACATTTGGAACTTGAAAATTAACATGTTATCACAGTAATTAAATTCCCTTCTAAATGATGTTGGGAAATTGCAGGAAAGATAATGTAAAATTGTACATCTGTTTTGATGCAGCCTTTTAGAGCTAAGATTGACCCTGAAGTATTCAGCTTTGCAGCTTTGACATCTTAAACAGTTTTAAATTCATTTCATATTTCAATGTACCTGTATTAGCTAAAATTCTCTGATAGAAAAAGCACAGGAATTTCTTAACCTGCAAGGTGCAAAAAGAAATATATTTCCCAGCTGTCACAAAAGAAATAAAAAATCTTCCAACAGTCCTGCAGTGGGCTCTACTGCAGCACATAGAGGAGTGCTTACCCATTTTCCTTTTCTAATTCCTGGGGAATAGATAACACCCTGTTCTTTACTGTGGTCTACTGTAGAAATTCTTGCAATAGCTGTGGAAAGCTGCTATCAAAGCAGACTATCACAGGTGAAGAATGATTCCGTTCTCCAAATACAGATTGCCTGTCTGTTATAATGAATGTTTGATATCTGCAGTATCCTTCTGAACTAAGTGTACCTGTACATTCATGATTAGGCTGCCTTAAGGGCTGCTCATTGTAAGGTCTACCATGTCTTTGTACTTCTTGCGTGATTGCCAAGTGCTGCTCACGCACTTGTGAAAGTTTTCTGTATTACAGTCCAAACGGTTAAGTTAGTGTCTGTCTCCTTGGTGTAGAGGAGGGAGGATGGTAGTATATGACTGTATATTTAAAGCTTAGATTAAAGGAGCAATTGGAGGCAGGCAGTTCCACTAAAATATGCTTTCTTGTATGAACAATTTGTGAGGATGACCCTTTCCTCCATTTTTAAAATCCTTTCTGCAGAATTCCTTGTATAAAGTCACCATACCCTTTATTAGTATCCTGCATACACTTCAGGAAGAAAATTCTAATGTGCCTAAATGGCAGAGATTCTTAACTCTGTGTACTTCAGGTTACATTGTAACACACACACACACAGTTTTGTTTTTTTTTTCTTTTTTTAAATTAAAATGAAATGTTAAAGCATTCTGTCCTATGTTTCCTGCTATTGACTGTGCCTCCAAATTTAAATATTGACTTGGCTACAGATTTAATAGTGCTTTGATCACATGTGGATTTTTTTTAAATTATTTTTTGGTTTACCTTAGCTAATTTAAAGATGCAAAAGGTAATGCAAGTATAAATAACTTCATATATATCTAAGTAAGTTTACCTTAGCTAATTTAAAGATGCAAAAGATAATGCAAGTATAAATAACTTCATATATATCTAAGACCTGGTAAACCTCTACGCTATATATCACTTTACCATTTCAAGGCAGGCTACAGCCAAGAATAGACCTTGGATCACTTAAAGGCACCATATATGAGCAACAAGCTATGAAGTTATATGGCAGCTCTCTTGTGACCTTGGCATTTGATAAATTTTCCTTCATAATGTCCTTTTTTTTGAACATGGTGCCTTCTAGGTCATTTGCTTGTTTTATGAAGTGTGACAATTTTTAAAATTATTTTCTTTTTTTTTCCTAGAATACTGAATTTATGTGGTTTGTATCTCAACAGCATTTAGCTGGTTTTGGGAAGAGTCACTTGTTAGTGTAGTCCAGAACTATGTGTTTAGGAAGCAATCATCAAAATGGAGATAAGATGTAGAAATAAGACACACACTTTTTAGGTATATTTTGCCATTGTAACATCTGATTTAGGCATTTGTTAGATGTTCTGCCACTTTGTATTTTAGTGAAAACTTTTTTTCTATATAGATAATCTCCAGTTCGAAAAATGAAAAATGACTTGGTAAGAGATGGTTTTTGGCTTCAGCTAAGATGACGGCCAGTATTGTAGTGTATCACTCCAGGCTTAGTATCTGTGCAGGTGTTTGTATGACTGGCCTGAGAAATCTCAATATTAAATATTTTCTCAGTTACATTGTATTTTACAAATTATCTTAGTAGCTTAGTAAATGAAACTTTAGGTTGATGAAAGGAATTCAGTTTGGGGGAAGAGGCAGTTTCTTATGCTTTGATATAAAGAGAAAAATACAAACATACTGAACACTAATTGTAATGAATTTATATTGATACTGCTGTTTTTATATTCAGGAGTTCCTAGCTGTGTTTTTTTTTCCTTACAGGATAACAGCAGAGGAAGAGAAATTTAAAAAGGAATGGGAAGAAGACTGGGGTCCTAAAGAACCTCCCAAATCTCTAAAAACTGTAACTGCGGAAGTGCACTCTGCCCCTCGTTCCAAAAACAAAAGTAAGCAAGCAATTTTGATCTGCTTCTTAGTGAAAGTATGTTTCAGACACGTCACTGAGCTGTATGGAATATATAACCAATTTGTGCCCAAGGTAAGCTAGTTACCACTTGCTTATTTTCATGTTGGATGCAGATGATAGATTAAATAGCTCTTACTTAACTAGCTCACAAACTCTACGTCCACTCAACCAGTCATTTTTTTTAAGAAGCAGCAGCCACAGGAAAAAGAAAAAAACCCAAAGCTCACTAAGATATTGTCTGAATTATCAGCCTCTTTAGCTTGGGGTTTTGGTGCATTGCTTTCGATGTTGTTTCTGTTCAGTGTTTTGCCTGTCAGCCTTTTCACAGAGTAGTTCTTGCATCAGTAGACTTGAGCTGCTTTCCACTATATGCCGAATGGAAGTAGTTATGCATTTTTTATGTGATATGTCTATGTGGATAAGCTGATATTCAAATATGAAGTGTTATACATATGAGTGCTTTCATCTCAGTGAAGAAAATATTATATTTATAGTAATAAATACATTAAACAAATGCCCATGCATTTTGTTAACTGGCTTTTGTTACTTCTCTAAATGAAGGTGTGAAGAAGGGGAACAAGTTTTTGTGTTTGCGCTTTTATTTGGAATTAGTTTTGAGCTTTCTGCATTAATCATATCAGCAAATAATTTTACATCATTTTTGTATTTGAGAAGACATCTTGGGAGG
This sequence comes from Microhierax caerulescens, assembly GCA_035590215.1. NCBI lineage: Eukaryota > Metazoa > Chordata > Aves > Falconiformes > Falconidae > Microhierax > Microhierax caerulescens. The sequence goes on along the minus strand of JAVJGJ010000002.1, from coordinate 32,570,812 downwards.
TGAATTGTTTGAAGGTAGAAAACTAGCACTAGATTTGCAGTCTCATTTAGAGTGAATGAATGCACTTTGTACTATTCCTGTTGTTACCTTTTAATTAGCACTAGATTTGCAGTCTCGTTTAGAGTGAATGAATGCACTTTGTACTATTCCTGTTGTTACCTTTTTTTCTTCTCCCTTACTCTAAAGCATTGTATTACGGAGGGTGAGGATTACTGTTTTGAGTATTTTTTTCTGTTTCCCTCTAACTAAAAAAGATAGATATGAAATCCCTGCTTTGGCTTGGAGAAAATGAATTCAATGTTTAGTTTGCAGAAAAATCTAAATATCTTTTCCCTCATCTCTTCAGAAGGACTTAAGTCCTTCCTTCCTTTGACAGTCTTTGGGAGTGTGTTGAGGCTCCTTTGCTTCTCTTCCATGAGGAAGAGTTAACAACTTAATGTACTGAATGTCATAAAAAATGCAACAGAATTTATTGTTGCAAAACAGTGAGACATGAAACAAAAAAGACAAAAATCAAAGATTCTTAAGATACAGTGACCTTTTAAGTGTTTTTCCTAGATCTTCTGGCAAATCTTTCTTGCCAGCATGTTCTTCCACATCTCATTTATTCCTTCTCAAGCTACAGTATTTTCCCCATCATTTTTCTGCATATAACTTTCTCTAGTTCATGCTTTTTGACAATTATCTTGAAATGGTGATGGTATAATGATGTTTACAACTGGTGCAAAAATAATCTTGCATGCTGACAGCTTGGGTAGCAAAGCATGTAAACATGTACTAATTAAAAGCCTGCAACTGGAACTTTGGATTCAACTCCTAGTGACCTAATCTTGAGAAAGCTAGGCACTTTTTCTAAGAATTTGCAACATTTAGGCATCTGTCCATGAGTTGCTTTGTGTAGTAGCAGAATTTGTTAATATCTCAAATAGACAATCTGTCAGAGTGGAAAAAATCCTGCGTTCTCAAATGTGGATTACCTGTAGATTTTTTTGAACACCTTTTCCTTACTTTTTGGTTTTTATATTCCCCTCCTATACTGTTATTTTCCTGCTCCCTTCCTACTATGTTCCTCACTGAATCTATTTCTTTTTCCTCCCTTGTCCTCCTTTTTTCTGTCTTTTTCCTCATGTCATCCATTGCAGCACTTTCATATACAGGCTGTAGTCTGCACAGCTTGAAAATTGATTTGATATCACTGGGCAGTCTGCTTCAGAATTAGTCGAGAGACTGAGGAAGTACTGTTTGTACACTGCAACTTTTCCATGAAGAATTTTCCTGAAGTGTAAGTCAGACTTAGTTGTCCAAAGGAATTTAAGATGCTTGGAGCCTAATTGGCAGCTAAGAAGCTAAACTGGAAGCTCCAGATAGTATATGAAGAGTGTATTTGAATGGTATTAGACAAAGGAAAAAGTAGAAAGTGCTTGTTGCCTATTCTAAGGGAGACCTGTGTCAGTTCCTAATCTGATTGCATTATTTTTTGTGTGACTTTGGGAAGTCACTTAACTTTTCATGGGTGAGAAACTTAGATGGGAAATATTTTTTCCTGCAGCCATCTTCTATCCATTTAGTTTCATGATTCCTCAGGACAGTGTTTCCTCTTTGTAGCATTTATCCCAGTGACAGTGCAATAGAAGGCTGATACTTCTTTTTGAAGCCAAGATACCCCAAAACTGCTGATGGTTTAGTTGCAGGAAGTCACCTACCTCTGCAGGCTTCCCTTCACAGCAGAGCAGACTAATTGGCCACGTGCAGATTCTAACTGCTCTTTAGGGTTGGAGGAGTTAGAAATGGATTTGATTTAAGCACGTCCTCACTTTTTTTTCAATTATGTGGAAGAACAGCCCATTGCGAACTTATTTTTGTTTCATGGAAACTTCTAGTTGCGCATTGTTGATCTCTCTTTCATTTCATGGGAACCTCCTGTCACTTCTATCTCCTCACTCCTTTCCTCCTTTGTTTCTCTAGTAGATTTAAAGGGAGTTGCACATGACCAACTCGAAACAGATGACATGGATGAAGCGATTATGAAGCAGGACAAACAGGTTTGCGGCTCAGCCTTAACTTCCTATCCTGAATCAAATTCTTCCTGTGTTTCACTTCCTCCTGACAGTCAGTCTTGACACCGAACTGATCATTTGGGTTTGCTAGGGCAACATATGTGGTCCTTGGTTAAATGATGAAAGGTCATGACACTGTTGCTGTCATTGCTTTCTAAAGATACCTTAATACAAATAAAATACATCAATCCTACAGAAAGATGGATTATGGAGAGTAGCGTGTGTTATCAGTGTTTCTTTTACAAAATTATGCTAACAGATTCTTTTGTATGTTTTCACTTAGCAATGTGGTTTTTAATATTTATGCACTTGGCTTCAAATATTTTATCCTAGGAAACAGAGCTTTTCTTGTCACCTCAAACACCACTGTGTTCTGCCACAAGCTTGAATGAGTTTGAATACCTGTTTCATTTTAAGAATGCTTGTTAAAATTAGTATAAGGTAGGACTCTGACCATAGAAATCTTAGCAGTACATAAGGCTTTATATGAAGATTACTTGTTGCATTTGCTTTGTTTAACATAAAATGTATATCAATAATATATGGGTAACTTATGACTAAATGTACTAGCACAATTGATCAAGAAGTTGTCTAAGAATTTGTCAAGTAATACTAAACCTATGGTGTTACACCTTCAGATACATGTAACTGATTAAAATTTATCAGCCTGGATTGATCTGAATCTGAACCAGTCCTTGATTTCTCTGGAAAAAAACTACTTTTCCTTTACGTTTTGTAGCTTTTGGATGGTTTTATCGATATGAAGGAAAATTTCCCACAATCCGCAAGGTACAAGGTTTGATATGTAAATTTGCTGTGCATTTTATTTTTAATTCTTTTTTTCTTGTTCTCTTTTATGATTAGACATTCTTTATAGTCAAATGTTTCTTTTAACGTGTGAAAAAATTAAGGTGTGTTTGGGGTGCATCTGCCTAGGAGTTTGTCCTTTTGAATACTCTAGACTTTTCAACTTCTGCCAGCTGCACTGGGAATTGTATGTCGATACTTTGCTGAAGCTGTTCAATACAGGTGGGCAGCACATGTCTGTTTTCCAAAAGTCCTCAGAATAATGTATTAGAAAGTACAGAGACAAAAATTGAATGGGAACTAAGTATGCAGTTCCCAGTTACACCTTTGCAAGTCTCCCAGTAAGGAGTGCTGAAGGCAAAAGGCTTTTAGGCATGTATATGAGACAGAATGAGAAAAAAAAAAACTGAAAAACTTTAAGCTTGATAGAATAGGTTTATATCTGTAGAGCTGCGGCTTAAGTGTTGCAATTTCATACTTGATTCCTGCTGTTTTATTCTCTTTCTTTCAGTGTATATTAGCCGTATTATAGGGGCTTTGTGGCTGTGTTTTGTGTGCTGGGGGTGGGGTTGTTGTGTGATGGCTGCTAGTACTTAACTGGGATAGAAGCATCGAGAAGAGTTCGTATGTCTCATCTTCTGAGAACTCAGGGGCGCCTGAGGAGGTCGGGGTTGTGTCTGACAGTTGAAGTATTTGTAGCAGTCCTAAATGGTGACACTTAGACCTTACATGTGTGGACAAGAAATGCCTGTTCACCTTAATATTAGAGAACAGGAAATGATGGTGCACTGATAGCATCTTACATTGCTAGTGACTGTAACTCATCACGGATCTGTAACTTGTGTGACAGCCAGTACAGTTAGGATTTCTATCTGAAAAACTACAAATACACGTTATGAAAACTGAGTCTCTTCTTACAAATAGGTGAACTTCTGTATTGCTGCTGACAAAGTTTATAGAGCATCCAAATACATTTTCATACACTAATGAAGATCTTACCCAGTTCCTGTCTGAACTCTACTCCCCAGTGTGTGGACCAGAAGCTTGAAAAGACTTAATTTAAATCTTTTGCTTTTAGAAATATTTTCAAATCTGGAAGTGATGAATATTCATGCTCCAGATTGCTAACTGATTTTTTTGTTTTGTTTTAAAAACAAAATTTTACTCTGTACTAAAAATGTCTATAACAGGAAGTAAACTGAATCTGTGGGGAAAATGGATGGAAAGGATGGCTCATCCTACTATATCTGAATGCAGTGAATGCAGCTAAGACTGATACATGTTCATAGTCATACTTTAGCATGTGTTGCTTAGTGTGCCTTTAAATTCAGTAATTTTTCAAATGTTGATATGTAGCAGGTTGACTTGCCAGATGTTACATTTAGTAGATAGTACTAAATGTGTCTTCTAATTTGTTAGAGGATAAGATAACGTAAGCAGTTGTTATTAAGGTAAAAACTAATTAGCCTTGAATAAAGCATACCAACAGAATTATATTCATGCTAAATTATTAGCGTGAAAAGCTAGATTTAATTTTTTTTATTTGTCTCCAAAAACTATTAATTTTTTTAAAAAATATTTTCCCCAACACCACCACCACTTAACCATGAAGCAATAGACAACATCCCACTGAACTCAGCAGTACTTAGATCAATTAACTGCTTGACTGGGAGAACTGGCTTTTGTAGCTACTGGGGGAAATACCTGTTTTCCAAGGCTTTATTATCAATATTAAATATAAAAGCTTGAAGGAAGACAAATATACTATTTAGGTGAATCATGTTCATGCTTTGAATTCCCAAAACCACCGTGAAATGGCAGTAGCTGATGATAATGAGCAGACCAAAATCCAACGTGCAGCATAGCCTCCCCGGGCACTGGCAGTAGTTGACAATAAGTGGACAGCTGTCCCTTCTTTTTACTTTTTCCGTAAGTAAAAGGAGGATGTGGGCTTTCCAATATGAACTAGGACCTACCGGTACAAGCAGGAGAGGGTAGCAGAAATGTGACATCACTAAAGTGGAAATGAGAAGGGTATAAAATTTCAGAGTTGCTTTGTGCTATATTAGTTTACTCATGTTGACTACATTTTATCCAGTGCTGGTAGGAGCTACTTGGTCTTGGTGATGCAGTGTTCTTTCCTGGGAGCAACTCCATTTCTGTCTTGATCTAAGCTTTTTCATTATAATTGCTTATTTTGTTTGTATTAAGGCATGTGATGCTGGTTCTAGGACATAGGCATGAAAATGTTTTATGCATACGATATTCACATCTACCTATACATGAGCATCTGTCACCTGAAAGCAGTTGGTCTTCTATTTATATAAAAATGCCAGAAAGAGAGGCGGCAAATCAAGACCTACCCAAAAACTGTCTGAATATTCAAAGTGGGCCTGTGTGCCCTAATAATGTAACTTTGCAGAGGAGCAAAAAAAGTTGAACTGTCTAATCTTGTACAACTTATGTGACCGTGCACAGGCCCTCCAAATAAGGCTGCATTTTCTACAAGCTGCTGAGGAAATGGACTTTAGATAGTCTTTTAGAAGACCACCTCATACTTGCATAGACTGTAACTAAATTTTAAAGGCAGGCACTCATGTACTGAGCTTGAGGTTTGCAGTGTTTGTAGCTGATGTAAAAATCAGTTTAACTAAAAAAGAAAAACAAAACCATCAAAACTTCCCAGAAAGGGAAAGAGCGAAAGAAGTCAAAAAGTGACAGTCTGTGTGAACAGAAGAAGAATAAAAAGGAAATGGAGTTTGAGCAAAAACTTGCCAAAGAGAAAGAAGGAATGTTGGAGAAAGAAAAACAACTGAAGATAAATCGTCTCGTGCAAGAGGTATGTTGTTTTCTCCTATCAAGTGCAAAATGATATTGAAAAAAAAATGAGCTGAATCTTTAGTAGAATTTTCTTAGCAAGACACTTGTTTTATTATGTCAAAGACAATGAAGTTTAAAAAATTGCTGTTTCACTGCAGAACTCTGTTCCCATGTTCATTTGTTTCTACAGTCAGGTTTTGCCCAAATGAAGATACTTTTGCAGTTAATGAGTGTCCATGTGTAGTGATGAATTTACTGAAAGACAGCAACATAGGAAATCATTCTCAAGCTTAATTAGTTTTAAAACTAGTTGAAATGGCATTTCATACTTTTAAAACATGTTTATATTGTAACTATACCTAGAACTTTTTTTCATGCACTGATGTTATGGTTAAGGTATCTGAGACGGAACGAGAAGATCTGGAAGAATCAGAAAAGGTGCAGCACTGGGTGGAAAGACTTTGTCAGACACGTTTAGAACAGATTTCCTCTGTGGAGAATGAGTCTCCTGAGGTAAAATTCTGGCTTCTCCATATACTGCATGATCTCTAAATAACTCACTAGTCTCCTAAAAGCAACAGGTGCTTGCAGAGAAAAATCTGTCTTGATCTTTCCCTTGAAGCCTTCATTCTTGGAGGGGGGAAAAAAAGTCAGTAATTGTTGAATTACATTCTATAGCATTTGCTGTTCCAGTATTTTACAGAGGGGTTTTTTACTATTTTAATGAACTGGCTTTATTTTGTCCTTTTAAAGTATATTGTCACCACAAAATTAAGTTTTAGTGGCTCATGAGCTGTTTGGGCTAGGTGGGACATGCTACCAAGAAGAAAACAGACTAGAATACCCAGCCATATTTTTTAGTATCCCATTAAAATAAAAACATCATTGATGATGAGCTCTTGGATGCTTCCTTGTATTGTATGGAATAAAGGTACAGGTTAATAAAAGATAAGAAACTCCCAAAGAATAGGGTTTGGGTTTGTATTATTAATTGTTCCCGTAAATGAAGGGAGTTGCAGATAGTGATTGTGCCTTAGAGCCTGATGGTTCTAGATGTGGAGTGAGGCTTTCCCACCGTCCTGCTGCTTGGGCTCTCTTCCAAGCACAGCTGCTTTCAAGAGGAACACTGCAATCTGCTGAACTCCCGTGGGATCCCCGAGAAGTTGCAACCACAAAGGGGACCCTTGGGGAACGCTCTAGCATGAATTTCCTCCGAGTCAGTGTGGAGCAGCTCTGAAAAAGGCAGCTGGTCTGTTCTTCCTGGCCTCAGGTTCAGACCCATGTGGCTCTTCGGTGCAGGTCTCTAGGACAGTGAAATGATTATGCCAAGTTTTCTCTCGCTACATTAAGTTGGCTGCCTGTATTCTGCAGGATCTTTGTCCCCCTTACTTTGTAAAGTAAGAGGGTATGTTACAGATTAAAATCACTGTTCTGTTTCCAGAACTCTATCCCGATTTAAGACAAGCATTCTGTGCTCTATTTGCTCCATCAATTCTTCTATTACATTATATATAAATATACTATTACAATTCTTCTACAAAACTACCCAAGCAGTTAAACTTGTGCAAAATGCAAAACCAGAATGCTGCTGGGGGATTGAAGCAGCTGAACAACATTCGGGTACTTGAACTATTGAACAGGCTTGAACTATTACTTGGGTACAAGACCAGTCAAGATCTTGACCTCTGCCAAAGAAATACCTATTTTTTTAGTACCAAGGGGTGAGTATGGGAGATAAGGAGATCCCAAAGAATGTCTACAGAGATACCCACTCAAAGGAAGTGTTGTTATATTAGACTGATGCATGTGTCTGTAGGACAGCTCATTCCTCAGCTGAGTCTACAAAATGGCTAAACAAAAGAGTATCAACTGGATTGTCTTAAGTACATCAATTTGAGCACTGGTAAAAGAAACGTTAGCAATTTTAGCAGCCGATGTAGAATCCTTCACATATAGAAACTTACTTTTTGGGTGAGCTGCTTATGTTCAAACTCTGGAATTTGTTAGCCCCACAATGCATCTGGTGTTGATAAACAGAAATTAGGAAGTCCAGAACCTCCTAAGGATCTGAATTTCATAGCACCCTAAAATTTTTGCTAGCTGTGTAAGCTTACTTCCCGCTCTTGTATTAATGTCTGGTTATGTTTACACCAGACTTTAGCCCCTTTCCCTTTTTTAATGGCATGGGATTTCAGGGCCTATCTTCAATTACTTTATATAATCACCTTTGCAAGGAGCAATTCTTGCTTTCTCTTCACAAGACCTAAAGGCAAGAGTTGTGTGATCTGTCTTGTGAATTTACCTTCTGAAGTCTCCATGCAATTGGGTTGGGTTTTTTGTGTGTTTGCTTTTTTGTTTTGGGTAGGGGGTTTTGTGTGTATTGGTGTGATATTTTTGTGTCATTCCCCCTGCCCCAACAGCCAAGGCTGCTGTCACAACACTTCTTGGGAATCCCAAGGAGTGCTTTTAAAAAGGCTTTTAGAGAAAAAGTGTATGTATATTTTGTTGTGGGACAAGCCCAGAGCTTCCTGTGCAGGAGCAGTTAGGCTGAGCGATGTTTTAGGATTTGCCATTTATTTCTTCAGAGCTGTTGCAGGCAGATGAACTGTTAAGGCAGATTTCTGTTCTGTTGCACATAGCTGGCAAGTGGACGTCCTTCTGCTTCTCCTTCTGCCACATCAATGCGGCGTTTTGCTGGTGGCCTGCAGCTTCATACCACAGATCTTGATGATATAAACTTAGATGACGTTGACAAGCCTAAACAACGTGTGGCACCACCTCCACTGCCCCCACCCCCCCCCACTGTTACTCCAGCATCATCAGCTCATGCACTTCCTACATCAAATCTTCCACTTTCAAGAGGTCCAGCCCTGGCAGTAACACCACCTTCCCAGGTGACCTCATGCTCTGTTTGGATGCTTGCACCTTTACCATTCCCCTGCCTGGTCTTCCTGCCCTGCTCCATCACCCACTTTATCCACTGGATCTACCCAGCTGTCATATGCAATGTTAAAAAAAGGAATGAGATAGTTTTGTAGTAGTGAATGCAGTTTAGAGGTACTTTTGTTTATTTTATTTATTTTTTTACATTTAAGTCAAGAGGTTTTTCTTTCTTCTCTTACACACATCACACATGCAGGTATCTAGGGCAGAATGTATCTGTTAAAAAGACAATTTGGACTTGAGTGTTTAAACATACTAAAAAAAAGCAATGGCAGCAGCAGATTTAAGTCGTAGTTACATTTAAGAAAAATATTCGTGCAGTGGAAATATTCGTGCACTTGTGAAAGTGTTCTAAATATGTCATCAAATTGCTTTGTTAGGTGGACAAAGAAAATTAGCTTAAAATCAGAAGGTCCAACTTCTAAAACTTCAACACTATAAATTACCAGTAAAATACTTAAAATGAGCAAGAAATGGTAATCAGGTTTGACTTCTTTAGCACACACAAGAGTTCAAGATTTCTTTGAGAAAACATTCTGACTGTCTTTATTTCAGTCTCAGTCAAAAAGATGATCAAATGTAAGAAGTCTTGTGCCACATCTCACTTGAAAAGTGGCAGCTGTTTCATCATAATTATCTTTGCTAAGCGCTGTAGTGGGATTTGTGTCCTTGTTTTTGTGGCAGAAAATTCTTGTGTGTTTCAAACAGCAGAAGAAGATTCTGTATGGTCACTTCTTTCCTACTCAGTTTTCTGCATGGATTGATTGACTGCATTGTTGGTGTTCATTTTCTTTGCATGTTTACTTGGAAATACTAGACTTTGCATTTGCATGATTCTGGTTGGAGTGGGGAAGGATATGCAAGTTAATCACTTCTTGGAGGGGACTGGCAGATTATATCTAACACGAATAATTGCCCTAATGTGAACTATGAATCTCTTATAAACTTAAGTAGACCTGTGATAGTGCTCAATCTATGTGGCTTATATGTTTGAAATGTCAAGAATATGCTAGATCCACTGAAATGGAGATGTCAGATGTTCTTATGTAACAGGTTTTCCAAGTTACTTGCAAAGTAAAAATGTGAAATGACACAAGTGTACAAAATACTACTGATCAGAGAGCTACAGTCTCCTAACGCCAATAGAAATATTCAAATAGAAATATTCAAATAGAAGAAGAAATACAGAAACTGACATAGTGGATCTGACCCCAAACACTTATATTTGCATATGTGTTTCTGGCAGTTTTTCATTGCTAGACATGTTAAAGAGATTAATAATTAAAGAAAAATACATCTGGTAACAACAACAACAACAATGTAGCCTTCAAAAATAAGTCAGTTTTCACTGAATAAAATTAGTGTATGTGAGGAAAGATCTCAACTCATAGTAACGTATTAATACTGAGCCAAAGCTGCTTTGTTTATACGTAGATAACTCAGTATTCCTGCTGTGGCTTCAGAAATGGAAGAAAAATCAGAAGCTGGACAACAGCAATCCTTGCTGCTTTTTAAAAAGTTGAGTTTTAACACCACAGATGAGAAGAAGCAGTGCATTTATTTGATTTCAGTGATTAAAGATCTTGTGTTTATGCCTGCTAAAACAAACAACAACAACAAAAAAAATAGAGAACTGTTGTCCCACAAGTTTACTTTTCTAATATTACTCAAATTGGTAAATAATTTCAATGTTGCTAAGTGGGTGTTTTTTCCTAGATCATTTAAATTCAGCTCAAACAAATACTTGACAAGGAATTAAAACCTGTCAGTTACTTTCTTAACAGCTAACTATTAAAATATCTGGTACAAATGGATCTGTTTCTCCAAATTATTGCTAGCTGTATACTTGATATTAACCCAGTACTAAGTCTGCTACTGTTTAGGTTGTAAGAAGCACCTCCCACGTTGGCAAAGTATCTTCTGTGTCAAGCAATCCACTGGTATGTCATGTACTGTTAATAATAGCTGTAGTTTTATGAACTTCCCATGTAATGCTAATGTCAGGGGTTTGACTCTGCATGGTTAATTTATTTAAAATTCAGCACTTGCATTCGTGTGTGTGTGTGTGTGTATCCATTGGTGTGTTACAAGATACCTAATATCAGGTAGTGTAAGTGACTCCTAGTGGCCTGAGAACTTCATGTTTGTGTGTTGTCTGTATGTCACGGAGCACAGACTTTGTTCTTCTGTCAAGACAGACAAAAGGAGCTAGGACCAAACTGTATTTTAAATGTAACAGATGCTAAGAAGTAAGCTTTCTTTTCAGAAGAAACATTCGTTTGATAACTCTTTGCCCTGATTTTGGTTAAGTATGGCTGGATGTCAGGTTTCTCCATTCTGAGGCACTCTTGGAAAGACTGTCTGTAAATTGTGCAACTCTAAGAGAAATCATCCATTTCCAGTGCAACTTAAATGGGTCAATATCTGTGAACCTGCTGATTCTTCTAAGATCAGAAAGCTTAACAATACTATGTATTTTGTGGTGTGAAACAATGTTAGCTGAGGGATATCCACAGGGACTTCAAAGATCTGGTTCCAAAACTTTTTTTTAAGGGGGGTGGGGGGGGTGGGGGGCAGTGCAAAAAAAGACCAACCATGCCCAAAATTCCCTATTAAGGAAAAAAAAACCAAAGTGGCTTAACCAATTTGCTGGAAGCCATTTAAATAATTTCAGAGGATACAGCTTGTACTATATGAGTGATATCTGGAATATATCACATTTCCTATGAGAAACATTGAAAAAAGTGTGCTGAGAGTTGCTGGGGTTAAGTCAGAAACTAAACCCACAGGGCTCAGTTTTGAACTCTTTTTCTAGAATAAAACTATGCTTGACGTCAGTGGGAATTTTGACTGAGTAAGTGTACAATGGGGTTAGTACATGCTGCGTGATTATGTCTCAGATGTCTCTGGGTATCCGCGCTTTGTAGAGTCAAGGGTAGGTAATTAGCGTAACTAACCCTTGCTCTGAAGTCAAGATAAGTTATCTCAAAATTCTCTGTGGAAAGCTGATCACTGCAGTCCTGGTGAATTTCATCTTACAAGGTCTGTTTAGCAGTAGATTAGTTAAAATCTCATTTCAGGTTCGCTACGTTCTTACACTCAACTGTAGCAGCATTTTTTTTTCCCCCTGTAGTTTCTTATTCAGTTCATTGCCTTTATAGGATAAATGCCAAAAGCAGGGATGAGATTTTTCCCTAATCTTGCTAGTGAAGTCAGGAGTTTAGGGGGAAAAGCTACTATTTGGATGCAAGAGAGATTATGTTGTGATTTGTTGACTTGGTAAGTCTTAGTTAAAGTAATTCTGTAAGCCTTTTGTTGTATTAGTGTCATTCAATTCATTACCATAAATTGTTTGAATTGAAGCATTCTTGGTGAAATGATGGATTTGCACAAATTACATTATGAATTGTAATTTTCTTAAATTAACCCCATAGCAACTTGCTCCAAGTCCTCCTACTCAGCGACATCCAGGGGTACCAATAGTCTCTAAACCAGTCATGCTGCATCCTGACCCAAACTTTATGGTCAGGCCAACAATTAAATCGGAAGCCCTGGTAAGCCTTTTGACGTTCTTTTTCTGAGTGCTGTGGTACTGTGGGATTTCTTTATCACTTGTCCTCAAAGAATCAATGCTTGTTTCATTTCTTGCTAACTAAAATTCATGTAGATTTTCAAGTGATCACTGATGGTAAGTACAAAAGTGTATTTTATCCCCCCCTCCTCCCCATGATCTAAAAGTCACTTCTAGTGACAGTTTTTATACTGGGGTGCATAATTCCAAGGCAGTGAAGAGCCTTAGACTCTGTAGATCTTATTTATCATTTATTCACGTGCTAGTTTTTATTTCTGTAAATTCTGAATTAATCTAACAGAAATGAAAAGTAAAAATTAATTGTACTGTATTTTTCCTTTGTAAATGCTTATGAACATATTTGAAATTAGATACATACTTCATCATTTCATTTAGGTGGTGTTATATCTTAGACACCAATATACTGGTTGTGCAGTGTTACTGCAAAGTTGACTTGCAATCAGATTCTTTTTTCATATTTCTTTTCCATTTCTTTTTCAAAGAAAAATGAAGAAAAAATCATAGGCTAAACATTTTAGGACCAACCACACAGCTTGTTTGCAAATTGTGGTATATGAGGGAAGGTAAGCCAAAGCTTACTGAAAAAAAAATAAATACTGCTCTGACAGCTGGTTACACTCAAGTGACAGCCCTGAAAATTCATTTAAAGTAGCTGGTGGACCAATTAGTAGTATTTATTCTTGAGGGTTATCATGACTTAATGCTGTTAGAATTAGAGTTGTGTGTCTGATATACATTTATATGAGCAAGGCAGTGTATGGCAATGTGAGCTTTCTAAGTGATAGAAAAAAACATCACATTTTAATTTCATTTGTTTAATTAAAAGCTTATTCTATATCTGACAATAAATGATGCACACAGTATTCCTAGCTCTCTTTCATTAAAGTGCAATGGATTTTTTGTCATTTTCTGGTTTAATAGTTTAGATACTCTTGTTCCTTTATTTTCCTAGTTACGTTTGATCAATTTTAAATGATACTTAGTAACCAGTTTTCCTACAGATGTAGTCATCTTGAAAATTCTGGGGTTTAAATGGATTGAAATGGTAAATGAAACCAGTTTTTATAAGTTGCTCAAGAGAAGGGAGGTACACGAGATAAAAATAAATGCAAAACTATCCAGTGCAGATATTTCTTTCAGTTATGTGCATTGGAGTTTTCATTTTGATTGTGTTCAGTAATTCAGCATCTCTAAGGAATATGAAATTCCTTAGGGGAGGAACAGAGTAGAATCATATTTGCAGTTAATATAATCTAGCTCTTGGAAATAAATACCTGGTGTGCAAATATATACTAGTTTGCAAAATCGTTAATACCCTGAAGTTGATCAGACAGTCTTGGTACAAATTGAAAATGTTGCTTATGGTGTTTTGTTTGGTTGGTTTTATGTTACTGACTGCTGACAATTAGTTTGAGAAATTGGCTGTAAGATCCACTTCCAAATTTGTTATTATTTGTTAATTTGTGCATGCACACTTTCCAACTCACAAGTCTACTAAACTGTTTCAGGTGTCAGTCATCCTCATTCCCAAACTACCTTACATTAGTTGGATCATAATTTCAGTGGGAGCAATATTCTGATAGGACTTTGAGAGAAACATCAGTCTACAAATTGGTTTTGTAGACCTGCCTCTTAATTGCATTTATGACTTAATTCAGTACAGAGTACTCTTTCTCACTGCAATGAAGACCCCAGTAGCATGTGGAGTGAGACTTGCATGGGTACCAACATAAAGATGGAGGCTACTTCTGTTAGTTAAAAAGTGAAAAGGCCTATGTATGACAAAACAGACAAGGAGGTAACTGCCTACCTCCAGAAATGTCTAAGTATTCCAATTGGATTTCATGTGGAAGGAATGACTTTTGTTTGTTTGCTTTGTTTGTTTGGGGGTGTGTGGGTGTGTATGTGTCCTTTTTTAAGTCCATTGTTCAGATACAGGACTGGTTCAGCTTCTCTTAGCAAAGGGAAGTATCACCAAAGGCAGAGTATCTTTTGCTATCCCATTTCTTGTCTTGCTAGATTTCACACATCTTCTAGAACTCCAGTCTCTAATAGTTAGGTCTTACTATAACATAATGGATGTAACTTCTTCTACCTTATTTTTATCTGAATTTAGCTGTCCTGAGTACCAAACTCTAGAAACTGATCTTGATGAATTTATTTGATTTTAAACAGTTAATCAAGTGAGCCTATACCAGAGCAATTAACTAGTAAAGATTAAAAGCATGAACATAAGAATAAAATAAACACATGTAAGAATGGGTAAAACATTCCTGTTACCTGAAAGGTAGTTGGGCCAGATAGGATCAGCGAAGTCTGTATTGTGACTTGAGTTTTCATAGTAATGAAATTCAGGTTAGAATTCCCAGGTCTTTTAGGAGTTGACAAAAACAAAATTGTTCTCACTTTTATAAATAGGGAAATGATGGGTGAGGATTAAACCTTGAGTGTGACCTTGAATGCTGTGGGCTGGTCTGAGTCAAAATCAGTGTGAACTGTTTGTCTCTGCTGTATTAGAGTGAATTGGAATACACCCATGGCAAAGCTAATTAAATTTTGGCTCAGAGAACAGGAGATGATTGTTATGATTTAGTGGTGGGATTTTCAGAGAAATATAACCAACGTGAACATTAGTCTGCTCTCCCAAGTATCACAAACATCCTGTTGTGTGAGTTAGAAGACTTTGATGCGCTTGCTGCTACTAAAAATTTTTCCTCCCTCATTCCTTTGTGGTTAGATGGCAGCATTTCTGAAAGAAAGAATGAACATTTAAGCTTTGCTCTAATTTTCAGTTAGAATTAATTTATTATAATATAATAAATTATTTAATATAATTAATATATTTATTTATAATATCTATAATGTTATATATGGTATAATAAATATATTTAATATAATTAATTTATTATTAATATAATTATTAGAATTAATTTATTCTAATAAGATCTGAAGCCTCACTTAGGTACTGTGTGGTAAGATGTGCAGTGGCTGGAAATGTCAGTTATTATTTGCCATATGTATATCAAAACCATGTGTGTTAAAAGGAAATAAATTTGTTTGCTAAGTGGCTACAGAGGGACTTAGTTTTGTGGAAGGTCTTGCCAGACTTGCCCAAAAGTCCTTCAAGACAAAACTTCATTCTTTGTATTAATTAAACACAGACCAAAATCTTTAATTCAGGAAAAAATATTTTTCTAAGTAAGGATATGACTACAGGACACTGACAGAAACAGTAGTGAAGCTGATATATAGTAATTTGTTTTAAAGCAAATTGAGTTTGGAACTGTAAATATTGTAGTTCAGTCTGTAGAAAGTTCTTCTTGTTTCAGAAAACTCAAATAGGTTACAAGACTTGATGAAGGGTTTTGAGTGGAGGCTGGAGAGGTGTGAGGAGTTGTTGATGTATATATATATATAAAATTTAATTTTTTTAAAGGCTATTTTATTTTTGGAAATTTTTGTAACATAATAAGAGGTTCTATATCTTAAGTGATTCCAGACTACAATGTGCCATTTTGTTAATGCACTGGAAGCAAAATAAGACCAGAATCAATATGGGATTAAAATCATTGAACCCTTACACAATAAAATAAAATCCAGCAGTTATTAATAAATATTGTGAATTTATTTGTGTATACCCAATTTGAAGCAAAAACCACTCAGAAATAAGTCAATTAAATTCAGGAGAAAATTTTCTTTAAGTAGAAGGAGCTTGTACTAGTAATTGGTATTTAGGTAATTTCCTCTTTTGGGATGAGCTGAAATACACATATCTTACAGTTTATCAGCTTCTTGGGGAATTAATAATGGAATTCACATTTCAATATAGGAAATTCCTGACAGAACAAATCTTAGATGTGTAACATATATTTATCATGACTTTTCAATATTTTGGAAACTATGTGTCTAGTGTTTTGTGCATTATTTTTTTTCCCCGATTACTTTTTCAAAAATCACAGAGAAGAGACCCCATCACTATTCTGTAGAAATTAGGAATAAAAGGAGTCCTGGAAAATATTTTTAAGAAATCTTGTGGTATGGAAATGTGCATTATTTATATAGGTTCTCTAGAATTCTTTCCTCTTTGTATTCAGTACTATTTCACTGTGTGTGCTCTCTTATTTTGAAATGGTATAGGGAACAAGCGTGAACAAGTGCAAGTATGATTCAGTCCCTAGAAAAGCAAAAAGAGCAGTGATATTATTTGTGAGTAGGTCATACTTGTTTACAGCAAAAAGTTAATATCTGGTTTGGCAATTCTCTTTCTTTTGCAGCCACAAGAGATGTTTAAAAGGATGGTGGTTTACAATTCATCATTTAGATCTAACAAAAAACAAGTAAAATAACATTTTCCATGTTTTGTGTGGTACTTCTTGTTTTGACTGACCATGGATCTAAAACTTTCCTTTCTAATCCTGTTGCTCAGTTTCTAAAACAGATGCAAGACAGTCCTAGTGCATGAAAACTGCTAGACTTCATAAACTTTCAGTGTGTGCCTGTGGCTCCTGCTAGTCTAGACAGCTGAAGAGTGAGAGGATAGTAAATCCTTCAGATTGAACCATCTGTTACTACTTATATGGTTAGTGCAATCTTTAAGATAGTTGAACACTGATAACTGTTCTGATACTGACAATTTTATTTTTCGTATTCCTGAGGTTTCCTTGTTTCTTCTAGTCTCCAGTTGCAATGCTTTCAGTAATAAAATAAGTTCTTTAATAAATAGAGCTATTATTGTAACCTGGTTATTGGTAGGAAACCAGAGGAATTGGCAGTGGAAAGCACTTATTCATACAGCCTTTCTGTATTATGTTGGATTTTTCTTCTGTGTTACTATTATTGCTTTCCTCTGTCACAGTAATGAAGTTTTTATCTCCTCCTCTTTGGTTGACTGGACATCTCTTCCTCTTTGGTTCAATAGGTGGTCCCTTGAGGAGGTGAACTTTGTGCTTAACTTCTCTGCTGCTGTTAAAATGTGATGGTTTCTGTGCAAAACACCTTTATTAGTGCAATAAGTTAGATGCGTTGCCATGTTATATGAAAATGTTGGCACACAGTTGTGAGCTCACAGTATGAGGTTTTGAGTGGTAAATTCTTTTGATCAGCTACAGTCTAGATCTGGAAGGGAAAACTGGATTTGACTGAGATAAATCAAGCTTCAAGATTGTTCAGTTGCCATTCAGTATTAGTATGTTCTGTGTATATAACAGTACTGTTCTCAGCAAACCTGTTTTGGGGAAAATTTTGTTATATCTGGTCATGGGTTTGTCTTTCAGTTCTTTTTTGTTTATTTTATTGAGGTCTCAGTTGCTGTTGGCTCTTGATGGTAGAAACTTCAGTGAGCAGTACTGTTGGCTTAGGTGCTTGTGTTTTGGTTTGGGATTTTTTTTTTTTTTTTAACTAGTAACTTTACCTTTCATCTAAAACTCCAGGTGGATAATTGTTTCTGTGCAATCAAACATTTTAATGTTCCAGATTCTGCTTTCATTCAGTCCTATGAATGTGATAGTCAAGAAAGGATTAGAATGATCTTACTCTTTCTGAGTGGTGGGAGGGTAGGCTTAGCAGTATGGTTTCCACTCAGTGTTCCTTGGTTCATTAATCCCTGCTTGGATACAGAGTGCATGCTCTGCATTCTCAATCTGCGATGCCTGTGGCTTTGAAGATTTATTACAGTTCAGTGGATGTCTTCATTGTATTATAGCACGTTATTGGATTTAGATCATATTGGTTCTTTGCTCACAGGATTTTGTTGTGGGGTTGAGGTTGGTGTGGTTTATGTCCTGTTGAAGAAAGTTTTCCTGGGAAAATAATTTTTAAAGGGCAACATCTGTTTTTCACGAGGGCAACCTGAGACAAAGAGAGTTCGCTGACTTCCTTTAGATTACATAATGAATTAGTGATTTGGCTGAGATGGGTGTTCTTCCCTCTTAAGTTGCTTGCTCAAAGACTATAGATGTCTACTTCAGTCATAATTCCAAAGGGCAATACAAATTCAGCTAATCAAACTACTAGTTGTTTCGGGTAGCTATCACTATAAAATGATACCATTTAGTAGTATCATTACCTCTTACTCTTCAGTTAAAGTATTCGTAAGATTAATATGCTTGGTAAATGAACAAACGAATGATTGGGTTTTTTCCCCAGGGATGAAATTCTACCGTCGCTGAAGTCTGTGATTAAATTCCCATTTATGCAGTTCCTCAAAGTTAGTAGTTCACAAATGTAATGCAACCCATAATTTAAATGCTAAACAAGGTCACTCGTGTTCCTCTGTTCCTCTTGTGTTCCTGAAAGATGTTTTTAATGTATATTTCCCTGTGAAAAAACCCAAACACACCCACTTGTGGCAGTAAGCAAAATTCTGCAGTTGTGCCCTGAAGACTTAGCTCTCTGGAGCTTGGGGAGACAAAGTCATTCTTCAACCCTTGCAAACATTTCTTCTCTCTCAGAAGAAACACAGAATGACAACATGATTTGCTTAAGTTGGTCTTCTGATCTCAGGGAAAAAGTGGAGAGAGAGAGCCCGCAGGAAAGCATGGGTTCACACTGTACAGTTCGGTATGCCTGTGTGTAATTCCTGCCAATCCATACAGGAGTCACCGGCACCACTCACAGCCTGTGTAAGTGCTTAGACAAACAGGCAGCACTGTTGTACACTTGAGTGCCAGCTACTGCAGAGCTGTTTAGCAGTGCTCCGTGACTTTGTCAGAGCCAGTGGTGTGAAGGGTGAGATGTGACCCCACAGGGGTCATAGTCATGTCAAAATCAGGCAACTGATATAGATGATAAAGATGGTAACAGGAGGAGGCATTAGTGTTTTCTGTTCCAAATTTGTCATTAGCAGCTAGGCCTTACAGAGGAACCTTAAGCTGTGCATTTGTTTTTCAAGTGGAAAAAGTCTGAGTCTGAGAGTGGAAAAGACTTTGTTATCATGTGGATTTGGTAGGAAAGAAGGAAATAATAAATATATCCAGCTTGATCACATGCTGAACTGCTGGTCTGCATCAGATACTGGCTTGCCTGCTGCATCAGCAAAGGGTTGTGTGCTTCTGTGTTGTCCCATGTCCCCAGGTTATTGCAGCCTGTAGCCACAAGAATGATAGAGCATTTAGGTGCCTCAGTAATTATTTCATTTTAAGTCTTGAAGTCCTTACTTTTAACATGCATGACAAGTGCAGAGTTTTTATACGTCTCCAGCATCGCACATACAGTCTTGCCCAGTAATTACTAATCCTTGAAATTACCACCCAAACACCACTGATTCCTGCTTGCTGACTCAGGAGCTCTCATCTTTGCAGAAAAGGTAACTCCTGCTTTTGCCCTACAGTGTTGGTCTGATAAAGGTCATGCACTAGGCTTTAAAATTATAAGATGTGGGTCCTCTCAAAGCTTAAATCTCACTCTACTGTATTGTCTTCCCCATTTCAGACGTTCCCTACCAAAACTTTTCAGTCCTCCACAGAACCACATAAAACCAAAACTGATTGTTCTGCATTTGCTTGTGGTATGGAGCCAACTCCGTGAAATTCTATTGGAAAGGAGGAGACAAGGGTCCTACAATCCAGACAGCATGGAGTGTGGTTGCTGACAGGTGAACTGGAGCCTGTCACATCTTCTGGTGTTAGTGCCCAACATGGTGATAGTCCCAAGAAAAGTTGCTTGAAATTCTGTGTGTTGCAGACCATACCTGGCCATGATGCTTTCAAGATTTGTTTTGGTTCTGTCAGGTGGAGAGAGGAACTGTGGGGCTGACAGAGTGGTAAACTGTTCCTCAAAACTGTTCCATAGTATGACCAGCTCAAACTGCTGATCTGTCATAAGGTTTTAAAATGTCTTCTGACTGTCAGGATCTTTTCCTATTTTCTTTCTTCTTGACTATTTGCTGCCTTTCTGTGCTTTTCCTCATTTACTGTCTTTCATAGCTTACAGAATTATGTGCTGTCTCACTAAAATATAAAATGGAGTTTGTGTGCTAAGTGTGTGCATGAGCCTGATGTTTTTACAATAAACTAATGTTTTATTCTCAGGGCTTCCAGAAATATTTGGAAGATTTTGATCCATATTCAATGGTAAGGAGAGAATTCAAGTATGTCTTACTGTTTAATACGAAACACACTAGAAAAGACACATCCTTTATTTTGAGGGCTGGGAGGGGTTAAAATTCTTGCTTGTTGGTTTGCTGGGGCTTGTTGATTTGTCTTTTTCTAGTCAGGTTGAAAAGGAGCTTTCTTACAGGAAAACATGATTTGGTGTTCTGATCTTTCTCTAACTATTTTGAAGGAGAGAAAAGTTTCTTTTCTCCTATAAGCTACATAAATCAGCTGAATTCTTTTGTGTGTCCAAGATGGAAATGACTAATCATTATATCTTTTCATAGTTTACCCCAGAGCAGATTATGGGAAAAGATGTACGGCTGTTACGAATTAAAAAGGTAAATACTATATTTGATTGTAATTTAGAGGGTTCATGTAACCATTTCATGTACAGGCCTGTTTACTGGGAAGAAGGAAGGAGTAAACTCTTGTTGATGGCAAAAATTAACAGCCTTTTCTGAACTAGAACTTTTTTTTTTTTAATAGGAGGGATCATTAGACCTTGCAGTTGAAGGCGGAATTGATTCTCCAGTTGGAAAGATAGTGGTGTCTGCCATCTATGAGGGTGGTGCTGCAGACAAACATGGTGAGTAGCAATGGGGAATTTGAATGCTGCTGCAAAGTGGCTCCTTATGCTGACTGAGGTGTTGGCTGACTTCGTAGCTATGCCTGGTACTGACAGACACACTTCAACTGTGCAGGGCAGCCAAATTCTGTCTTTGTTTTAATGGCAGCTCAGAGAGCGGCTCTTGGTTTGAAGGGTGCTGCTTAAATTAAAAATTACATAAAATTTATAGTGTTTAAGAAAAAATGGTCACTGCTGCTGTATATTTTTATTACAGAATTTTCAATAATGTGGCCTGAAAAGTAGAACTGTTCTCTTAATAAGGACTCCCTTTTTTCCATACTGATACAAAAAAAACCCCTAAAATAACAGCCCCCCACCCTACCCCATTCTCTGGTGTATTCTGTTACTTAAGGAAAGCAGAATATGGTCTCCATTATTTCACAATTTGCAAGCAAGAACATTTGTAGTATTTCCACATGCAAAGCAATTACCTGACCACAGCTACACTATGCTGCTTAGTTTTATTCTTAATGCTACTTTCAGTAGTAATTTGTTTAATAAAACCCCTGGCTTTACTCCCAAAATCCCACTAAAGGCCAGAGCCTTCTGGCTAGGTTTAGCTCCCTGGAAGGCACAAGAATGTGCATACCAACACATCCAGACTTTCCCCTGTTGGCCAGTATCTCTCATCCTTTCTGTGAGAGCTCCAGCACTGACCAGGTACACAGACAGGACAATATTTTATGTTGTCTTTGCTGACCTTGTCCCAACCTGCACTTAAGTTTAAGTCACTCTTGCTGTGAACACACCTCAACCACTTGATCTCTCAAATGCTGTTTCTCTTTGACTCTTCAATGTTGTGAGGGTCTCTGATAGCTAAGGTTGTCCCCTTACCAACTGTGTTTTCCCCTTCCTGGATTAGCAACTCAGAATCAGTTCTAAGAACTAAACATTACAGATGCTTTTGCAAAGGAACAGCAGTCCTGCAAGCCCTTGATAAACGCCACTTATACCCTCAGGACTTCAAGTAATGCTGCCATTTTCATAGTAGTACTGGCTACAATGAACCTCAGTTTGTAAGCTGTATAAATGGATTACCTAAACAGGCAAACTGCTACTATGAAAACATTATTGAACTAGTTTCTTACTGGTAATGATCAGTAAGAGGTTAGTGTATCTTTTCCATGCCTAAAAATTCCTTTTGCTTTTGCCTGTAACAAGCTTTCTTGTCTGCGTCAATGTTTAGTGTAAGCCTTCACATCTAGTGAAGACACTTCTCATTATAGTGAGTACTACATAAAAATTACTACATAAAACAGAAAAGACTGATAGATTTTTGGTTTTATATGTCTGTATGCCATATTGGTCTTTTCACCAGGAGGCATAGTGAAAGGGGATGAAATACTAGCTGTAAATGGCAAGATATTAATGGACAGCAGGCTGGCAGAAGCACAGGCGACTCTAGCAAAAGCTTGGAATATGGGTGGGGTAAGTAACCTGGAATACTTCTTCATTCTACCTGTAATGCTCAGATGAGGTTGAGGTACACTTTTCTTTCATGACATTATCACATGAACATAAATAAGATTGAAAACATCAGAAGTAACAGGTATGTCATGTACTACCAAAGTGACCTGAAATCTGCAGAAGATACTGGTGTATATAGCATCTCTGAAGATCATGCATGTAATTTACTGTAAAAGTTCATGGCATGTAGCCACATGTCAAGATTGGTATTTAAACACATTACTTTCTGAGTGTTTATAGTATATTTATCTGTAGAATCTCTCTTTGGTATTGAATAATACTTGCAAGCTGATAGGAAATTTATGATAATAGTTTATCTTATCTCTGATTTCTTAACATACAAGTAACACTGCACTTCAGCTCCAGTGAGTGTTTTCTCAGCAAGAACTGTATTAATTGCTAAGATGACCAAATACAGGATGATTCTTAGAATAATTATTTTTAAAAGCTTGTTGCAAGACCAGTAGGTTTTACTTCAGTTTCAGGACACAAAACTGCTCAATCTTGAAATGGTCTTCCTATAGAAGTCTTTCATAGAGATGTTTCTGCTGCTCCCTGTGGTTTACCAGGAATAGATTGCTTTCCTGATTCTCTATCTGATGGTGGTCCACTAATCCTCTCTAAAAGCAGGGTTTAGCAGCCCATGTTTGCCTGTGCATTTCTTTTTTAGGATTGGATTGACTTAGTCATTGCGGCGTCACCTCCAAAGGAATACGATGATGAAATGTAAGCGCCTAAGTTTTATTTCTCTGGGGACTAAAAGGCTGGTAACAGTAGTCTACACAGATTGCTTTTTTTATCAGACATATTTCAAGTATTTACTTCTTGCGGACTATATACCCTTCTGCATCACATAGTTGCTAATTGGATAGTTATAAATAGCTATCGTTTATTACAGCAGTGTTTTCCAGACTTTTCAAAATGGCGATTCTCAGAATTGGTTGTACGTGACTACACACTCATAGTTTCAGATTAAAGTTTGAGGATTTTGGGGTCTGGTTTGTTTTTTTGGGTTTGGTTTTGGTTTTGGTTTTTTTTTTTTAGAAATTACTTACTTCAGTTTGGAATATTTACTGTGGTCCCATGGATCATAATTTGGGGAAACAAATGCCCATAAGCATTCTTCATCACAACCAGACATTTAATTCTGGTTTGTGTCTTGTTTTTAATTACTGTCTTGTATTGTATCTTGTATTTAAGTTACTATCCTTGTCTAAGCCAACCTAAGTGTAAAATTTTCCAAAGAGCCGAGTGATTTGGGTGTCTTGGCAATTTGGGATGTTCACACAGTCTTTTTTTTTTTTTTAAAGATAATCAGCATAGGTGTGAAACAGAAGAATCCATGGCTTAAAGTGTTAACAGAGGTATCAAGCTGATACAACTTGCTTTACTTAGCACAGTTTCAAAAGCAAGACCAGTGTTTCCTAGCTTGGTTGAAGGAAAAGATGTGAAGATATCCTTACTACCAAGTAAAATGGCAGAGGAAAGTTTTGTAGTCACAGTTAACCTGGATTCTTGTTCTATGTAGAATACTAGAGTATTAGTTGCTGTAAGTCAGTATAGTTTTACTGGCTAACACCTACTGAAGATTGCTGTAAAACTGTGTTTTAATAGCTGTGTGTTAACTAACAAGCAAGGAAATAACCGTCACTTATTTTTGTTTTCATATCCTGTGTATTTAGCCCTACTATTCCCTCATCAACAGTCAGTCCTAACACACACAGAAAGGTTTTTGAAGGCAGTGCACCTGTGTACAGACAAGGGTATCTCCTGCAGCTGTAGCCACTGCAGTGTTCCCTCATGGTGAATAGAGAGACCTGGGTTAACATGACTGTCCATTGTGAGGCTGCGTTATTTTTTCAGCATGTGCCTGCCTGTGCATTGCATGCCACGCTTGCTTTTTGTTCCTGGCGTGCTGGAGTGTTCTTTGGGCTTTTGCCATGCTTTTTAAAATATAAATGCATCCTATTAAAATATAAGTATTTAGTTTCTACTTTATAATGTCCCTTAGAGGTCCTCTGCAGAATTGGTTTATCATCTGCCAGACTACAAAATAAATAGGCCCTACCTAAACAAGTAGGATTAATCTAATTTTTCTTATCTGTGGACTGCTGCTGTGGCTTTGAGAATTCTTAAGTATCTAAGTAACTACATATTAATTCCTTGTTAAGGCTTGTCCAAAGAACAAGTTTCCATTTATATTATATGACAGTGTGACTGTAAACAAATATTTATGACTGTTTGGTTTTCACTGCAGTTTGCTTGTGTTAATTTGTCATTATACAAGGGGTTTGTCCCGAAATTATCCTTGTGTCACAAACTCAGTTTACTGTGTATGGTTTCTTAGTGCTGTAATTACTGTAAGTGCAGTCATAGATCTCTAGAAGAACCAAGGTAATGGTTGTTGCATGTGGGTATCTCTGGTCTTCTCAATTATTACTTAAAATACAAATCAAAATGACTAACTGAGATCCAGTTATATAAAATTATGCTTACCAGAAAGACTAAAAATTGTACTACAGCTAACAGCATCTGTTTCACTACCTTTTTTTTTTTTTTATTATTTTCTGCAGGACTTTTTTTTAAAGGCGGCAACTCTGGAGAAATGAAGTCTTTCCCCTGCAGAAACCTGCTTCTCTGTAAATCAATAACCACATGAAATACATCTTTATTTGAAAGAAATGTGAGCACTCAGGCCTGTAAATTGAACTAGAAACTAATTTGAGTAATGCCAAATCGTTCTGTAGACATACTTCAAGAAATTTTTGCAAGATCATTGAGGACTGCCAGTAAGCATAATTTGGTCTGTGAGAACTGTCTTTTTTTTTTTACTTCTATTTTGGGGGGGCAAATACTGAAAATTATCTTCCAATTTTCCTGGAAATCGACACCAAAATAACAGAGAAAGATAGAACACAGATGTCTGTTCCCACATGCAACACTTGTGATTACACGTTCACAGGCCAGTTTGGGTGCGAAAAGGATTATATTTTTACTTTGTACATAGTGATTTTCCCTGGGCAAATGAGAATGCATGTAGGTGACTTCTGTTCTCACTTTTCTTGTACTCTTTGGAGCTACGTTCTTATAGCTCTGTTAATGTACATTTCTGTTGCTCAGTTGTGAGTTGTTTTCAGTATATAAACCTGGGTGGTAGAAGAAGCGGCAATACCAGGAGTGCTAGAATTATATGGAATAATTTTGATGATGATAATACAGTATAAAGAATCTTCTCTACCAGTAATAGCTAGCAAGTAGTCCAGATAAAATCATTATGTGTAGTCACAGTTATACTACAGAGTATTTGTATTGGTGGCAAAAATTACTCCCCCTTATAGTCACGGGTGGAAAATTTGGGTGTGATTCACAGTCTGCAGTTATATACTTGGTTCTCAGTGAGGCTGTATAGTGACTTCCTGCACAGTTTAGTCATGTAAGTGTAACATTTTGCTTTTGCTGACTATATGTCTTCTGTTGAGTAAATTCCTCAAGACCATAAAAACTGTACTAACATGGCTTTAAATAAGTAGGATTACAGTTGCAGATTTAGTAATTTATATTATCACACTATCTCTTTAGAAGTGTTCTTGTCTTCCTTTCTTCCTTGCATCTGCCAGTTTGTATTCTGTTTTTTATATCATCTTTAGTTTTTTCTCACCTGGACTAATGAAAGCCAGTTTATAGTTCTTTGGCATATTGAATTCCCTCTGAAGTCTTCTTCCTTTTTCAAGTTCTGGAAACCCTCTTTTCTGTAACACAGAAAAACAACAGTGATGTTACTGAAAACTCTGTGCTTACACCGAGATGATTATTTATGTTGACTTCCTTCATCTGCAGTATTGTTCCAGCGTGCCAATTAATGTGTCTGGCAGGGTACACATATTAGAATGTTTAAAATTTTAATTCTTACAACTAATCTAGAAATAAAATTGCATTTGCCAAATGGAAGAAGTCTTGCTTCCTCTTTCTGTCTGGGTTTGTACATCATAGAAATTTGTGTACTTCAGATTAACTATTACTGAGTTGATCTTCAGTAACAGCCCATTTGCAACACAATGCCACCCTTGTGGAATTCAAAAGAAAATTCACTCTGCACAGTAGGGAACTGTCACTCACCTGAGCTGCAGTCATCTTTTACTGAGGTTTTTATGGGCAAATCTGCTCATTCGGTAGTTGGCGAGCTACTGAGTGCAGCTGCTCCAGTTTATTTGTTTGCTAGGTCTTTGGGTGCATCTACCCAGTGCTGTAGGCTTCCTAACCAGCTGACTAATCTATAAACGCATCAAGATTAGCACCAGAGGGAAAACTGCAGCAGGATGTACTTCTCCTGTGGCTCTGGTTCCCGGTTGCCTACATACTGCAACCATCTGGACTGTACGACAATGCAGATAGATGAGCAATGTTATCAAATGTTCTCTTGAGGGAGGCTCTGATGCTGTGTACCAGCAGATACAGAACCACATTAATGCACCAGCAATAAACTTCAGCCTACAACCAGTGCTTGATTGTGCGCTGTCTTGGCATATGAAGAACCTTTAACACAGAAAACTTAAAGGTTAGATATTAGAAATATTTGTATTGGTGTTACTTTTTCAGAGACAAAAGAAGCACAGAAGACTGGGCTGGGAAATCTGTGGGAGTACCAACAGTTGAGTTGTAGCCTTGCTTTTTAGTCACAAAACTATCTTTCTTTTCCCCATCAACCCTGTTAACTTGATTTGCCTGGATACAGCTTAAAATGTATGAGAGGCAGTTGAGGAAATAGTTAGTCTCATTACTTCATGTATATTAAGAAAGTGTTACTGTGGGTGTTTAACCTGTGTTAGGATGGCAAAGTTGCTTTAGGTAACTTTTTAGAACCAAGGGGGCTGTCACTTCTGAAATCTTAAAATGATCTTAAGCCATTAGTCAGGTAGTTTTTTACTTCATTTCTGGTTTTCATTGCCCTGGGGCTGGATCACATTTGCCAGCTAATTCAAGGAGCTGGAGGATGCTATGAGAAAATAGAGTTTTCAAGCAACTTCCCTTCCAGTTACTTTGGAGTGTGTGAGCAGAGCATCCCAGATGTAAATCACTTAAACAGGCATGCCCATTTGATTTGCTACTGCATTGTTTTCTGGTGGCTGTGTAGTCACTACGTGTGCCCATGCCTCACCACTGTTCAACCAAGCCAGCTGTGAAAAGATAACAGTGAGGGTAAATGGGACTTTCTCTCTTTTTCAGCCAGTGCTTAGTTTCCTTTGGGAGTGTGGAAACTCTGACCTGATGCACAAAACAGGAAGAAGTCCAAGTACTTCGCTGACAGTGTCATGAACGCTTCAAACCACTTTTAACATAAGATGTTTTGGGTTTCATTCACTGTAATCTCAGAGGGAGTATGTCTAGTTTCTCAGAGCTGTTTGTTTGGTTAAGACCGCTAAAACCCACTATCTCTCTCTATGGGATAATAACCCAGAGGAAGAGTTTCTCAGAACTGTTAACAATCATTCTTATTCTCTCAGGAATTTCTTGGCTGTGTTAGTCACAGCGTTGTCTTCAGCATACTCTCACAGTTGCTGAACTGGAGCATGAATTATATTAGAGACTTGCGACTTTCACATCTGCTCCGTGAGCCTGTGCGTGCCTGTGTGCAGGCAAAAAATGTGAATCCTTATGGATCAGAACCATGACATGCATTTCAGGATGGGAAATACTGCTGTTTATTACTCATATGGATATTAGCATAGGGAAGTCTTTGATCTATTTATTACTGACATTCTACTACTTCAAGAACTCATAATTGAGTTTTTATTTATCATGTGACCATGGCATCTTTTAAAACTTGTGTTTCAAAGAATTTATATTTTTTTCTAAAAAAAGCTCTATTGATCAAGAAATTTATATACATGAAGGAGGGGTGTATATATGTACACACACCAATAAGATTTTTTTAATCAATTTCATTTGAGTAGCATACATGTACAAAAAACCATCAGCACTTCACAAATATGAGATATAACCTCTGAATTTTAGTGAGTTGTTATAAACCCTATTGCCTTAAAAGCACAACTGAAAACCATGGTTTCATGTCAAAGATTGTATATCTCATTGTAAGGAGCTTGGTATGCAATAGCTGATACATGTTCTCTGTATGTTGAATTTGAAGTAGAGGTTGACTAAGGGTAGCTGCTGTGGAATTCTCAGCGACCTTTCATCAAAAGTGGCATCTGTGCTAACATGATCAAACTGAAACCTTTACACCATCTAAGGACCAGGTCTAGTGTGGAAAAGCTGGTGTCTTACCTGTAAGGAGCTCACCCTTGGGATTAGAAATCAGAGTCTAAATCCCTTATTATCACTTTATACTAAGCTGATAAGTTTGATCCTGATGCCGAGTGTGTCCTCCAGTGTTTTTTTCTGCCCATCTGCCCATTTTATCTTTTGCCATTGTTCTTGTTCTCAGGAGTTTTGTGGGTTTCTTTGTGACCTTCAGAAATCTCTGGAGTGGATTTCAAAATTCCCTTGTTGCAAACTTGAAATCTGAGGAGGCTCCAAGTGGGTTGCTCACCAGTCATGCAAACAATTTCAATGGAGATTGATTAGGATGCTTTCTTTCCTTCTTCCTAAGGCAGGCAGCAAAAAGTTTGCCTCTGCTGGAATACTGGGGGCCTCTGCTGGAATACTTCTTCCTCTATTACTAGATCTGTATTTGCTGTATTATTGGAAGAAACTGATAATAGTATAGCACTTTGGTGGGGCTCAGGATCTATCTATATTTACAACATGGTAACCTGGGCTATTTTTGATCTTCACTGAAAGCATCTAAGATGAAAGAGGAGGTGGAAACAGACACAGGAAAAGCAATCAATAGGTTTCTGTTTTCTACAAACAAACTTTTTGAAATGTCAAGCATGTTCAGCTTTAAAAGGATCATGGATTTCAAGTAAGAAAAAAAAGGTTCTCTGGACTGTGATGCTTGATGTGTATGATAATTTCCAATGAAGATAGTGAAGTATAGTTGTAACAACCACTGGAAGGAAGTTTTAAGGAATTAATTTTGAACCAGTGTGTTGCAGGCTGGCAGCTCTTGGATACTTAAGTCTGAATGTATGTTGTTGAACTCAGACTGTCAACATGGAAAAAAAAAGTGGAGTCTTGATGTAGTGCAGATAGCTGCTTCATCCAGTATCACAAAACCTGCTGCATGATTAGCAATGGATATCCCTTACACATCTGAAAGGTAATTGTGCTTGATAGGTGCTTCCCACTTATAAGGTAACCACAGACTAGAACAAGCAAGGCTCTGATCCAGCGAAGCACTTAAGTACATCCTTAAATTTGAGCCTATGAGCCAGTCCAATTGACATAGGTTGAGTTCAATAATACTACTCAAGCTGAATTACTTTGCTGGACTGGGGCCTGAAGTCAAACTCCGAAGGCAAAGGATGCCTTAGCCCTGGAGATGTTGTTATGGAAAGCTATTATTGTTAATGCTGAAGTTCTAGTATTCCTATTGAATTTCAGTTCCTCTTCATTTTCTGAAATAATCTTTAAAGGTTAATTCTTCCTGCCAGCCCCCACTGCCTATTTTCTTGGCTTGTCCTCCTCTTTTCATTTCTCACCATTTCTCTTCCAGGCATGAGCATAACTCATTAGTCTTCAATAGCTATAACAGAGTTTGTTTATATGGTGTTTAAAAGAAAGTTTGGGAGAGAGAGACCAAGACCCTCCCCACAGAAACTGAGTAAGCTAGAAACCAGACAGCTCTTTTGAGGACAAGGACTTTTCTAGGGCAGTGAAAGAAAAAGTTGCTGGTGGTTATTCTTAATGCAAAAGTACCCCCCCAAAAAAACCGTTTCAAATCACTTTTCTCTGAGCTCTTCTTCTCTTCCCTCTGCCTTTCCCCTATGCATTTATTGGATGCTTTAGCAAGAGGGGTACTGAAACCCCATGTTTGTGCTGGCAACAGCTTGAGGCTTTTGAGCATTAATGTCTAACAGAGAGAGCATAAGTAACACTAGATAGAAATCATTTGCTTAGAACACTGGGCTCAAAATTAAGAATTAGAATTAAGAATTAGAATAAAATTAAGATTAGAATCTTGTGATAATTATTTCCTTGGCAAGGTGAAATAGTTTTTCAGTAGATTATAATTTTTCAAGTAACCTTTTATTTTTGTTACCCTTCATCCCCCTCCCAGCATAAAACCTGACATTATCAAATACCCAAGAATACTTTTGACCAGCAGCAATTCCAACAGCAAGGAAGCACAGAGGGAAAGAAGGAGAAAGAGATCCATGTTTCTGTTTTGATTATTCACAAAGAATTGTGATGAAGCAGATCTTTCAGTGTGAAGTATCAACCTGGTAGGACAGAAGAAATGCATACTGTTCCTTAGTGAAAATCAGGCAGCTCCACCTTGATGCAAAGGAGTGACATGCATAGCAAGAGTCAAAAACTGAAGAGTTCTTTAAGCTGGGTAAGAATTGCAGTTCAGAGCAGTCACTTGTAACAGACATCAAGCCATTCATACAGAGACAGTAACTGTTTAAGAGAATAGAAGGAACAGAGATGATTGATGTGTGTCCATTGTGCTCGTGACACCAGGTTGTTTTTTCTTCACGAAGGGGAAGGCAGCTTCCCCATCACATATCTCATACATCTGGGTATGGGCAAGTTTTCTATTTTCAAATAAACCAGCATTGTTAAGTCAGTACACGTGGCATGCTGTGGTCTACAAATCATGGACGTTAACAAGACGCAAATTCCAGATTGTGTGAAGGACAACAGAAACAAGTCTATTCTCCAACTAACAGAAATTTCTCATCAGCGATTTCAGCATTAACAGGTGGGTACAATGCACTTCATAACGTTGCTTTTCTTGGAGTAGAAAATTTGAGTGCAACAAATCTGTGTTAGCACTCATAGGACAGATTGAAATGGAGGGGGTGGGCATATTTTGTAGTCAGATTTTTCACAGGGAAGTTATTTGAGTGTATTAAGTAGACTGGCTTGCTTGTAATGATTTATCCTAGATGGTAGTCCTGCAGGAAAGTCTCTGTGTGTACGTTTATGTTTTTTAAACTTTGTTGATATTCATATTTCTACACCTCTAGCCAAACAGATGCAGAAACTTTTTTTCCTGTTATGTTACTGAAGCACTTCATTAATTACATACCTTCTGAATGATAAGATTACCCAGTTGTCTTTTCTAATGGTATATTTAAACCTACATGTACATGAACAGATATGTTTAAAATACCATAGTAAATATATAGAGAAAAGTGTCTAGACTTAAAAATGACACCAAGGGACAGAATGCTTACCCTTCTTTACACTAGGACAATGCAAGTGACTTTTATGCAAGGCATGCCACCATTTCCCTAGAAAGCATGTTACACCTGAGGATTAAATCTCAACTATTCTTTATTATTGATCTAGTTTCTTAATCATGGAGCAATGACCAGTATAGTCAGCCAATATAGTTCCCAATAGTGGAAGAGAACAGAGTTTTTATCTAATTCTAACATGATCCATTCCTTACCTTACAGTATCCTGAGCTTTCATGGCCCAAAACACAAGTAAATGCAGAAGTGGCCAGTACTCTTTTATGATGTGGTGAAAAGAATAGGCTGTTCAGGATTTGTTAAAGAAGTCCTGGCCACTTTCAGGATTGGGAATATGTCAAAAGCAATCTTACTTCTTCTGCCCAGTTACTTTGAGCATGTGCTGAGGATGTGTCCCTGGCACATGTAAGAAAATCATCACTTGTCAGTGCTCTCCAGCTGGATGTGGTGGTTGTCTCCACTTCGTTGCTGTTACACTGTAGATGAAAAACAGACAGCAGATGATGGTACATGAAAAACTTCCATGACTGAGCCTTGGCACTGGATATCCCCCTTCACATTTGGACTGCTAAAATGCAGACATAGAGAAAGTTTCCACCAGCTTGTATTGCCATCTTGCCACAGATGACAAATATAGCCTGCGGAAAGCATTCTGAGACAGGCTACCTACAACCATGAGAAAAAAAGAGAATCAGGAATAATTCCATGTAGGAGGGAAGATTAGAGTCTGGGAATTGTACCTTGCATACCTGTAGTATGAAGTGTTCCTGCTGAGGAGCCAAGGACATAGCTTTGAAAAGTACCTGGGACTGGATTAGGACATCAGTCTCCTACTAAGGAGACTCCACAATCAATTTCCTACAAATTCCCTACTAACTAATTCATGTATGCCTCTTTACTATATTTTACAAACTGGTCTCATAGGCTGGGCCTGGTTCCCAGTGTCCTGCATGTGCTGTGTGGTGTTCAGGATGTTCTGCTCCATAACTCTCCCCAGCACCGAGGTCAGGCTGACAGGGCTATAGTTCTCCAGATCCTCCTTCCTGCCCTTCTTGTAGATGGGCATCACATTTGCCAACCTCCGGTCTTCTAGGACCTCCCTGGTTAGCCGGGACAGCTGATAGATATAGTATTTTATTTTAAATTCTGTTGGAAATAAATGTCTTCATTACTTTCAATGCATTTTTTACCACACAGTTTAGAGGGATGCTGTAGCTATACAAAGCCCTTGTTTCTATTATGCATTCTTTAAAAAAAGCAACTTGTAAATGCACTGTATAACACATTAAGACTAACCTGAATATTTACTACTCTCACCCACCCCTTATTTCAGCCACTTAAGGAATTCCTAGTTGTAAGAGTGGAGTAAGAGTTCAAAATATCAGGGCAGGATCATTCCCTGAGGTAAGTCTTCTGTGTTATTAGAGCATGAAGGACCTGTGGCATTAGCTTGAACAGCTGAGATTTCTTTGGCCTTAACAAGAGACTCTACCTTCCTGACTGCCAAGGGCAAACAATCTGTTGATGAGGGACTGGTAGCCTGGTCTGTCTCAGTGAAGCCCATTTTCTGTGTACAAAGATGAGCACCACAGTGTTCTGTGCTGGGCAGTTGCTTTTGCTCCTATTTAGATTTCTCCCTTTTTCCTTTGTCCAAAAATACTTATATAATGGGATCCAGACTTGTAAATAGTTTTAGCCCCCTTGATTCTGCATCATTTTGCCCAGCTTGAGGGTTCTTTTTTTATAGTGCACACTAATTCGAGGGTTTAGTATTTAGTCAGTCTTATTTATTCTTGTTAGAAATTTGTAGGCAGGGTCTGTGGACAATATTAAAAAAAATAATTCTTTTTCTTGCTGTAGAGGGCAAAGAATAATGCCACATTTCATTACTGAGGAGAGTTGTGAAGCTATCTTTTCCTCCCCTTTACAAAAGCTACTTGATTCCTCCTGAATACTGACAGTATGAAGAATCCGCATCCAGAGTAAAGGCTGAGGCTGTGGACCATCTGCTGTTAAGTGAGGACATTCAGGATTTACTGCTGCCAGGTAACAATGGCACAGTCTACAGTTACTTCCACGAAAAGCTCCTACCTGTACAAATGCAGGTACAGCACTTTGCTGTACACGAACAACACTGTTTGGCTGTAAGCAATAATGAGACTCAGGTTCAAATCATCATGGAAAAAATGCAAACCAATAGGAAAAAAAATTCCCACTGTCTAGGAGTTCCATTTCTAATTAGAAAATCACTAAATTAATTATCTTTACATTTGGTATGGGTATTAATTGTTTTAATTCCCTTGAGCCTCTGAAAACCCCAAATGTAGTCGGTATGTGGGCTGAACTCAAGAGGAAAGCCTCCTGAAACAGGCCTTTGACAATTAATTAGTTATATGATAAATCACAACAGGGAATAAACAGTCTTGGCTATTCAGGATGAAGCTTTTTGTACATACTCATGATATGGGGGGGGTGTTAACAAATCCACTATGTGATCATTTTTGTCATTCTTTTAAGAGTTAGAATAAATACTACATTGTAATCTATTAAACAGAAGAAAAATTTGTAGTTTAAAACCTTGTTGAACTGTAACACCCTTTTTGTTAATTTTTTGTATAATTTATTCAAATAGTGGCACAGGAAAAATACATTCCAAATCCAAGTCTGAATTGATAGCTTTGATTTTCTCTCTAATTGTGCTGATTTTACCCACTGGATAAATCGAGGCACAGCCTGGAATTATTCCCAGGTGGTGAAGAAACAAATCATCTAACTACAACTCTCTAGTGTACCTGAACAGAAAACTTTTCTATTCTGAAAAGAAAAGATAGCAGCTCCATTTTGTTTCTAATAATCTTTAACAGACAATTCAAATCTTAGTTTTCAGTCTCATTTCTGGTTTTTTGGAAGAATTCCTGGGAAGGCCAGTGACTATTAGCCCTGTTACCTTATATATGTATTTGTTAGTGTGTATGATTGTTGTAATATAAACAGGCAAAATAATCTTTTATATACAAAAGTCTATATACAAGGCAAGCATCATAAAGGCATTTACTTAGCTGAATCAGTAACTAAAATAACATTTGCTGAAGAATACCACACTGAAGCCAGCGCACAAGTTGTTTATTGGCATGAGTTAGTTCACAGCACTCAACTTATTCTCCTGAGGAAAACACAACACTTGCACAAGTACTACACAGGCAGTGCTCAAAATATTAACCATTTAAATGCTGGAAAATAAACTAAGGTACAAAGTGATCAGTGAGATAATGCGGAGATTGTAAGAGTGCCTCTATGTACAAGGATAGTCAGGAGTGAATAGAAAGTTAGTTTAGGCCTGATTTTCCAAAATTATTGCTGCTTTGGTTGCCTCAGCATTTCTCAGCTCAACTTAAGATGTCTTCAGGTGTTGAGCACCAACCAAGCTAACTGAAGCTGGGGTAATAGACTCCTTCCAAAATATATACGAGGTGAATCAGAGCTGTAGGTGAAGTAAATAAGTGGGCAGGTTAAGAGGAAAAGCAAACCTTTTACTGAAAAGCTGGCTCTTCTTTGAGAATGAGAAGTGGGTGGCCACAGGAGAGAGAACTGATGAGTGAAACAGTAACCTCTCTGCCTAGTTGTGAGTGAGATGGGGGGTATTGTCACTTGAGGAAAGCACCGTACCTCAAGAACATTGTCCTCATTGTGAAAAATCCTGGTGATGCAGGAGGGCAGTGGAGCATCAGGTGTATCCTTAGGTCAGTCTAGTAAGGGCGACAGCCTGCAGCCCTGCAGTCAATCCACCATGCATTTTGCCAGGTATCACCAAATGCATGATTGTTTGTTTAACACTTTAAAGGAAGGTGAGTAAAGAGAAGAGCAAGCTTTTTTCCCCAGGTTTCAAGTGCCATGTGGTACTGCCAAGTCAGCACTGCTCCAGCTGAATTTGAACTAGGAAGCTAGTGTTCAATGGAGGAGCTAGTTCAAAGCAAGTGTAACTGCCTGAACGTTATGCTTCATGTTGGAAAATGTCCTTCAAAAACCAAGAGAATGATAGAGGTCATGTATGTAGCTGAAGCCACAAGATACCTGAAGAGTAGTGTTCAAGGACTACAATAACATAGGGTGGCTTCCCCAGTCATAGGTAGAGGAGAATGGTGTTCCATGAAGATAAGAGTGGAGAAGAAGTGCTGTTAACCGTTCCTGCTGTGTAAAATATGGGAAACAAACTGAACGTTTGAATCTCAAATATGTATGCCACTATTTTTAGTGATGTAACAGTGGATGCAGAAGAGTTTCTGTTCATTAGTTTCAATGGAACTCTGTGGCACACATTTAAAAATAAGCTGTTCTAATCTAAAACACTTCTCTGAGTATTTGCCTAAAGATGATTTTCCAACTAAGAGCTAGTATTTTGTTTCCGCTCTAAGATAGATCTGCTTACTCATAAGTTCTTTCTTCATTTTTAATGAGGGACAGCAATTAAAAATTAATAAGGTTTATTTAGCCCAAACCAGCCATTTCTGTGAACCTCTGCACTATTATGCTTATTGTGCTATTTTTAATAGTAGCACCTTAGACAATTTTTACAAAGAAATTTTGTTTGCTTTGTCAAATGATATCTTCTGTGAAATGACAGAATGGAGTTCTTTGTCTCACAAGAGTAAAACAACAGTTTCCTCTGAAGGTGATTTTCTTGAATTTTTTCCTCTCAACCTTTCCCAGTGTGCTTTTGAAAGAGATTGGTAGTTTACTCCCATTCGTGTAAATTGCTTTTTCTCTCTACCTGCAAGAGCAGAATTCAAAGGGAAGCAAAAGTCATATATCAGTACATCTTGTTTAGCAAATTCTAAATCACAATAAGGATTTGCTTTATTAGGGTTTTTTTTCTGATTAAGATACACGGTCCCATTAATGGCTTTAAAATACGTAGGAATTTTTCCTGCTTGATGCCTAAACTTATATGCTTAACTAATTTTGAATGTGGTCTGTGGCTGTTCAGACTTCAAAAATTTTATTTTTCTTTTCTATCTGTGTTTCTAGGTGCATACACAAGCAAAAACCTGCAGAGTGATTCACGGTAGCAAAGCCTGCTTTCTAGGGATAGACCACTTCCTCTACATACCACTGTTAAGAGAGGTCAGTGCAAAGCAGCAGAATAAAAGGATCAAGAAACAAATGACAAAGGTAGAAAAGAAAAATGAAAACTTCCATATAAATTAATATTTTTAATCTGTTAAAAACAACTATCAGATTTAACTCTGAAGTGTCAATACTTTAGTGCAAATACCAAAACCTGTCTGTATCCTGTAGGCACACTGAAATTCCAAGGCAAGCATAAAAAGTGAATTTACCTTGGAGTACAAATATTGCCCTTGTCTACATGGAACTTGATGTCAAATAATCAAGGTGCTTCTGAAACATTTCCAGTCACCTATTGAACGTGCTGGTGACTGCCAGGTTCTAACTTGACTTGTCATCTCTAGTAGATACGCTGAAAGGATGAAGCAGAAAACTGAATTCTTGTGATGTGGAAATAGAAAAGAGCGAGGGGAAACAATCTAATGGGACTTCCGTAAGAAAATAGGTTGCATTTGCAAGACGCAGATAAACATAGCTTGTTGATTTCACATTGTTCTTTGCCTTTTCCATACTTTGAGAAGTAATTCTGTTCTCACAAAGCTTCACAAAAAGGTAGCTTTGAGAAAAACCCTATTCCTCTGTGAGCTGCTCTAAAGCCCACTGGATGCAGGACTAGCAAAGAGTCTGGGCAAGTAGGTTTGGTCTTTTGACACCATAGGCAATCATGTCTAAGCTTTTCAGAAAAGGATCAAACTCTGATTTAGAATTGTTTTGTGAAGTTACAGAAAAGCTCTTTCACCATTTGTGAGTGAAAAAGAAATTGTCATTTGATGCTTTACTGAGCAAAACCAGTATTAGTCCAAATTCAGCACTTTTGATTTCATTGTTGCAGCAGGGACAAAATCCTGGCATTTGTATTGGAAGTGAGAGTTGTTTTTTAGAGTTTGTGTGTATGCATGTGCCTGTTTATCGCTAAGAATGCTCAGCTTATGAATTTCCATTTACCAAATGTTTTCTGTCAGTGTGAGTTTTTTTCAGTACCTCATTAAGTAGTTAATTGTAATCCAAGACTCTTCCCCATTTAACTCATCACCTGTCTGTTGAGGTTGCCAATATGTTTCTGTCTTTAGCTTTGTGATGGGTGCACAGCTGTTGTATGACCTGGACTGAGACCATGAATTTCAAACCACCACATTAACTGTGTAATCTTGGCTGCATTTGGAAATCATTGAAAAGATAAATTTCAATTCCCAGCTATGGACTCTCCTGATTGTTTGAGAAATATGTTTTTTTAAGATATTGAGATTGATACTTTGT
This sequence comes from Microhierax caerulescens, assembly GCA_035590215.1. Lineage (NCBI taxonomy): Eukaryota > Metazoa > Chordata > Aves > Falconiformes > Falconidae > Microhierax > Microhierax caerulescens. The sequence continues at coordinate 32,532,698 of JAVJGJ010000002.1, read as the reverse complement.
AGTAAGGGAAGATGGTCTCAAGGTTCAGAGACCACGCAGAGGCTGGGGATGTGAGCTCAGTTCCCAGATTCCTTTGGAGACTTTGGCAAACTTCAGTTTCTGCGTTTAGTTCTCTGACCACAGTGACGGTGATGATGATTGCTCTCCCAGATCTCACCCCATGATTTCAGTCTCTAGAGTGCAAACTCCCAAGACTTCTTTGCTGCTGTTTCTTCATTTGTAACACACAGTCCTTGTGTCACTCGGGGCCTCAGGAAATACTAAAATATAAATTATTTTAAAATTATCTGCATGTAAACTGCACATACTGTTTATTAAATAACTAACAGGATAACAGAGATGAGCTTAACCAGAAGCTCAGATGAATGCTGGGTTCTGTCCAAAACCTAAAATAATTAGTCTTTCCACTGTGGGTGTAACTTTAACATTTGAAATTACATATACAGAGGATTTAGCTTGGGGTTTGTATTTTAATTTTTATTCTTGACCACACTGCTGTAGCCCCAAAAGACCCTATATAAGAAATAATACGTAGCATGTGGAGAATTACTTCTTCTTGCCTCCTGACAGCAAGATCAATAAAAGCAGCATGACAAAAGTAATGTTCAGATCTCTTAGTGGAGCTGTGTGTCCTAGAAAACAAATGTTCTCTGTTATGTTGAGCATCCACAGCTTGATTCTTAAAGGAAAAAAAGGAAATTTTTAATTTATGAGGTTAATGCCTTTAGAGGCATTTGGCCAACTTGTAGCTTTTGGATTTTGAAGAGTTAAGCCTGGATATGTGGGCATTACTTGATTGCATTTCTGTTTGTAGAATGTGGCAAGTTGTATTAAATACTCAGTTAAGCCATGGATAAGTGTGACTGGGAATAAAAGTCGCTTCAAGGTGAAGGTTTGGGTTACAAATCTTAATGTTGAGTATTGCATCACTATGTACCAGAGATATTTGAATCTCAAGCTTTGATTCAACCTGTGCTTGGAAGCATAAGCCGGGTGCAGACTTCTGAATGCACATCACATTTTATTTCTCCAGTATTATCCCCCAGCATGGAGATATTTGATTAGAGTTTTTGTTTTGCTTTGGCTCAGCTGAGCCTGACTTCTGCTTGGGACAGAAGGATTTGAAAAATTTGATTTCTAGATTATTTTGGTATACATAAAATTGCTTAGGGAGTGATGTGGAACCCAGGCGAATTAATGGTTTGATTCCCCCTGACTGCAGCAGTCAAGGGGGGTGTGGGGTATGTGTGTGGTAGGCTTGAACTCATTATAGAGGTAAAAAAAGGTAAAGCGTGTACATAAAAGCTGTTTAGGATACGTTGAAGTCTCCTTTGAGGACAGGGTGCAGCTGTTTACACGATTTAGTCTAACAATATCTTCACATAGCTTGGTGCTGTTCTCTCCACTGACAAGGTGAAAAAGTACGCTTGTAATCTATAGCTCCTCTCTCATCACTGATTCCGTGTTGGGTTTTTTTGTTGTTTGATGTTCTGTCTTATTAACGACGCATAAAACGCTTAATTAGGGCGCCGCGAGAGACCTGGCAGAGCGTTTCTGCGGCAGCTCCGGGGTCCCGGTGCCGCGCAGCCCTGTGAGGCGAGGCGCGCGCTTCCCGCCTTCCCGCCCGCCGTCCTCCCCGGCCCCGCGGCCTTACCTCAGGCGGCCGGCCCGGGGCGCTGGGCGGC
>JAVJGJ010000002.1:32501992-32515349 GCA_035590215.1 Microhierax caerulescens | reverse complement strand
AATTCTGTTTGTGAAATTGAAGGCCAAGAGATAAATCCCAAGATACAATATTTGCTCTGTTCTTCAGGCTCTTTGTGACAGATACAAACTACCGTGGAGCTGGAACTCTGAGGTCACGTGGGTGTCAGGCAGTATTAACTGCCTTAGTTAGTGCTGTGGTTAGTCAGAGCACGACAGTGTCTTAAATTCTGTCACGCTCTTCATGTTTATTTATAACTCTAGTATCAATATTTATGGCCACCCCGGAACATTCTTTTGACATGAATTTCTCTGAGTGTTAATCGTTTCACACCGAGGAAGAGACTGACAGAATGATAACCTTTATATTTTTGCTGGTAGCATCTTCCACATTGCAATGTTAAGATTAGCAGTTCCAGTATTAGGAATATCTGCTGACATAACACATTCAAATGATACACCAAACCTAGAGACTCATTATTTAAAAAGCTGTAGAAGTCACAGGTCCCAGTGTAGCAAAAGGCCCAATACTCACATTTAAGACTGTGCGAGTCTCAGGTCTTTAAGAATTTAAATAGTGGCCTTTTGCTCAGCGTTTTTTCTGGTTAGAGCCTACTGACACTTAAAAGTGGGATTATCCTGAGGTTGTCAGGGAGGTGGGACACTGAATATCGCCAAAACTATTTCTGAAAATAAAACATCTAATTATTTCCGTCAACTTCTCAAGGTTATTTGCTTTATGTGGGAAAGGTTCAGTAGATACCTAATTATTTCCTTGAGTTTCTTGCAGGCTGACAAGTATACTTAGATAACTATTGTAGTTAAAACACATAGATGCTCAGTAATTCTGTAAACCATAACGGCCTGATAATGCATCTGAGACTTGGCAAATATCTTGGTGCTTTCACCATCTATGTGTGTGATGTTTATGTATATATTTTATATTTTCAAGTCCTCCTTGCAAGTGAGTACTTCAAGAAAAACAAGAATATTCATTTTATTTTTCCTCCTTTTTTATCTATTATATAACGTTTTGATGTGAATCAACACTGCACCAAAATCTCATTGCTAGAAGAGCATGATTTGTGTAAAAAAAAAAAAAAAAATTGTGTAAAAAATTATATTCTTTTACATACAGTAAGAAGTGGTATTAGGTGCAGTAATTAGCAGTACTAGCCAGATGTATATGTAGGACAGCACTGAAATTGTTCTGTTTCTATTACTGCCTTTGATATAATAAAGCACAATCTGTAACCTTCATGGTTCAAGATTGTGATAATGCTCTAACTTTTCTCTTTGCTGTCATGTTAGTATCTTTGGCAATTGTGATCTCCCAGTGTTAGACCTGTATGTTGTTCTAGCTTTGCCTTCATAAGAAGTTTTTTGTAGTTTTTCATGTTACAGACATACCACTTTTTCCTGGGTGACACTGTATTGAAATGAAAAGAAATCCTGGTGAAGAACTGCTAAAATAATAGCTGACTTGAGAAAGGGTAACATAAAAGGGAGATTCTCACTGTTGCAAGTTTAGAAGATGTCTGAAGTAAAAACATCACAAATGTAAATGATCCTGGATTTCCCTGAATGTGCTTTTTCTCTTTTTTGTCTTCTTCCGCCCCTGCCCCGCAAAACACCAAGTCTTGCAGTTACACTGCTTCACATTCTGCTTGTATTGAAGTGTATATACGCTGCACAGGAAACAACAGGTGACTCTTAAACGTACACAGTTAAGCACTGGGGGCAGTTCTTCCACCTCACATGTGCCTAATGCTTTATGCTAATTAGCATAAATATTAGAGTCTGAGAGATCAATTGGATATGTCTAACTGGCCGTGGACTTGGCCATTTTGTGACTTTTTTCTTTTCCTCTGTCAAGGCCTTACAGGTGGCATGGGAGAAGACTTGATTGTACTTGTAATTTTCCACACCTGTGGTACATTTTCTAAAGCTTCTAGGCTAAGCGTAGAGCCTTGTGTTTTCCTTCTTATTCTTCAGAGTTACAGCAAGAATAAATTTACAGTCTTGCAAGGGTGAAAGGCAAGTTGACTTGATTTGAAAAGCTGAACTTTTAAAGACTCTAAATAATCTGAAAGAGAGACTTGTGGTATATAATGATGTTTTAACCTATTTGAATAACTATGGAATAAGTTATACTTTAGGGCTGAAAAACTCTTCAAGGTACAAGCAACTAAAACTGTAGCTAAATGTCTCTTTTTCTGAACATAATTGCTGACAAGTACTGTAACTGTTCAGAGCTTTGTACTTGATACAGGTTTAAAGAAACAAGTATGCCCAGTGTTTGCTTGCGTTCTATTGATTTAACTTTGAAGACTCCATATGCTTGAACATATACTCAGAGGGCTTCTCTGAGAATTAATTCTTTGTTTAGTTCCGTGGCCCTATAGACTGCAGAAATGTTTATGCACATCAGATCTGGTTGTTGTTGAAGTACCTAGCTGAATTGGAAAATGTTATTGTCTGACAATCTACCTTTGAGAGCAAGAAATAAGTTGTTGAATCAAATAGGTTTTATTCTCTGTTTTCAAAGAATGAAACTCAGCACTTGTGTCACAGGTGGAAATTTCCCATGTTCTTTTAAGTTCTCGCACTGTATACGTATATGAAAGTAGTATATGACTTTTAAGATACCTCCTTATGCAAATAAGGAATGTTTGCATGAGCAAAGACTTACAGGAATAGAATCATAATGACTTGGTTTTCTTTGTGTCCAGCCTTGGTCTGAATTTCAGTAGCTTGTAAGAAATGCTGCATAAGTGGGAAAAAGGAGTAAACCTAAGCAATGCATACAAGTCCATCTGTGTTGCACAGCAGACAGAAGTCCTTTTACAGCTTCTTAGTTTGGCCAGTGTTTGAAGAATAGTCAGAGACCATAAATAAAAATGCTGAACAAGCTGCTGCAAACCAAAATAATGCGCTTAGTTCCAGGAGTTGGAAGGATGTGTTTTTTGGCAAGTTGTGAAGGTCATTTTAGTGTTCAGTAACCTGAGGTGCTAAAAAAAGGAGACTTATTTCTCCAAAAGAATGTTAACTAGTCCTTTCTGACAATGGACAGTGTGCATCTTTAGCAAATGACCATGTGGAGTTACTCAAAGCTTCCTAGAGTTTTGGAAGGATATCAGAAATCCTTTAAAAGTTACTCTGCATTTAAATAAAACTTCCTGAGTTGGCACATTATGACTGTTTCCTTGAAATGAAAAATTGTGAGGTTTCAAATAAAGTTGGGAGCACCTTCGAAGTAATAAACTGTGTTATATCTGCTTATTAATTATGCAAAACTGGTAATTAAATAACCATTACACCTGTTTTCTATTTTTTTTTTTTATAGACTAAAATTATTGGTGTTTTCTTTATTTCATCTCAAGAGTTCCTGTCCAATGCTTATGTTTTGGCTGTACTGTTGTTTTTTGCCCTTCTGTTACAAAGGACATTTCTCCAAGCATCGTACTATGTTGCTATTGAAACAGGAATCAACTTGAGGGGCGCAATACAGGTAGCCAATATATTATTAATCAATCTACTTTCATACAATCATACACGTATTTGTAAACACAAGTTATAATTGTAGTCGTTAAATTCTTAAACACTTCTCTCCTGAAGTATTGAATGTAATTGTTGCCATTGAAGACTCTTAACCTAGGCCTGCATTCTCTTTCCTCTGCATCTTATTTGATTATTTTATATAAACATTTGTTTGTAATATCTAATGCTGTGTTTCTTACCTTTGAGTAAAATTTGCTGGCAGTAAAACAATGTATCTTTTGAAAAAAGTTAAATTGTGAACTATACCTTACTCATCTCCAGGGCATGTTTTTGTAACATCCCATGCAGATAATACAGCTTTAAAATGTCTTGCAAATATACTTTGGACAAAAGTGTAGGTGGTGTTCTCAATGCATGGAGTAGTGTCTTATTCCACAGGTCATGCCACAAAATCTACAAGTTATTGCAGAGTCTGTAATTACTGAACATAAGATTGATAAAATGGAGTCCATAATCGTTGTGTAACTGTGAACAGCAGATCAAAGTTTTATGTAGCCTACAAAGATCTGTGCCTGGAAATGAGAGAATTAGGTGTAAGATTACAACAGGGTATTGCCAAGGGCACTGGCTGCAGCGTACCCTCTGACAGCTTGAAAGCCAGCCTTATAAGTTAACGCTATTTAGCCGCTGAACTACATAGATCCTGTGAGAGTCTGTGTGATAGATGGATGCTTTCAATTGCAGCGTAATTGTTTAATTCTCTTTTGATCTTACACTTGGAAGCACTTGTCGGCTGCCAGACTTCTGGATTCCATCTGTTCGTTTTCCCTTACTAGAACGAAGTAGAAATTCCTAAAGAAATAAAAATTTGACCCAAAACATATATGAAAAAAATTGCATGTCTTGTACCAACCAGAAGAGCTGCAACTAACTCGGAAGTGTATGGACCACATCAAGGGTAAAAGGGGAATTGCTGAAAATAGTGCTATATTCATTTAGTTTAAGAAAAGCTTTGTTTTCTGCACTGGATATTACGCATAGGTCCAGATAATGTCAGCAGTCAGACCATTTAAATTGGAAAATTTCTAGCCATCACTCTAAGCAGCAGAATTAGTGTTAATGGTAGTCTCTGTGCCAGTATCTTCATAAAAAAAAATTTCTTTAGTTTTTCAATTTTTTAAAAATCTTTTATCTCTTTTCCTCTCCTGTGTAAACCTATGCCTGTTCCATGTGCCCTGTGTGACTTTATGCTTCATGATGGACAGTTGGCATTTGATGTGAAGGCACTTACTGAATCAAGGTGCCTCTTGTCAGCTAAGTCTCATAACTGCAAAGCATCACTGTGTAACCTTTTACCAAACCAGCTAGTAAAATTACACTTCCATTGTTGCATATAAACTATTTTTTTACATGGTGCCTGATTCTGCACAGAGGCAACTACTTAATTCAGTACAGAATCAAACCTTTTACATTAGTTGTCTGTGAATTAAACTTTGTAATGGGACTGAGTGGTTCTAGCCAAAATGTAGCAATATTCTCAGCCAGGAACATGGGTCTGAGGTTGGATGGGACCTGCATCAATTGCCAGAGAAAAATAACAGGGATTACAATATATTGAATGTAATTAATATATTTTTTATTTTTACTTGTTACAGCAAGGGCACTCTGCGGAGAAGCTGGAAGTATAAATCATAATCGCTAATGTGGTTCTTGGCCAGTAAAGATTTTATTCTCTTACCCATCCACAGGGACGAAAAAAGGGAGTACTTAGACAATCATTATGTGCCTAATTGCACTGTGTTTTTCGTAGATGAACAGTAAGACAGTAGCTTAAAATTTGTTATTATAAAGGCCAAACTTTAAGCCCTTAATTCAAGTGACTGGGAATGTTGGTTTCCCTCAAGCATACTGGACTAACCTGTGTTTTAGGTGAAGTTAGAAATCTTACTTTATTTCTGTATACTAATAGCTTTTGATCTCTCTTCCAGACAAAAATATACAATAAAATTATGCAGCTTTCAACTTCTAACATGTCTATGGGGGAGATGACAGCAGGCCAGATCTGTAACCTGGTTGCCATAGACACCAATCAGCTGATGTGGTTCTTTTTCCTCTGCCCTAACCTTTGGGCTATGCCAGTACAGGTAAGGAGATTGAATGTGCTTGTGTTATTAACGTGTGCCAGTCATTAGTGAGGGATTACTTAAGGATTTTATGGAAGCAGAAACACTAAAGAAATTACAGAATAACTTGAAATGAGATGTCAAGCTATTAACATCTAGAAACATTGTACATAATAGATTTCACATCTGTGACAGGACTGTAGGTCTTCTGGATTGTATTAGAATCTTGACTGCTGCCAAACATGCTTTGCATTTGTAACAAGAATTTATAGGGCGCAGCATGTTGTGTTATTACAGTGCATTCATTTATTACATCAGGGGAGTTAAATGGAATATATTGCAATCATTTGTCTTCTGAACCCCAGCAGAAGCAAGCAAAGTAGCAGTTTATTCAAATATATGATCACTTAGAAATCATCCTTTGGTCATCCCTTAAAACTGCTGCGGCCTCATGGATGACAAATTCTAGTGTATGAAATTCCACGGGTTCATTTGTTACATGATACGGTTCTGCTACTTTATCCTCTCTGATGTATTTGGTCTCCTGTCTCTAAATGCCACTCTCATCCTTCCAATCTACTTTCCCACATGCATGACACAGAGCAGATCACTGTTCTGAGTCACACTCAATGGCCTGGTGACTCCATATTCCATGTCTTGTGTAATGCCCAAGGAAATACAGCTGTGTCTTACCAGATCTCTAAGATGAGGAAAGCAGAGTCCCATTTCAGAGCGTACTTTCAGGACTGACTTAAATTAATCTTAAGCCTGTTCCCTTACTGAAACAGGAGTTCATGTACGATGTCTAACGTTGAAGCACAGAATTTTTACCTCCTTCATTGTTCCCACTCGATACTATGTGCATCATATCACATGAGCTGGCAGAGCTACTGAAAAACTCATCTGACCTAAACTAGTCTTTTTTTCAGTGTGGTGGTACTCCTCTGAGTGTGTGAAGTGGTGATCGCACTGCATGGCCATGTGATTAAATTTGTCAATAAGAGGGTAGAGCAGACACAGTAGGAGGTCGGAACAATCTCAGTACAACCTTGGATCATTTTTTAAGGTTCACGCTGACTGAAACAGTGGAAAAGTGCAAAATACTTAGTTTGGAAGAGCCCGTACTTAAAACCGTAGAAACCTCCTGCACTTCCATGTAGGAATTTCCTGAGAAAAGTGACAATAAAGCACGTAGCTTCATCTGGTATTAATACAGTACCCCACAATTCTTTCTGCTTTCTTCCAGCTACTCTGTTTATTTTTGCTGAGGCTGCTTCAGTGCTAAAAGTCAATAGAAACAGAAGAGGCAGTGGAGTTCTGAGTTCACTCAGTATTTTCAAAAAGTGTCATTACTTTCAAAATCATCATGAAAACTCCATTGTGTTCATGTCACAAAGGTGGGCTGGCTGCAGCGCTATGCAGAGGCTGATTTGGCTGATATGGAAGTCAGAAAGCTGCAAGTAATCTACCTGGCAGCTTTACATTTTGGGTTGTCTGCCCTTGCCCAGAAATGAAATTATTTTTATGAGCCTGTATATGGGACTGCAACTGGCAGGCCATATATCCAGTGAGTTTCTAATGTGGCTTTAGGAGTGTTGCTTGGGAGTTCCTGTGTCCATCAACATGTGATACTAGTGATTTTCTTCTGTAAGATGAGGAGCACATAAGAATATTAGATTGAAAAGTTGGGGATGGGGAAGAAAAACCAGCCGCTAGACTGCTGGCCATCAGGAGATCTGAATTCTTTTCTGATAATAACAATACATAGTAGAATTGAGTGGATTTTATAGTTCTTCCTGTCAAAAGCAAGAGGTTTTGGTCAAGCTGCTGCAAATCCAATGAGCAGGTTCTGCTTTGTGATGGTCTTAAAATAATCTGTTTAAATAATCTTAAAATAATGCATGGTTAACCAGATTAACTTGTGAACCTGGAAAAAAATCCCTGATTTAACTGTTTTCCCTGGATTTGTTATTTTCCTCACTGAGGAAAATATGGGGGAGGGCAGTGCAGGTTCTTCGTTGTCAGTGACAGTGAGTTCTTCAATGCATCTGTGTCCTCTTGTGTAGTCTCAGTCTTTGGGGAGTATTTGTTCTCTGGTAAACCAGTTGGTGTCCTCTTGAAATACTCTGGGAGTTTTCACACTTCTGCTATGTGTTTGAAACCTGATATATTACCACATGTCTTCTGGTACCTCTGTGGTAGTGAGGGGTAGATTGCTTCTGAGGTTGCGGTAGGATGTGGAGAAAGAAGAGATCTGTCTGAATCTCTGGGAGAACTCTTGCTAGCTCCAATGAGAGTCGTGTAAAACCTCAAATCAGGATAGTGAGCACATTAAGGTGTAAACAACCAGCAGCTTACTAACTGATGACTTATTTTAACTGTGCCTTCATGCCTAGGGTTTACACTCTACATGTGTGAGCTGTATATAACTATACCTGTTAAAATATTAAGATTTAGAGTGAATGTAGTTGTATTTGTACAGGTCATAGTGTGACTGCATTCATATAGTATAAATGCACTTGTCTCTTTTTTGTGTAGGAGTAACTACATTGGAGTATAGACTAGTTTTCCTGATCTACTCTGGAGACACTTGTATGCCAGTTAAAAACATTTTATTTTCTAGAATGAAAAAAGGGTAATGGATACATCAGTTATCAGCAGGAATTTTTCAGGAAGAAAATTGACTTATTTTTTAGCATCAGGAAGGTTTCCCTAGAATTGGGGAGGAGGGGGAACCTGCATTCTCACCAAAAAGAACACAACTAAAAGAAAAATTAACTGATGTGAAATATCATATTGCATATAGTTATGGGTTGGCAGTTTGTTTAGTAGTAATTTGTCTATCAGGGTATTTTTTGTCCATTTACTAGAAGTACCCTGCAGTAAGTCTGTGATTGTGTACTGCGAAAGTGATATTGCTGAAAGAGCTATGAGGCATTAAGAGGAGTCCACCCCTTTAATGATAACTTTTAGGATCCAATTATCCCCTAGGCTTCATCTCCATTGTAAGTCCATTAATAAAACAGTCAATATAAGAGGTACCAGTTTCACGTACACTTTTTGTAAGACCACTGTGGCAGCTCAGTGTAGAGAGTGCTTTAGGGCAACTGAAAACTAAGCCAACTTCATTGCATATTCTGTAACAACACTTTGCTCTAAATGAAAAATGCCAGAAGTCATGGACTGATAAAGATTTCCTGAAAATACGGTTATATTTGCATTAAAATTCACCCTTGGTGCTCCTTAGCAGATGAGGACAATCAATGTCAAAGCCTGCGCCTGTTTTGGGATGGTGCATACATTGCAATCAAAGAGTCACACTGGTCAAAAGTTTCTTCAGAACATGTTTCGACAACGTTCACTTAATACCTTGTTTTATGAGGCAGTGAAAGCAATTACTGGATGCTCAAGAGATGGCCATTAAAAAGTTGTACAAGCTTCATTATTATTTAAAACGGGTTTTTAATTGTTTTGCAGCTCTTAACCGGACAATTAGCATTTCAGCATCTGCTGTGGGTTTTGTAATAGCCATTCATAACGAGTTAGGTTTTCTATACAGTCCAGATAATCCGACCCCTATCTTTGCTCTGGCTGGAGTCAATAGGAGCTTTATCGTTGCCTTAAGTTACTGTTGAAGGCCATTGTAATCCATGAAAAGAGGCCCGGGGATGCCCATCAGTTGAAAGATGCCCCCAGTAGTTTTGGCTCAAACCCTGGGAGCCAAATGAGGCCCTGTAAAAGTTTTTCCCCCACCTTCATTTTGTAAAGACCCTTGTTTGATTTCATTGTCATTATTTAAAAAATCCTGTATTCTCATATCTCTGGTTCATTGGCAGGGATAGTTTACAGTTGTAATGAAAGGACATTTTGTTTCTTTCAAAACTGGCCACAAAGCAGTTTCTGGCTGAAAGTATTTGCTATCTTCAATAAATAATCAAGACAAAATAACCAGAGCTATTGGTGAGCTTCTTGCTTGTGATATATATCTCTGGCAGGTAAGAGCTTTTGGATTTTGATGAAAGGGAAGCAACGTGTTTCATTACACAGGCTTTTAAAAATATGATCATTACCTTCTCAGAAATATTAATGAAAGCCTTCCCATCTGCCAGACACTGTTCTCCAGCAGCTCATACGTACTGTTTATTCTTTACTGTGTAGTATGTGGTATGATAAATGTAGAATTACTTGCAACGTTGCTTACAGATTTCAGCACTTTTCAGACACAAGTATTCACTTTTCTGTGCCACGCATAAGTACATTTTTAAAGTTTGCCCTTATCACAATATAAAGCTGAAAACGGGATCATTTTTAGTTTGTTGAAAACATAAAATTTTTATTGCAAAGACTGACCCTTTCCATAGCTGGGGGTGTGTGCATGTGTGTTTGGAAAAACAGCTGTGAGCTAGCGATTCCCTTGGGATCCAGTAGCTGGAATAGCTAATAGCTTTCCCTTTGCCTATGTGAAAAGCTGAGGCTGTTTCTAGAACTGGCCAGTCCTATCATGTCCTTGACAATCAACCAGTAGTGGGGGAAACGCAGTAAAGCAGGGAGTCAGTGTCCCACACTGACTTCGTATTTTTGAATGTCTCTTAACTGCGCACTGTTCAATGCTTTCCTGTATTTCTGGTGCCTAGATTGTCTGCCCATGAAGAAGCAGTTGGGAATGAGTATCTTGATCTGTGAGGACCAAGACCGTTTCATGTTTTGGAGGGGGGTTCTGCCAAGGCTTTGTGACAGAGGCCTTGCATGTTTTCTTTGGCTTCGTATGCTCATTAATTTCCTGACTTCAGGTGGAAGTAGATTGTACACTTACTCGTCGTTAAAAGATCTTTAATTTACAATTTAACCTTTGCCCTTACTACATCTGTGGTGTATATACAATAGGACTTTACCACATGTTTCCTAGGTAAATACTGTGACTCATTTTGAGTCTCGTTTTAGTTCTTCTGCAGAGATGTATAAAATGATTGTTCAGAAAAAAACAATTATCTGTGTTTTCTCTCTGTGTGCCGTAAATTCATGAAAACGGCAAGATGGAAATGTGGAAACTAGGGATTCTGTTCTTCATTGAAACACGCAAATTCCCATAAATACATGTGGGAATCGATGTGTGTTTCACTGCTGAGCCTCAAAATGATGGAAGATAATTTTGAGGGTTATGAGAGTATGCAAGTATAGCAAGAGTAGTAGATAATGCTTTAAGGAAATGTCCTTTTTTTTTTTTTTAACTAAGGGAAGTTATGTATGAAATGAACTTTCTGTCACTATGTCTTGAATTAGTTATGAGCTTAAACTGATAAAAATATAGAGTGTCAATGCCCCAGATTGTTCAGGAGCCAGACATTAGATTAGTGGTAATTAATATTGGTAGCTTGTATATCTCTTTTGCATTTATTGAGCTGCTTACAATATCCCTTTCCATCCAGACTGTGGCTTTCTCTCTAGATTCTCATTTATCCAAAGACAAACCTTTGGTTTTTAAGCTGTTTCTCTAACCATTTTTTAACAGTCATTGCCAGTCTTGTACTGTGGGTCCTTCAAACACTTCCTTGCATGCTTATGTTAAGAGTTTATTTGAAGTGGAGGATCTTAGTGATATGATTATGATGTTCTTTTTTTTAAATGTACTGATCAGAAATAATGTCATGTTAACATTGGCAAGATCAGTTATATTTTTAATAATGTTTCATATTAGTTTCTATATAGTAAGCAAAGAAACATTCCTTCTTTGTGGAAGTCCCAATGTTGTAGACTAGTGAGTTTTGATTAAACTAGGAGATGTAATTACTTCCCTGGTGTAAAGATGCTTAAACGTCAAAGGAAAAAAAAAGTGTATATCAAAGGAAATGCATGCTGTGTAATCTGGCCAATGGAGAATCACAAACATAGAATGGTTTGGGTTGGAAGGGGCCTTAAAGATCCTCTAGTTCCAACCCCTTGCCATATTTAATAGTGACTCTAAGGAGAAGATCTCACAGTGAAAATTGGAAGTATTTTAAAATAACTTTTGTTTAAATATTTTTATAAATGTATTTATTTTTAAATAGAGTTATTTTAAATAGCTTTGAGAAATGTATTATAGAAGATACAGAAATCTGTACAACCTTCTACTGTTCCTAATGGGGAGTCCATGAGAGGGAAACACGCAGAGGGCACAAGTTGGGAGGAACGCTGGGTTGGGTTTATTTGGTTCTCTGACAGAATATCCTGCCGCTCACGCCCCACTGTGCCCGTGATGCAAAACGTGCAATGTTTGGGGGCAGGGTTAGCTGCACCAGCAGTTGGCTTTGAATGTGCTGTCCCTGTGTGACCCTGTGACTGGTCTTTGTGGTGCATACCCAAAGCAAAGCCATCCCAAGCCCTCCCCTCACTTTTGTTTCTCCCAACAGATAATTGTAGGAATTCTTCTGCTCTACTACCTTCTTGGAATCAGTGCCTTAATTGGAGCAGCAGTAATCATAGTCCTTGCACCTGTTCAGTACTTTGTAGCAACAAAACTCTCACAAGCCCAGAGAAGCACTTTGGTAAGTTTCTTCAAACTTGTACATGATACAGATATCACCTCTGGCATTATGCATTGCTCAGTGTGTTGAATTATAAAGCTGAGCATGGACATTGACTAAGAACTGATTCTCAAACATTTTTTAATGTTGAAGAATGTGAGAACATGATAAGCATAATCAGTAAAGATACAGGGTTTGGAGTTTGTTTTTCAACAAGTATGTTTCCCTAAGTGCAAAAAAAACCCACTTAAGATCTTTCTAACTTGCAAATGTAAATGGTCAATCATCATTGACTGAAATGGCTTTGTGCAGTCAGATGGTGCACAAATAGATGAATCATGCATGACAAGCTGTCCAAGGGAAAAGGAAGTAGGAATGCTGCATCCAAACTCAGACCCCCAGATACATTACAGATGTGGAAATCTATCAGACTGGTTTACTTAAATAACCACTGGGCAGTCCTAACTTCAACAGCATGCTCCTTAACTGGGGAGCTTAGAGGTCTGCTAAGTCACAAGCTGTTCCTTGATCCCTCACTTGGCTTGTCTATAATTTGAATCACTTGCATCGCTGCTGAGTGAGTTTCTTTGGTTTATTGGAATTACCATGCCCAGCTGCTCTGAACCTTATCCCCACTTTCAGCGACTGATGCACTGCCAAGGAAGCCATATGAACCTGTAATGGAGCCAGACAGATAGCAGAAATCTTCCACCACAAATCACAGGTGGTAATGAGTTATTTGTGTACCTTCCTGTGTGAAAAGTAATGCCTTCACATATTCTTTGCTTCAGTTTTTACTTCTAGGGCCACCCCTCAGGAATCCCAGACCCTGCATACAAGAGAGAAAGTCTGGAGAAAGGAAGACTTTCCCGTGGTCCAGGGGGATCGAATTAGGGATCATTTAGGCATGCTTGGCACCCACAAATCCTTGGGCCCTTATGGGATGCACCTCCGAGTGCTGAGGGAGCTGACAGGTGGAGAGCTGGCAGAGGGGGATTTCATGGAGTTCAACCAAGGCCAGCGTAGGGTCCTTCCCCTGGGAAGGGACAGCCCCAGGCACCAGCACAGGCTGAGCTGTCCTGCTGGGGGACAGCTCTGCAGAGGACCCAGGAGTTCTGGTGGGCAGCAAGTTGCCCATGGCCTGCAGTGGTCAAGGGTCCAATGGGGCCCTGGGTTGCATGAGGAGAAGCATGGCCAGCAGGTCAAGGGAGGTGATTCCTCCCCCTCTGCTCTGCCCTGGTGAGGCCACATCTGGGGTGCTGTGCCCAGTGC
>JAVJGJ010000002.1:32451567-32501150 GCA_035590215.1 Microhierax caerulescens | reverse complement strand
GCATCTGAATATGAGGCAGAACTCCTTCACCTTGAGGGTGACAGAGCACTGGAACAGGCTGCCCAGAGAGGCTGTGGAGCCTTCTTCTCTGGAGGCATTCAAAACCCACCTGGATGAGATCCTGTGCAGCCTGTGCTAAGTGAAGCTGCTTTAGCAGGGGGTTGGACTAGGTGGGTCCCTTCCAACCCTGACCATTCTGTGGTTCTGTGATCAACGTACACACCCTTCAACAGCTGTAGACAACATTCATCCCTGTAGCATCCAAGACACCAGTCAGCATCACCTAGACATTACTGCAGATGGGAACAGTGTGTTTTGTGCTAGGAATGTCTGCACTGTGCAGTGTAGTGGTACAAAGATCCCTGAGCTAGCCTGAAAACTGGAAGCAGCATACATTCCAGTTACTCTTTACTGGGAGTACAACTACCTGTGTGTTACTGTGCCTGAGCCAGCTGGCCCTGCTGAGAGTCAAGGATCCCTGCGGGATCACAGCTTCTTGCTGATGTGTCCTTGCTGCTTTAAAGCCTGGCACTGTTGTTTCTGTAGCGTGTTGATCAGGCAGAGCTGTGTGCCCTGTTGTAGCTTGTCTGTGTGTTCTGATCTCTGCTGTCAGTGTGCCTGTTGAAAATCCAGCCCATGTGCTGGGCAGTAGACATCAGGAGAAGCTGCCTTGCAAGTAATCAGAAAGCTGACAGGAGTAAAATTTTTGGTACAAGCTATATGATTCAGGAGTGCAAATCAACAGCCTTTTCACTTGAGCCCTGGCAAAGCTCACCTTCGTGACAAACAGCAACAGAGCGTCTGAATGGACAGAACTAATAAAGTATACTTAACTGATTACAAGGGACTGCATACGATATTTATGTGACCCTTAGGTTTGGGGGACAGGTGCTTTAATTACATTCTTGAAGTAAATATGTATGTAAATGTTGCAGGAGTACTCCAATGAGAGACTGAAGAAGACAAATGAGATGCTCCGAGGCATTAAGCTCCTTAAACTCTATGCTTGGGAACACATCTTTCACAGCAGCGTGGAGGAAACCAGACAGAAGGAAATGACTAGCCTCAAGTCTTTTGCCCTTTATACCTCCATATCCAGTAAGTCACTTTATTCTAATCCACTGTTCAGCTGAAGTGCTACTGCATTACTAGCTACTAATGAGTTCAGATTGTTCCAGTTGCTTTAGGCTCTGCTTTGTACTCCTCACTTTCCATTTAGTCAGACTTTCCATTCAGTTCAGTAGAATTTAGCCTGTGTGGGAAATATGCCTAAAAGAGAAAGTCCAGATTAATGCTTCGTGGCATTGGCTTTCCTGGAGAAAAGCTTTTGAGGGACAAGTGTTTCATAGGCTGCCTTCAGCCAACAGTGTTCTCCTCTGTGTCATAGCCTTCAGGAAGAAGCTTTTGTTGATGGGGAGTGGGGGGTTGTGGGGTGGTGGTGGGAGGTGTTTCCTCCTTGCATTTTGCACAGTATAGTGTATCATAATATGCAACAGGCATTGTCTTTGCATTGAAGCTCCCACAGATGGTTCTTGCACTTTCTTACTCAAAATCTGGATTTCTTATGAAAATAAGTGATTCTTAAGACTGTTTCTATATCCTAGAAAGCAAAAATACGAGAATGCTAGCAACTTCGTCATTCTATATCTAGATTATTTTGTCATGTTATCTTTCAACCTGCTTTAAGGCATTTATTATCCTTTTAAAAATACCTAGGGCCAATTGAACTCTGTATTTGAGAGGATCATATGCATCACCTATATCATTGCTACTGTAATACTTTAGAAATAATTAGTAAAGTCATACTGAAGAACACTGTTCATATAATCTGTAAGATGTTCATGAAATGGAAACTTTTAGTATTCAAATGCCACAAGGTACCTGTACAAATACCTTCTAGGGTAATAAGGAAGACTACTCCTTGGCAAAATAACTTGCAGTCAGGGTAGTATTATGTGATTTCATTCACCCAAGAGACGTGCAGATGACTTTTATGCCTGCCAAATGATCATACAGATAGTGTACCCTGAGAGAAAGATCCTGATCCCACTGAATTTAACTGACATTAAGTTGAGGATTTCACCGAGTTCTGAGACCAAAATTTCTCTCTGGAGATCCTGAGCTCTCTGTGCTTGAAAATTAGTTTCCATTTTGGCATAAACCAGAGTTTAACTGGGGTAGATTGTATGACCAGAAGCTCCATCTTACACCCAGATCAACACAGATGGTCTCCCTTTGTCTGCAGTGTGACATGTGACATTAAAATCTATTTATAGTCAGGGCCACAGCTTCAGCTGTAGGACTGAAGGAGATGTAGAGGATCATTTGATGTCCAGTCCTCACAGTATCATTTGTAACAGCTAGGAGGTTTATTCATCCCAAGAGTACTGACTATTCTGTAAAGAAATAGTGACATTAATAAGAACTTGTATTATTAAGAACTCTTCTAAATATTACTAATGCTTCTTGAAAGATTCAATGTTTGCATTTGCATTCTTGTTTTGTATTATGTGTGATATTTATGTGTGTGCGAGACACAGCAGTTAATTTCTCAGCTGGGGTGGACCAGCGCAGCTTTGTTATGTTGATGGTGCATATCATTTTGGCTTATAAAGGATTCCTGTAGTTTCAGCCTAGGAGTTCCTTACACCGTCTGTCTTTAGCAGAAATTATACTGATCTTTACAAACTTGGACTTTAGGAGACTAAAAAAGGAGCATAAATATAGAATTTTCCTTTCTTCTTACCATAAGTAGAATGGTAGGCATAATCAGCACAAAACGTGTTTGCTAATATTATAGTGAACATATAATTTCATATATTTATTAAAAGGAAAAAAAAAGAAAAGGGCAGATGACCAAGAATGTGTATTATTGATCAAGAGGAACAATAAGAAAACAGAAATTAGATTTTTTTATATATTTCTTTTTAACATACAGTTTTGAAAAGACTCTGGAATTCTTTTCTAAATACACTTAGTTATATTAACATGAATGAAAGACTGTGGTTGGAGTTACTTCTGTTCACAAGGAACAGATTTGCATCGGATTACAAAAAATATACCTACAAGTTTCAGGGCAGTGTTGGCTAGACAGAAAGAAAATTCTGTTTCAAGACCACATGGAAATTGGATCTCCTCTGCCTCGCCCCTGTGTCTGGATCCAGTCTGTATGTATATGGAATTGTTCATGTGTACTAAAAGAGCTATTCTAGAAATTAGCTCTTCCTATAATTTTAATGAAAGGCACCCACCAGAATCAAAGCTGGGTTGCGAAGTTGGTAGTGACACCTTTTGAGTTTGGCAGCGATTTCTTTAACTGTAGCGAAGAAGATTCCTCTGTAATTTTTTTCATACTGATGAGTAAGATCACCCTATGCTCAGTTTTACAGGATTTAGTATATGCTATATATTCAGGAAAGACAGAAAGAAAGGAGTGGTTTTCCTGTTTCTATGAATTTTTGCCTAATGTGTCAGAAGCAAAGTAATTCCAGGCTTTCTCACAGGAAAAGAAACAGTAGTTGCTATCCTAAAATATTCAGAAACAACTTAAAACATTTTTCCTAGTTTTCAGACTGCCTTTTTCCAGTAACAAAATACTTTTGACCAAATCTAATTAAACCAGAAGTCTTAGCTGCAAAATAAATTTATCTTAGAAAACTTTTTATTATGCTGGACTCTTGCAAAGTTGAAAAAAATGAAAACAATTTTTAAAAATAACAAAAAAAATTCTAGTGGCTCAATAAGCTCTTATCTGTTTGCTTGAAAGAAGTTTGCAGTGAAGTCTTTGGCTGTACTTGTGATCTCACATAATAGCAAAATTCAGATCGACTTCTTGGGAACCACCAAATGACCCGAACCATGCAGTGGGCAACCCTACAGCATATTTAATCCATCCAGCTTCACGTTTGACAGGTACGATCTCATACTGTAGACAGCAGAAGAGCAGAATCCACCCCCTGAGAAGTTTATCAGCTTTGATAGTTTCTCTCATCAGATTCATTCATAAAAGCAAACTCATGTACTACAGCAGCTTCAAAGGCAAACTGCAAATGCAAGGATTTAGTAGAATTAAGAAGTCCATAGTTACAGGCAACAAGTTGCCCTTTTTCAAAATTTCTGTGCTGTAACTACCTCAAGTTTATACAAAGTGTGAGAACTGGGCAGGAGGTAGAGTCATTAGGAGGAAGTCTGAACTGAAGCTGCTTTGTTTTCCAACACAGAAAAGAACATTTTCCTCAGAAAATTTTTTTTTCCTTAGGGTGAGGAGTAAACTCTGAATGTCTAGGCTTTGATACATTTTAGTCTTTCAAAGGCTAAGCTTTTATTTTGCAATTATATACACAAACGTACCTGTGTAAATAACACAGCTATTTTGTTTAAGCTTGAGTACCAAGTATGTTACAGGTTTCATTAAAAGATCTTCTAAATGTAGGCAAAAGGAATGTCTGATGGTATGTTAAGTTCTTCAGGGGGTTTATGCCCAGAAAAGGATGGCCAAGCAATCAGCCAGAAGTATTTGTGGGTCAAATGATGACACTCCACTTCAAGTGAAGTAACTGGGGAGTGTTTTTACTATCTGAATGTTGGCTGTGCCTGGCAGGAAAAAAGGACAGGCCCAGTTTAAGCAAGAAAAGAAGTGGGTTAGCCTCTTTATTTTCTCTTACACATGTATTGATCTTTTAATTCTATTTTAGCTGTATATTGTGTATTCTTTCTCTGTGTTGTTTACTTAATGAAATGAAGTTGAGTGAAGGTCAAAATGGGAAGGTGGTGATTAAATAATATCCTCAGGTTGCGATGGAGGGAACAGACGTAGCTCTGGTTCTGACTCAAGCTCCCAGATGGAGAACTGGTTATTATTTCATTCTTAACCCATATTCCTGCCTGATGTAGAAGGGTTCCCCATACAGAAATGGTATTTGCTTGCTTCCCCCCACCCATCTGTTTAATAACCTCTGAATGCTATAGTGTGTGAGTTGCCATAGTGAGGGAGTCCAGGACACCAAGGCAGACACTGTTTGAGGTCAGGGACGAATCTGGTTCATTGTTTGCATTTTAATAACTCAAGGCCCAGCTGAAATCGAAGCTCTACCACATGTAGGTACTGTTAGAACTTGTATTGACTTCCCGAGGATGTACACACAAGCCAACCGTGACAAAGCAGGAATAATTATGAGTAAATCCTCCAAAAGATTAAGCTAAGTCAATGATCACTGCAGGTTTGCCAGTCTTTCCCTATCCTTTGAACTGCATCCCAAAACCTGAGGGGCCACAAAGCTCTGTACCTCACAAGTGGTGCCCCAGAAGTAGGTCACAACTGGACGTACAAGCCAGTGGCTCTGCCAGGAGGTCCCACCACTGGGCTGCAGGATGAGGCAGAGCGAGGTGTGCAGCCAGCCTGCAGGGCAGCCCCAGGGCTGTGTCCTGGGCAGCCTCTGGCAGGTCCCCTTCCCTCTCACTGTCAGGTATTCAGGGCGCTCCCCAGACCTTGTACCAGCTTGGCCTTTGCCTCTCGCAAGGCAGAGACCTGCAGCACCCCTGGCCTCAACTGCGTGTGAGCTGATGGCAGCTCAAAACCAGTAGATCAATCGTCTTTTTCTGGGGTGCACTGCTGGGTTCTGACCGCTCTGATGACGTGAAGAGAACTAAACTGCAGGTGTGTTAGAACAGTGTACTGATGTGCGTAGATACTTCTGCATTTTTCCTATCTTAAGCACTGAAAATGCCATTGCAAATGAGTGCTAGTAGTATTTTACCATATAGCATGCCTGAATGGAAATTGTTTCTAAATGTTCCTATGTGTTTTCCTTCACAGTCTTTATGAATGCAGCAATACCAATTGCAGCTGTACTTATAGTAAGTATGGACTTTTCCAAGTAGTGTTTATTGTAACTGTGTTTTCAAGTATATGTGATGTGGAAATGAGGAAGGAGGAGAACAGGGTGCAAACCTGCTACACATTTGCAATTCGTCTGGGGGAGAATGGAGAATGCCTGCTTGTCATCCGTGATCAGAAGCAGCCTGGAGTATGTAACGCTCCCCCAAACTGAGATTCTGTAAATGAAATTCTTATAAAATATGAAGTCTTTGTGTGTTTCCTTTTTTATGACAAAATACTGATAACTATGGAGGGTTTTTTTCACTGAAATAACAAATCTCTTTTGTAGACATTTGTGGTCCATGCTCATCTGACAAGAAAGGCTGACTTCTCCCCATCGGTAGCATTTGCCTCCATCTCCCTGTTTCATATTCTTGTGTCTCCATTGTTCCTGCTCTCCAGTGTGGTTAGATCCACTGTCAAAGCATTAGTAAGGTAAGAACTGTAAAATTAATATTTTTGCTACCACCTCTTCAACTTTTGAAAATATGTTTATTGGTCATTGTAAAGTTTTAAGTTTATAAATGGCATGGTTGTTATTTATCTGTTCATGTTGTAAATTGCTTCCCAACTTCTTACCTTGCATGGTTCCCTTGGTTGTAGCACGTGTGCCAAGTTCTTTGCAGATAACAGTTGTCACAACCAATGTTAGGGGGTCCACATCTAATAATTCATTGTGTAGAATAGGTTGAGCTCTATTGGTATTGCATACAACATATGTGTGGTAGCAAGAAAAGATGTGGAAACTTACTGAACATTTAGATTTGTAAATCACCCAAATGTTTCCTTCCATCAGGATTGTAGAAGGGAAAAAGGCAATCGTAGAAGCAGAGGTGTTCCAGTGTGTATCTCTTGGGGTGTGCTCAGCCTCTGCCTCTCTGCCTGAGAGGTCACCTCTTGGTGGAGAGTTAAATAAACAAAAAAAAAAAAAAAAATCCAGAAAAAACACTGTTAAGTGTGAGAGGAAGTTAATGACTAAGTGTCTACAAACGTGATGTATTTTTATTTTCTTATGGGCTTGTTAGTCTGAGTGTTCAAAACCTCAAATAACAGCCAGTAGAACTGATGTTTTGCTGGGAGTTTTACTCTGAGTATCAACAGATTTGTGAAAAACATCTTCATGCTTTTTCGGTAAGCAGTGTAACTCTACCTGACTGATAGGGGAGGAAGGCAGAGTTTGGGCTTCTTGCTTTGTTAGGACCCCTTTGTGACCTCCAGTATAGCTATCTGCAGAGCTTGTCGAAGCTGTGGGACAGGTACTGGACACCAGCCCTTCCTTAATTGCCTTTGTGTCACTTTGGAGATGGAAAGGAGACTGCTGCAGGAGGCTCAGGTTGCCCTTGCTGTTTCAAAATTCCTGACAGTGCGAAGTCACAGCTGTGTCCTCTCCCTTAACAAGTGTGAAAGCTGAGAGCGTCAGCAGCTGGCGTGAAATGTTTTGCAGCCACTGTGGTAGTCCCTAGAGTCATAGCAAGCTGTCACACTAAGACTGCAGCCAGCAAAATTTCTGGGTGCCCACACTGGCACTGGTAATGGACATTTATTTTGGCTTGTCTAAGGATTTCTTTGTGAATTAGTTGTGTGCCTGTTAATGCTGCAGGAACAACTCTGAAGCAATTAGTATCAATGAAGTAGCAATTAGTATCAACGAAGTACTAATTATTGCTAGCTGGGAGTTCTTCATGAGTTATTTTGTAGTTATCTTCTTGTTAGCAGGCTGTTGCCCTGCCGTTTGTAATGCAGACAGGAATCCCCTGTAACTAAAGTTGACATGGTCCTTGTCTCCCTGGCTGCCTGTGTCCCGATAGCACAGGTGGTGTTCCAGAGTGCATCACTCCATAGGCTGCTGGTGCTGTTCTAGATGTGTCTTCTGAGTACCCCATCCGTCAGTGCGGTGTTTTGGAAACGTGCCAGATATTTTCAACCCATGCAAACACATGCTTGCTTAAATAGTTTGGTAAATGTGAAAAAGCAGCCGGTTTTTGGAAAGCAGCATTTGTGCCAGTTGAGCACAGCTAGTATTTACTTGCTGTAAGTGTGTCCTGCTGGTACACCTTCCTGCTAGTAAGGGGCTGATCAGTAAGATCAGGTATAGGTAACCTAACCTGATAAAGTTGTACTTTAGCTTTCCTTAGGCTGAGGTATTCTAACTGGTTTTAGCGAGGGTATAAGGCAGCTTCTCGTGTAGTGACAGAAGGGAACTAAGTGAAGCAGGTGATCCGGCAGTGTAACCCCCACAGGAAGGATGCGAAGTGGCTGTTACTGGCTTTGCATCTCAGGCACTTCACAACCCCTGCTCTGTTAATATCGGCTATAGTCTCTGGTGCCACAGGCCATTAAGGACAATAATCTCCACAAATAAACTCATCAGTATCTAATCATTACACATGTGCCCACTTGCAAAGCATCTTCATGGATTGTCATTGACACTATCAGAACAACAATGTGATCGATTCCAATGGTAAAACAGACATAAAGCTTCTGTTCCACATAAGGCCTCTGCAAACTTTCCAAGTTACGGGGCTAGGACGTTTGCTTCTGAGAGGGGGAACTTCCTTAGAAAGGTGAGAAATTCTGTTATCTCTTTGGAAAGTATTTTTTAATGTGTAGAGTTTGTGCCATTGAAAATTAGAACTGAGCAGCCAGTTGATGTATTTCTTAAATGTGAGGTCTTCAAGGACAGAGGGTAGGTACAGTGTACACTTTTCTGTCGGCAAAGGTCAAGTAGCAAGAGTGCATTCTGTATCTAGCTGGTTTAATATGAAACAGCTTTTCCATTCAGCTGTGCAAATAACCATGTTTCAATCAATAGATCTATTCAGTGGCTTAAAAATAAGCTCCCCCATGGAGATACTGGCATCAGTGAAACTGATGTCAGCTCGAGCTCTGCAGAGAACATACTTTTTTTATTCTTTAAGAGTACAGAACAGTGTGGCATCGTGAAATATGAGTTGCTTCCTCTAACAAAAGACTTTCTCACAGCTATGCTGTGTTTCCTCAGTAATTGCCACAGGAGCAGCAGTTCCAGAATTAAGCAAAGCATCAGGCAGATGGCTTGATGAGAGAAGTCTTAGCACTTAGAGTACAGCCACCTTTATACACAACTAGAGAGAAGAGAGTAAAATTGAAGTATTGCATGTCTTAATAGAGACATGGTCTTGTTTGGGTCTGCGTGGTCCAAAAATATGTTTGCTGTCTTCTCTTCCTCCCCCTCTAGACCCTGGAGCAGATTCACAGGGGATTTGTCTATCTGCTCTTTATACCTTCAGAGCAGTTATTCAAATGTCAATGTAGTTTTCCTGTAAAGAATGTAAGTACAGCTGCATACCAACTCCATATAGGCAGCATCTAAATCATCATTTGGTCCATTTAAAGACATTTAAATTTTTCTTGTAAATGTCTGGTTCTCTGAACAAAAAAATCCTAGCCCTGTTTTCCAGAGCTTTGTGCAAATAGATATTTATATCTCTATAGTGATGGGGCTTCTGATTTCTTCCTTTAAGACAATGGACTTTCCCATTGAGGAATTTTGGTCCAACACTGAGCCTGGAGTAGATATTACTCCTCTTGTCCCATCCCAAATAGTTACTTTCCCCCTTTGCAGTTGCTTAGATTGTGGTATCTGATCTAGCTAAATCCATGCCCCTATATGTCTCCTAGTCCTCACCTGCTATTAGCAAATGGGCAGGTTGGCTGAAAAAATGTAGAAGCAGTTCTCTCCTGGGGAGTCCCCAGGTGGCTTCCATTGCTACCTGCAGGGCAAGTGCTGACTGTACAGGGAGCCTGCCCCAGGCAGACCTGTCACGCCTTGGTCCAAGCACTGTTCTGGCACCAGTGGGGTATCTCTAGAGGTTCTTGGAGGAAACTGAGTCTCCTGAAGAAGAAATCCCTGGCAGTGGAATGCAAAACAAATGCTGGGGTTTTAATTCTTTTTTAAGATTTGCACACTAACAGCAGCCATGTATCACTATGTTACAGTGGCATGGTTTGCCTCTTTCACCCCCGTTAGCCTAAGGCTAAATACCAAAATCATTTTTTTCAGTCCTTGACCATAGATTTATTTTTGGGAACTTAAGGCCTTCTGGCACTTTATTATTTTGGAGACTGGTAATTAACTTATTTCCAGCTAATTGAATCCCTTTGATTTTCAGTTCATGATTCAGTTCACATCCTCTGCAAATTTCATTTGCTGTCCCTGTGTGTGGATTATATAAATTTTATAAAGTCAGGTACAGGGATAAAATTGATGGCTTGATCTATTACATGTCATAATAAAGGCACGTTATCTCTTAACTAATTAAATCTTAAGCAGCCTGTGAAGATTTTAGGCCTTCTCCTTTGTTCCTGGTTGTCAGGTTTCCTTTTATATCTCGTCTGTTGAACACTGTCTGTTAAGGTATATTCCTTTATTATGTTACCTCATACACTTCATATTTCATCATAGCTGGTTGGTACAGTGTTCATAAGACTGTTCAGCAGAACTGACTGCGCAGCACTTCAGTAACATAAATGACAGTAATTCTACTTCAGCATGTGGTTTCAAAATGAGCTGCTTTTGTAGCTAGTCTGCATCCCACTGAATGCCTGAAAATATCTTTTGTGTAACCTCTCTGGAGGTATCAGAAAAGACAAGACTTGAGAAGCATCTGTACAGACTGTTAAAATACCGTAGCTTTTAATAGGCAACAGGGCAGGTTTTGTCAGCTTCCTCGCAGTAATTTCTCATTGTGCATTTTCATACACCTGTAACAAAACAAAAACAAACTACGCAGCAGACAGTACTGAAAGGGATGCTCAGTGGTAAACACTGTGGTGAACAAAAGTTTTGCCTTCCAGGGTGAGGTGTGATTCTGTTTTTTCCCCTTCAGCGTGCAGAAACTGAGTGAATTCCTGTCAAGTGAAGAAATTGGAGAAGAGCATGATAAATCTTCAGAGTGCAGAAGTGCAGATAATCACAGCAAATACCAGGCAGTGGTGAGTAATGCTGTTTAATTACAGGTGAAGTGGCTGGGAGTAATTTGTACCCAGAATAAATTTTTTACTTTTCCATTTCCTACTGATTATTTTTTTGTGATTCTTGCAAATCTTGCAAAAACTTTTTTAATGCTCTGAACTCTATAGGTCATAAGACAGTTGCTTGTGTTTAGGACATTTTGCTGGTGCTGCCACTAATTACTGCTTATTCTGTGTTTCTGATTTTGCACAGCCACTCAAAGTTGTTAACCGCAAGAGGCCTGCCAGGGAGGACTGGAACAATTACAGTTCTCACATGAGAAGACCCATTAACATCACAGAAGCAGATGAGTTTTGTGTAAAGGTGAAATGAAGGTCACTCTAATAACACTTACTATAGCTCATTAATAGTCACTTCAATATTCTGAAGGCAGTTCCAAATTCAGCAACCAGCATTTGATGTGAACTGTTAGACACTTGTGCTCGTGTCAGAGATTAACCTCCACCTTTTTTTTCTACCTTCCATTTTAAGAATTGACTACTAATATCTGTGTTGTGATTAGTTGTGTGTATTCCTCTAGATTTCGTTCAGCACTTCTCTATTTGAAGTGTTCAAGTCATTAGTCCTGTTCTCATGAACACCCCAGGTTGGAAGGAACCTTGAAACATTATCTAGTCCAGCCTTTTGTGTATGCCAGGCTCTTTCTTCCACTTCCAGTGCCTGTACAGAAAAATGGTGTAAAGAAAATTGAAAAGAATTTGGTTTAGACATTCCTAAAATAATCTTTCCGTGGGTCTTCCCTTCCTCTTTTGTAATTCCTAGTAGCCTTTCAAGATGAAGTTAAAAACTAACCGATGTAACTTCTTTGAAGAAAAAATTGCAGTTATCCATGCTACTTTGAAGACTGATGCTCTTGATTTGCTGTGGAGATGCCCAGAAATAATAAAAAACGTGAGAGCTGTTGTAGTGATAATGGTGTTTATTTAGGAAGTCTTGCTATTACGTTTGCATTTCTGGCAGAAGACAATGAATAATTCCATTTCAAGGGACCAAGTAGGACAACTGGTAGTACTTCTGGGGTTTTTTTTAGGGGCTGTTATCTGACTTGCTGCTTTTGTGCAGGTTCCTTCTTAAATAGACTTCCAGGAAAATAAGAGGAATATCTGGGAGAGGCCAGAGCAGTAACCTCTGTTAAGGACAGTATTTGTGAAGTCTTGAGCAGAAAGCCAGGACCAGCTGTAATCTTTGGCTCCATCTGCTGACATCATTGTCAGTGGTGGCACCTGGGTCAGGGAACTTCTGCAGTTCATGTCTATCTGCACCTCGTTGCCCACAAAAGGGCATTTTTTGAGAGAGGATCCTCTGGCTGCCTTTGGTAATCTAGAGGGAAGGACGGTGCACTTTCTTCTGCTTGTTTTTTCAGGTGGTTTTCCATCACATTTTTCTCTAGGGTAGGATAAAAATGTCCCGTTCCACTCAGATCAAAAAATGTACTTTGCATTGCTGAAAGGCTTTGGAGGCTTTGGTGGCTCTTTGAAAAAAGTGAGAGAATAGGGTCCTGTATAAATACAGGCCTTTTAAAATTGTCTCCCATCTCTTGTTTTTCACAGTATTCGTGGAAATGTCCTCCATTTAAAGTCCTGAATAGGCTTCATTTCTTGGTTTTTGTCTCTTTCAGTGAAAAGATTTCTGTATCTAGCAAAGCCTAGGTTATCCAAGAATCATATCAGAAATACAAAGGAAAATACTCTTAATAGGCAACAACATATAATTTCTGTGGGAAGTTCTGCAAATCTGCTTGGAATTTGGACCATGTAATTGCTGTATGTGCTGCAGTGTGTCCGCAGTGCTCTGCAAAGAGCAAACCGTGACACTGTATATAGTTTAATCGTATTGTAATTATTTCACTTATTTCATGTGCCCACCTTATAAATAACAAAACAAAGGAAACCCTAAACAATGTATTTTTTCACAGGAATTTTCCATAAGTTTCTGATCATTGTGCTTGTTTGAGTTCAGAAATTCTTGCACATCAGAATTACCAGCCTTTACAAAATCAGCGAGTTGAAGATCTGTTCCCTGCATCGAGCAAAGGCTAACTCTTTTCCTATGCGCCACGCAGTGAAAAATCGAAGTGTCTCATATGTTGAAAAAAGAAGTCAGCTCTAAAGCTGGTTTTCTGTTTCTTATTTCTCTCTACCTTGGCACAGATCACAAATGGATTTTTCACATGGACACCTGAAGGTCCTCCAGCATTGTCCAACATTGATATCAGAATCCCTCAAGGTACAAAATGACATCAGATATACGGAATTAAGATGTTTTTCTGTGAGCATTTGGTAAATGGTAAGCTTATCTATACCTTCATCTCTCACAGGTCAGCTGACAATGATTGTAGGGCAGGTTGGCTGCGGTAAGTCATCTCTCTTGCTAGCCACACTTGGTGAGATGCAGAAGATCTCTGGGAACATATTCTGGAGCAGGTAGTGCTATTTAAAAATTCAAGCTTGAGTTGATTAGTAATGCAGAAAAAATCCAGTATCTATGCTGGGGACCTGTTTGTGGAGTCAGGGATTCTGTAGGCATAGTCAAGATAAAAACCTTACCCTAAGGGGTAGGGGAGCGCATCAGAGAGAACCCCCAGCTGGGGTCTGTTCCATTCACAGGAATGGATCACCGTACTTGGGCATTCCACACCCCAGCAACATAACCTAAGTAAAATTGTTGCTAATTTGGAATCAGAATTAGCTAGTTAGAAGTGTTCAGCTGCTACAGAACGGCGTTTGCACTTTCAGGCCTGAGCTCATGTCTGAATGGAACTCTGAAGAGGTACTGGCTCGCTAGGAGTGTCCCTGGCTGTGCTGTTAGATGTGTGCTCCATCCCAGTGCTCGGGGAGTGCCTGAGAAACCGCAGAGATTTTTATAAGCAGTAATGACCTCAGAGTGCTCCAGCAGTGCATCCTGCCTGATTTGACAAGGGGGAGATAGTCATGTCCTTCCCCCTCTTCCCAAGGGGACACAGCAGCTGCGCTCTCGCAGCCAGTTACAGGTTATACTTGTGTCTAACTTTTGTACTGGCCATGAAAGGAGGAAAAAAAAATGCTACTGAACTCCAACAGCTGAACTGTTAGGGCTTGGTCTCTTGACCCTCAAACTAGGTGACAGATGGTATCGCAACTCCTGTTTGTGGTTTCCAGTAAATTACTGCCATCTCTGGTACACAGTCTGATCAATGTGTGTGAACATTTTTTACCTGCTTATTTCACAGTACTAGTCTTCCTAGCCATATAGACTACACTTTGCCTTTTGGGATACAATTATTTGTAGGTAAAGCTTGACAAATTGCAGAAGAACCTAGAGAAACAATTAATTTTATTTCCAACTGCTTGGGAGTGAAGGAACAACAGTACAACTGTAAGTCAAATCCGCACACCCCGATGGATAGAGGGTCACTGTTACCCAGTAGGTTCTGCACTGATTTTGTGTAACAATTCTTAGATTTCTTGAGTTTGTAGAGAGATGATATTTATACCCAGCCTTAATGCATAAGCCAGTCACACTACTCAGAATTGCACATGCTTTAATAGTAATAGCACAAGGAAGGAAGGTTCCCTATTTTATAGGTGGGGAAAATGAAACATAGGAAGGTGACCCTTTCAGCTGGTGAGGGAGCCAAAATTCCAGAATGTGGTGATCTGTCCATTAAAACTTACTTCTCTAAGCTGAAAAACAGAGTATGGTGAGGAACCACACAGGATCCCTGCAGCTTTATGAGGTGAAGTAATTTCATTTCGGCAAGGCTGTAATTTTTTATAGATGACATAACATGATTAAGAAGTGTAATTTGAATGTCTGATGCTAAACTAAAATAGATGACATGATGGTTCTGATCAGACTGTGGTTTTAAATAGCACTTGTTTAGAAGTATGTGTCTTCTGTATGTGCCAAAGTATCACAAGGTGAAATTCAGTTGTTATCACATTTGCTTTGCTATCTGTCAGATAAGTATAAAGGGGCTTTTGGCCGAAGCAATCTGAGGACTGTAAGTGCTAGCTACACTGGGACTGATTATGTTTTGTCTCATCTTTCAGAGCTGCTGCCGTGTGCACTAGTCTGTTCAGAGTGACAGATGCAGTCAGTGTAGGCTGCACATCTGTGTGTAAAGCTATCGGATGATAGCTCCCTTAAGTTGATAAGAAAATGCTAACGCCTGAGCAGGTACATGCAACATTATCCCAGGTTTAAGGAGAGCAGTCTTAACTGGGTAATCATCAGAGCTCATAGCCTTAGCTTAGGCAATGTCAAAAGATGTGTCACCAGAATCGGTAAGATCCTTGTTCCAGCTCGCTCTTTGGGATGAGGCAAATGCTTCGCTTCAGTTATTCACATTACAGAGTAGCCCTAAAGTATTTCACTTCAATTTTCCTTCCCCATCCCTTCCTCCAAGGTCACAGCTATGAAGACGAAGGAATACATCCTGCTGACATGTCACTTGGTGCTCAGGAAATCTGGATTCTATTCCTGGGCCTTTGCTTGGTCAGGTGGATAACCTTGCACCAAGTCATTTTTCTCCTCCATGCTCTTTTGATAAAGCAGGATTAACTGCATGCCATCTTTATTTGCTTCCTATAAAACTTAGTTCCTTAAAAAAGTTTAACTTATTCCTGGGCTAGGAATTGGCTAATCAGAAGTGAGCACTAATTCAGTTTTGGTTTTATTTTGTTGTTTGTATTACAGTGTGTGTCTGGAAGATCCAGCTCAGATTACTGCCCCTTGTCCAAAGCAGGCTGAGAGCATCTAAGCATAAATATTTTATAATGTGGTCAGAGATTGGCAAAAATAAATAAATCATTATTTACATTCTGAACAGATGGTAAATAGTATTGATTTGACTGGTTATTGAGTAAATAATTATAGCACATTCCATGCTAATTTCTTCTGGGCAGTGTCTCACTTTAAATAGTCCCAGTTCAAGTCCAGGGAGCAGTTTATAGTATAAGTCTTTCTGGTGTAAATAATATCAGAAAATTTACCTAAATGAGAAATAGTTTTCTCAAAAAAATTTGTTTCTAAAAAAACATTTGTTTCTAAAAGCAACATATGTACCCCATTGTGAATCTAGATCCCTTACAATTTGAAGGAAGCACTGGATTTATGAAATTTGTTTGTTAACAGTAGATTTTCTTCTACTCAATGTGGAGTTGACTGTTTTCATCAAATGACAATATTTTTAAAGTTATATTAATGCCTAAATATACATCAATTTTTATAAATATTTGTTTACTGGAGTTTTCAGAAACATCCAGTTACTTAATTTTATTGTGTTTAAATTGGAAATGGAGATCTCTGAAGGCTTGAAAATCTCAGTAGGTACATATTTGCATCTTTAGATATCCATATGCCTTGAAAAATTAGACTAGATCACAATTATCAAACATAAATTATTTGGACATTTCAACACCGGTAGGAGATAAATGCATCCTTAATTGCCAGGAGTATGCAGGAAAAGGGGGAAAGGAGTGATAAAGTCGAAGTGGGAAAAAGTGGGTTGACAAGGGTGAGCTAAAACTCCAAACGCAGAATTAATCTTTTCCAGCTACAGAACAGAAACACAGATCAGCCAATTGATCTCTCAGTACTTTCAAAAGAAGATTGCGGCACCTGTGGCCATGTAGCAGAAGAACGCAGTTAACAGAGGAGGCCAGGCCATTGCTGTGCACTGCTGCACCTTGTGCTACTCTGAGAATGGCTTGTGCGCTGTGAGCATGGCGCTTTGCCCGGTTTCTTAGCAGGAGCTGGAGCAAGGTGCACACCTGTAGTGAGCCCAGGTAAACTGTGGTAGCCACGAGGGACCCTGCCCGATCTTTGCTTCTTGAGCCACTTTGGTGGATTATACAAGTATTATACAAGATTATACAGTTTTCTGTCAGTTTCGCAGGCTGGCGTAGGAAAAGAGCAGGGTAGAGGGGGAGCTGCTGCCATGTACAACTACTAGATGTTGCAAGTTACCAGGATGTTCCCCAGTAGAATGGATGCCTGGCCATTTTTGGGGTGGTCCATGAAGGAGGAGCTGATGTTTCTTGTTCAGGGTCCTTCTGTTGTGCATGGAACGGCTGGAAAAAGATGTTTCCTATTTCAGCCCCTTGACAGTTCCTGCAAAGAATGTATTGCTATTTAATGGTATGCAGCAGGTTCATGGGTTTTTGGAGAAGGTGCCAGTGAGTTCACATGGTGAAGACCAGTGGAGTGTGAGGTTACTCTGGAAAAGCTTTTAGTACACTGCCCTTTGGAATAAAGATACTACTGGCTGGTTGGCACTCTGACATTCTACAGTAAATTGAATTTAGTTATGGTCATTGCTTACTATGGGTGAGCTTTTTGGAAGTGTCTCAAACCAACCTTTTAAACTGCAGGTGTAATTTTCTTTCCTGGATATTTATGAGCAAATGCTGTTAGCCTGAAGTTACTGAGACTGTTCTCTTTAAAGCATGAAGAACTTTGTTTCTCCTTGATTTTGTTTATACCACTGGACACACAGGTTTTTCATTCTTTTCAGTGGGGCTGAGTTTAGTGTCAGTAATAAGCATGGCCTGTCATCCCGTCAAAGCAGCTCTGTGAACATCTTGGTACACCATTCAAAAACAGCTGAATCGAAACCTGACAATCCCTCAGTCCTGCCCACACTTATTTATACAGGCACATCCCCCAAAGGACAGCATATTGCAGGTCAACTGAAGATGGGATTTGGGGTTCAAACTAACCCATTATATGCTGCAAAGGTACAGTTACTGCCATGGAAAAATACAGTATCATGAATTACCTGTTTGTTTTCCCTGAAAACATTGGGTTTTTTAATGGAACTGTGTTCTTGTCACACTAGGACTTTTCAGTTTTGTTAGCACCTCCAATACAGAGTGGAGGTGATTTTATTTGTTGAGTCAAATTAAATGTTTAAACAGGAGGGAAAAAAACTGCCACCAAATGTATTTTTGACCGCTAAAATGAAAGCAGTTTGTTTAGAAGGAACAGATGCTGTGCTGCAGCTCTGTGATAAATACTGTTTGCAGTCTGTGCACTAAGTGGAATTTAATAGTTTTTCTTTCTGGGGCAGATCGCCTGTGCTTACTTAAGTAAACAGTCTTTGCTTTCTGTTTGTGATGCAGCTGTACCTCTGACAGCGAGACGGGGGAAGATGTCAGGTATGGTATTTTGTGGGGTTATTGGTCTTCCTACCGAATGCAATAGAAGGAACCAAAGGTTTCTAAAAATGTATGCTTAAGGTTTTCAGAGTCAAAATTCTGAAAGTCAGTGACTTTCACTGCATTAATTAGCTTAGGATACAGTTTTTGAAACCACCTATGTGACTTATGAAAATAAAGGCTGGAATTCCTTTATGAAAATGTTGCCATTTGGTGATTTTGAAAATTGTATCATAAGTTCCCATGATGTCATTGAAAAACCTTCTAGACTATTCCCTAATGCTACACTTCAAAAAGTAGTATAAAGTATTGCTTTAAAGGATTCATTTATTAAAGCAAATTCTCCCCATTACTCTTCTATACATTTATTATTTTTTTTATTATCTGTCATGAGTTAATTTCCTCACCTAGCATTCTTCAGGTACGCACGGACTGAGAGGTGTGGGGAGCAGCAGATTAGTCCATCTGTTGGCAGGAGATCCTTGCAAGGAAATCATTTTTACCTGATTCACATAGCTCAGTTTGGATTTTGGGAATGCCTACCAAATCAGTTGAGAGCAAAGCTTTCTGACATGGTTGTCATTTTAGTGTGGCGCACAAACCTCCGGAATGGTAAACCTTGTAAAGGTGACAATCCCTGCTGAAATCAGCAAGACCTTTGTTAGTGAAACTGGCAGAGGAAAAATGGCATATGGTGTCCCTTTGCTTGACTAAACCACGCTAAACTGGGTGCCTTCTACTGACAGAATATTTTATTGGTTCTGTGACACACCAGCTATTCTTCTGAGTTTTCTCTAGATTTGTCAGCCTCTTCTCTCCCATTTACCTTATTTCTCAGACTTGTTACCTAGTTGTCAGGTTGAGTCCTGCAAAACTTCTGCTCCCGTCTGTGTGTTTCATGAAAGAGGGAGTTTCATGTATCTACTAAGCCTCATAGTAACAGGTACTTGGAAATCTCACAGTACTTTCTGTATAAGAGAGACTGCAATTCCTGAGCCAAGTTAAAGTGAAACCACTTGAACCCATTAAGATACAAGAGAATTATAATAGGAATTAGACATTTGCATATTTGAAACTGTTATGGGGGTGGACAGCAAATAGCAAGATAACACGCACAACAATACGGCAAGCATATGTAAAAGTAGGAAAGAGTATTAGACTGTATGAAACAATTACCTGTGTTATCATAGGTTCTGGGAATCCTAGTGATGTTGGTGAAGCGCTGTAGGAATATGTCTGGTGGGTTTGGTGCACTAGCATCCTGTAGAACATTTTTGGTGTTCTCAGCACACTGAGCCAAAGTCTTGTGAGGTCTTGAGTATATTTGCTCGTAGGTGTTGAATGCTTTCTATGAGGTTGTTTAGCGCTTCTCAAAACTGAAGCTTTAACTGTACCTTTTTTAGGTCAGCATCATGTAGGACAGAATTTTAGCATACTTAAAAGAGTTTTATTTATGTTATGCGGTATTTTTGTTGTATTTTTTAATTATAGTATAGTGTTAGTACTTTAAGATACTATTTGCATCGTCTAAAATAATTGCATTTTAAACACCCTTGTGTTTGTTTTCTGCAGCCCAGAGAAAGAATCTCCTGTTGACACGGAATTCAGGTACAACACTTTAAAAACTAATGTGAACCTTCAGAGGTGCCTTCCAACCTCAGCCATTCTGTGACTCCATTGAACATTCCTCAAAAGTGTCTGCACTTAATGAGTTGTTCTTCCTTAGAAAGCAAATAGGTGGTCTCTGTATGCAGCTACTCCAAGATACAGGAGTAAAACCAAGGAAGCGACCCTTGCAGTTTAATAATGGCAAAAAACATATGCTCCTGAATACTGGCAATATCAGAATGTTCCGTTGCCTACCATCAGGCTGAAAATAATGGAAGGATATGTTTTTCTGTTCGTGCAGTAATAGCATAGAACAGGACAGCACGCATTTCTCTCATATGGAGAATGTTTGATTATGAGTTGTTGACTGCTATTAGAAATTCATGAATTGAGCAAAATACTCAAGTTAAAACTGTAGTCAGCAATCCAAAACACATAGGAACGGCTTTGCAGTGTATTAATTCCTCTACCATTATACTCATACTGCATTGCATTTTAAGTGCATCTATCTTCTTTTGAAAATTGCCAACATTTCAGAGTTTGTGGGTTTATTAAGGCACTGAGATTCATATATGAATGTCCCTTAATTAGTCTTGTTTTCATTGATCTTGAATGCATACTGAGCCTACTGAACTTAACAAAATAAGATGTGATGGTAGTGTTAGATGAATAACTTCAAAGAAATCATCTCAACAATGTTTTTTCTGATTCTAAATTAAAGATCAGGTTTGATCCTATATTAGCCAAAGGACATAGTCTCCAGGAGCTCAGGGAAGCTTTTCCTATTTATTGTAAGGTGGGATTTTGCTGTTTGCCTCTTTGTGGTAATTAAGAGGCTATGGTTAGTCTATCTTGTGTTATCAGAGGAAAGAAGTTACACTCTGCTGATGAAAATGCATTTCTTTGTTTATGCAGTCTGGGGGTAGGAGGCAGTTACTTCCACCTGCAGAATAAGTTCCTCCAAAGTCTTTGGCTGCTGAGCCATTTGCTTGCATTCAGTATTTTAAGCTTGAAACCTTAGGCATATTCAAGGCAGGCTTTGAGAGAAAGTGTTGCACGCTCCATTTCAGAATATTTGGTCTTTGGATTTTTGGCGCCATGTTTCTCAGTTTCAGTAAAAGTTTAGTTCATTTGCCTCTTTATAGGAAGAACTGTAGACATGCAGTAGGTTTCTCCTATCAGGCACTTGTAAGCTTTTTGCTTATGTCAAAATGTGATCTGCCTTGATATGTCATCCTAGTGTCAATTTGCAATTAAGATTAATTTAGAGGGGTTGACTAAATTTTAAGTCCATAATGAATTTTGGCAAGCTTAATTGCTTGTTCCCAGATTCCTTGCAGTAATTAGTCCTCAGTGATGGCCTAAAAGCAGAAACCAACCCAAGTATGAATGGTGTTCCCTGGCACTGTGCTGGTTCTCAGCACAGAGTGCATCTTACTGGCAGTGCCCATGTCTTCACTGAACAAAACACTTTCTACAGAAGTTGTAAATACATTTTCCTCAAAACATTGCTACTACTTTTCAAAAAATAGAAGTAACTTTTCAATCATGTTGAGAATTAAGATCAGCAAAGGCAGAGTTTCAAGCAGTGAAAAGGTGGGGAAGGGAATACATGTTCATCTTGGAATGCCCAGAGCAATTTTTTCTCAATCATTGGAATGAAAACTTAATACTAATTGAAAAAATGCTTCCCTCTTGAGGCAGAACTGAATGCTCTTTGAATTAGATTTTTGGGACTGCTGGCTCGGCTGCCTAGGGGATTTTTTTCTGTCTTTTTTTTTTTTTTTTTTTCCTGTTTCATTTTCCAGTAAAGAGAATTCATAAAACATAATTGAATTCTAACGAGCCATCAGATATTTGAACTTGGAAACACGTTAGGGTAGTGTAACTGTGTGTTCTTTCAGGTCATCAAAGAAAATTGGATCCTATAATGACTTCTAAGCAAGCTTGGTGAAAGCCTGAGAAAAAGAACAGGGCAAGTGACCTTAGCTCCTGATAAAAAAAAGATGTATTTTGGCAGCACATGGTTTGAATTGCATTCAGGTCCACCGAGAAAGAGGCTGGTGTAATGGCTGTCTAGCAGACAAAGGCTGCGTTTGGGTGAGAGGTCCTGTTTTTTTATTGGATTAGCTGATACAGTTGGAAAGAAAACAGCTATGCTTTTAGGTGTATGATCCCTCTTTTGGCTCTTTTCTGGAGAGGTGGTGATATGCCACTGAGTTTTCTACCAGTATCAGTTGCTCTAATGAAAAACATTGCCTTTCTCCCAGCTGTGCCTTACTGAGGTCCTTACTACAGCCAACAAAAGCACTAGTAGGCAGATGCTTTTATTTTTAAATAGTGCTAATAATAATCCCTATGAAATAAAATATGCATGATGAGGGCCTGTTGGCCGTACCTGTTAAGTTGTCCCTTCTGATGGTACATTATGGGGGCAATTCCACAGACGGAAATTTAGCAAATGTTTTTTGTCTGTGTTCTCTTTTGTGGTCTTGATAGACATAGAAAGATTTTACTCATGGTTACCCATTGACTTTATGACTCAAGTTCTCTTCTAAGACTGGGGAAAATAAATGTGTTGGGAGCAAGGGGGAATTGCCTTTGTGCATATGTGGAATTTTGGGGTGGTTTTTAAACACTTAAAAATACCATTTTAGAATGTTCCTCCTGAAATGTATTTCCTCAGTAGTGATATGCTATACATTTTTTCATTAGTCTGTCCAAACAGAGCTGGGATTCATTCTTTGGTAATTTTCTTCCTGCCGTCTGTGCTGCTCAAGAGGCAGCTTTACTGAGCTACCCTCACTAAAACCCACTCACGGCAGAAAAAGAGGGAACAAACTGAAATTCAGCTAGGTGAACCTTTTCAGTATTCTCTTGGAAATTTAACATCTTCTGTATTTCTTTCATGCTCCGAGAGGTATTGATTGTCCTAAAGAAAAGAAATGAAAGACAGCATTTTTTGAAGACTTACTACCAGTGTCTTCATTTACAAGAAAATTATTTCAAAAAATGCCTACTGCACCGGTGAGCTGGCAACTCTGTTGTTTCTGTTTGGTTTAGGTTTGTTGTTGGTTTTTTGTTTTTTTTTTTTCAGGAAAAGAGGCTCAGTAGCATATGCATCACAGAAGCCTTGGTTGCTCAATGCTACAGTGGAAGAGAATATCACATTTGAAAGCCCTTTTAACAAACAAAGGTAACAGGTTCCAGCACTGTCACATGCTTTACTCCCCTTTTCCCTAAACAGTGGAGTTGCGTGTCCCCATCTCTATTGACTAATGTACTGCACCTGCCTGAACATGACAAAAGACCTTGAGTTCTGCATGGTCCCCCTTTGATCGTGTTTTTCCTGAAGGACACAAGGGACAGAGTTCTGTCTCACTTGAACTGAGATGTAGAAGAGTTTTCATTTCCCAGCACCGCATGTGTTTAGAATGCAGTATTCTCTTCTTACACCTAATTGACTAGTTTAACTGTCTTAGAAGGACATTATCTGTTTTGGAATGTTGTTTATTACAGTTTCAGTGGCTGATACATTGTGAAGGATTAGTGGGCTGCCTTTCTATTTGGTATAAATGCCTACCAAACATTCTGAAGTATTTAAAAGTTAATTGCTGATGTCCCACCCCCCCACTCCCCCCTTAAAAGAAGTGGTTGGCTATGCATTCGCATCCTACGCACATTTTTTTTTTCCATCATCCTTGGAAACTGAAACAAGAAACAAAGGCCCCGGCCATGAAAAAAGTTAAATGTTAAACAGTAACAATATACCATGGAAGAAGTTGTGCTTGTTTTGCTTGGTTGTAATTATTAAATATTTTTAATTGGGAAGCTGACGTAAGATGCTTTTTCCTAGCTGAAATATTATTTACTTGCCTGTGATTGAAAGAGATCCCATTAAAACAATTAGTGGCTAACAAACATGTTTTCCACTGTGTGATTTTTTTCCAGCTGGTTAATTTTTGTTCCTCTGCAGGTAGGAAATGTGCTGCTTTAGCAATATCTGTGTGGATTTTGCATTACCATTTTTTGTTTCTGCAGGTACAAAGCAGTAATTGATGCTTGTTCCCTCCAGCCTGATATTGACATTCTCCCTCACGGAGACCAAACCCAAATTGGAGAGAGGGTCAGTAAACAGCTACAGGCTTCTATTTTTGTTTTAAATATATAGGAGGGGTTTTATTATTTTGTTGTATTCTTAAAACCTTACTGGTTATTTGGCTAGAAGGGTAATCTTTTAGTTAAGTGTACGTTTGGGTCATTAGTCTGAAAGGTCATTTCTTGGTAAACATGGAAACTCTGTCATTTACATGAGATGCAATGATTTAAATGTGCTGTTATCAGAATGTTTGACTAATTCTGTGGCTGCTATCTCAGATATCCTGACTTCACAGTGCATTTTTTGGTTTCTTTAGGAGTAATATAAAAATAAAAATTAGAGCCCTTTCATTTAGAAAAGGTCAGGTGTTTAATCGATGGCAAACTAAGCTTTATCACATCGGAGATTAGGGAGTGACAAGAAAGGAAATGGAAGTCACAAATGTGTAAACAATTTACTCTGGCATATACTGGCACTGTCACAAACAAACGACCCCTCCCCAGAAAAATGCAAAAAACCAGTCCACACAAGGATACACTTCAGGATATGTTTCCATACCTAATCTTCAGGTTGGCTACCATGTTAATTTTAAATGGGTTTGTTCCTAACCCAGTTCATTGTGTAGCCAAATGCTTTCTGACAGGAGGAGGGAAGTGGAGGGGAGGGATAGGGTGGGGTAGTGTCTTTTGGCAGCAGTACCGGTTTATGAGAGCTGAAGGCATTTGTGGAACTGCAGGTGGATCACAGGAAGGATAAGTAACTCGGAGCAGGGTGCTAGCAGGGGACTAAGGGCAAACCCAAGTACAATAGCAACCAGGTAATGTTCACCTCAGCATGGTCTGACCTCCCAGCAGGCACTTACTGATTACAGTGTATAATGGAGCTGATATAGTGTGACAGTATACGATTATAAAAACAAAAAACAGGACATAGCCAAACTCATAAGGCTGACTTTCAAGTAGAAGCCTAGTTTAGACTGCCTGCAGAATACCTATGCCACCAGTACTACTGTGCCACCACAAAGTACTGAACGTTTCCTGTCTCTCTGGTATGTATGTATGTACTTCAGATGGTGCTCTGGCTTTTCTAACAATTTGTGTACTGTGTTCCCAGCTGAATGCAGGCCCACACTTTTGAAAAATTTCTTTGGGTTTCTTTGTCCAGAAAGTATTCTGTGGATAATCCAATCAGAATATGAATGTTAAGTTGATGGGTTTTATAATTGTCTGATTGTTCTTCTCCTGCTTATCTCCAAGGGTATTAATCTGTCTGGAGGGCAGCGCCAACGTATCAGTGTGGCAAGAGCACTTTACCAGCAGACAAATGTTGTGTTCTTGGTGAGTAGGTGCCATTATGTTTATGCTCCAAACGGAAGCACGGAATGTGAGCATTTAGAGTATTTCATGGGTAATACACACCAAACATTGTGCTTCACTGAGCTAAGCCAAATGTGCACTGTTTATTTTATATCCATTGTTAGCTGGCCTGTAGGTAAGAAGCATTTTGTAAATGCTGCAGACAGACAGATAGGTATTAGGATACAAATTGAAATGCTAATGCTTCCCCTCTCGGTCTGTTGAAATTTCTCTTTGACCCTTGTGTTTATCTTTGGTACTTAGAAATTTAATAGTCTTTGCTGTATTCATGAAATTCCGAAGCTGTCTCAGGCCTAAAATTAATGTTGTCCTGTGTCTGGGGTGTTTCCTTTCTGCACCAAACTAAGCTGTCTTCCCACCCTGAACTGCTTGTTGTATATCCTGTCCCAACTTCAACAGAAGTGCTATGGAAGAAGAAGCAAAAGCAGGCTCTAAAAACTTAGTAGGTGGGAAAACGGATGCATCCTACACAGTCGCTGGTAGTTAGCTTGCCGGCTTTCCAATGTAGGACTTCTTTCTTAAGCTCAGTTTTCGAGGAGCTTTGACTCCAGCTGTTACAACAGTGAGTCACATGGCATCAGAGAAGCTGTTTTGTTTCATTTTTTTTGTTTCATTTGAAGGCATTTCATCCCTAAAAGTCTGGGAGGTTACTTAGACCTTTCCCTGTAATTAGGCTGATCAATACGTGCTGGCTTCACGTGTAGGAGGTTTCCAGGTAATGGCCAGAATGCAGGAGAGTAGACAGCAGCTGGGCCAGGTGCTGCAAATCAGCAGACCCAGTATTGGGCTGTAACTTGGTTTTGTCACTTCTGTCCTTTTGTGCAGGACACTCAATAAGCACCTAATCGTAGCAGTTTCTCTTATGGTTTGATAATGTCAAAGTACATACAAATACACCTTTTCTGAGTTACTAAATCTTTAAAAAATAATCAGGGATGTTATATGGTAGCATTTGCAAACACTCAGTTCTTTTCTGATTTTGTAAACAAATGCAAAAAGCTTCCCTCTGGCAAGTATACTCCTCATGTTCCATAACCTTTCACATACTCTAAACTTCTTGTAATCATTGCAGATATGAAAAATGGTCATGTGATAATTCATTACAGATTTTATTCTTAACTACATGCATTGACTGTGTGTTTCATTTGCTGCCTATCAGACTAGTCCTGTAGCACGAGCTGGTGTTGTTTTCACATGCCTTGTAATCCGTGTGTCATTATAATGAACAGCCTCATCCGACTCCACAGTGCAGTGTCGTGTTCTGTGAACTGCCATTTATGGTCCCCAGAAGCGCAGCACTGCATACGAGGTGGCTGTGTACAAACTCGGGGCTCAGAATGATGGTCAGGTCCGTGCTGGATCAGAAGAGTGCAGCAGGGAAGGTGGCAACATACGTCCTTGCTTATTGAGCACAGTGCACTCGGATCTTTGAGAATAAATTCTGTACCACAGTCAAAGTTATTGTATTTCAAAAGCACATTGTAAGTGCTCTGTTAGGCTCCATTTTATTAGAATTTCAGTGATCATATTTATCTTGCTGTTGATTTCAGATATTTTTGGTTTTGTAGATGCTTTAGTACTGTTGCTTTCATGTATCTAATGGAGTCACAAAATAAATTGAAGGGAGTTCAAGAGGATTTTCTGAAGCATTCCTGTCTTTGCTTGTGCCTTTCTCTAACTGGTAGCAATGATGTCACACCAAAAGCAGAATTAATTCAAATTCAACCCTACTTTATCAGCAAACAGCTGGAGAAAGCAAAATTTGATTTTTAAGACATCCTGGGTTTAGTGTAATATAGTATGAAATAATAATACTAAGTATATCTCATAGCAAATATCATTAGTGCAGGCAGAACCTTATAAACAGGATAAGGTAAACAAGTCCCCCAAAAGATGATATAGATTATTTTGTTGAAACAATGAATTATGTGCACTTAATTTAGGCATAAACTATTCTAGGTCATAAATCAAGCATCTGAGAAGGGTCATCAAAATTATCAATATTTCTCCTTGTGTG
Source organism: Microhierax caerulescens (assembly GCA_035590215.1). NCBI lineage: Eukaryota > Metazoa > Chordata > Aves > Falconiformes > Falconidae > Microhierax > Microhierax caerulescens. The sequence goes on along the minus strand of JAVJGJ010000002.1, from coordinate 32,474,019 downwards.
ATTCTTTTGATTTATGAATCAAAGAAAAAAAACCCAGAAGGCAATTATGTATAAGGGAAATAAAAATATGCTTTTTGTCCCTGTCCCTGGAGCAGTTATGTAATTCATGGCATAGACATACGTTGCTGTGTTGTCTTGAGTCTGCCAGAAGCAATGCACTGCAGTTACGTGGGCTGTGAAGCATATCTGCTGAGAGGAGCAGTTCCCAGCAAGCCTCACGAAACCACAGTGTTTACACAGCTGACATTACTATATGTTTTAGTACTCACTGTAAAAAGGCAATTCAAGATTTGTTGTTACGTAGTTTAAAAAAGACATTCTTCAGAACAGTTTTAATCTTCTGACAGCCTCTTTTGATTGTCTATATTGATCTGACTGGGTTTACTGGTGTTAAAATCTGTCAGTTTCCTTTAATGCTGTAAGTGCTGTCTCCCAAAAGTTGACCTCTTTTCCTTGTGACAGGATGATCCATTTTCTGCACTGGATATCCACCTAAGTGACCATCTTATGCAAGAAGGGATCCTGAAAATGCTGCGGGAAGACAAGCGGACCATTGTGCTTGTAACTCACAAGCTGCAGTACTTACCCCATGCTGACTGGGTAAGAAAGCTCTTCCCTTTTTTTAATGAGGCGGCAAGAATGTGGCACAAATACATCTTGCTGCAAACAAGGCTTTCACTTCATCATTCTGCCAAGGTAGTATAGTGAGAAGAGACATAATGAAGATCTTCTGAAAATTAGCCAGTGAGTTTGGGGTGATGATTTTGGGATTCCCATCTTAGAACACCTGATAGGTTGGATTTGCATAGAGCTGATATTTAAAACTTTCATGGAAGCAGGCTGCGTTTAAAATATATTGAATATACAAAAAAATTAGTTGTATTGGAAAATTTTGCTCATTTTTTATCTCAAAACCAGTAAAATGTTTAACATGTTTGCCTCTGCTGGGATGTGACTAGGAATCTGTCACAGAAAAAGGTGCCTTATGGATGTTGTACTTGGAAACAGAAGGAAAAAACAGTGTTTCCTTGTGATTAGTACTAGTACATAATGTATTGAGAACATCTTTACCCTCTGTTGGCAAAATTTTAAGAAACGGGTAGCGTTCAATTGTTTTGTTAGGTTTCTTTGTTACATCTTGTTTACAGAAAAAAACTAAGGTATACTTCCTGTATCAGTTTGCAATTGCAAATTTCAAAGGTGAAGCAAATCAGGCAGGATAAAGTTTGGGGTTTGCAATTATTTTTTTTTTTTTTTAGTTCATTGGTTCACACTGACCTTGTACTTAGTTCTCCTATAGTTATCCAGCTACGACATCACAGGTCTTCCTGCCCAGGATGATTGATGACTGCAGTTATGCCTCCTAGCAGGACTTCTCTCTCATTTGCAGCTTGCACAGACTAAAGCAGCAGTTACTCTGTCGCAAGAAATAATCATGTTTCAGATGCTTTTTTTCTTCATATTGGCTTGCTATAAAGTTGCAGAAAGACATCAATCTTATCTGATCACATTTTTGGTGGGCAGCATTTATCCTTTGTGGTCTGCTGTGACCTTGTCCCTCAGTTGTACACCTTTAAGAATTACTATTGTTCTCAACACAGTTCTGGTTTTCCAGTCAGTGTCTTTCAGGATACAGGAATTTTCTGTCGTCTTCCCCTCCCTGTGAGGTCCATCTTAGCTTCCTCTTTTTCAGTTGTTGCTTATTTGGATATTTTAAATATGCAGAGCTATGGCATTGTATCAGTATATTTTTTTAATTTTCTTTATGAATGTCAGAAGCATTTCTAGGTAGTTGTGTTTTATGAGATGCTCTATGAGGATTATTTTATGTTTATTATCTTATAATTGGGTTTCAGTAATGTTTTATGAAATATACTTTTCCAAACAACCTGTAGGATAGTAACCATTTGTATTAATTAAGTTTATAATCAAAAATATTTATTCAGAAATAGTTGCTCTTTTTCCTAAGCACAGGACTTATTAAGGCTTAGCAAGTCTAACCTAATGGAGTGCAGCAGGAATATTTATTTTACTTTATTAAGGATTTTTAAATAAAAATGTAATTGGAAGTATATGTGATGGCCCTCCTAAATCTTCATAGCAAAGCCCTCAGAAGAATTCAAGGTCCAGCCCAATTATAGGTTTACAGAATAAATTGATCACAAGATCGTTGTTTGCTTTATTTTTTCCTTTCCTCTGGTATAAATTCTTAGCCCACCCACTGACCATGGTAATTGTTGAGTTTCCAGGGAGAGAGAAAAATAAATACTGCATTAACATGTTTTCTAATGATGTCACATGAGTTTATGATCCACACGCCTCATTTTCCAATTCTTCTTGTCAGCTCTAAAGTAAAAGTAGCTACACTGTGTATATAATGTAGTTACACTAAGATAAACCTGGAAACCACGCCCTTCAGCCGTTGTCTTGTGTATATAATTCTTTTCAAACTGTGTCCGCTGTTTATGCTTTTAAAAGCTTTAGGGATTCAAATTCCCTAGCTTTTCCTTATCAGGTCCATGATATCAAACAGATGGTGGAGCCAGCATGCTCATATCTAATTGCCTGAATGAGAGCAAAACATGCTGCACACACTGTGTTGCTAAAAGCCTTTTCCTTTTCGGAGGTAAGAGAACTCTAAAATCTTATCTTGCTAATGACTTGTATTTAGGAAGAGTAATGCACTCTCCTGTCTGCTGACAGAGACCCCTGTTCTTTGTTACTTAAAAGCAGCCTTCCTTCCTGAAAGCATGAAGTGCAGGAAGTTTCTGGTTTTGCAGCATCTTGAGTAAAGGGGATAGAGTCAAGAGATAACTTCACTGTCTTTTTAGAAGACAGATTTGTTCACAGAAATATCCTTTATTTAAGAAAAGAGAAAATTCTGGCCGGGCATAGCAGCACAGCTTTAAAATAAATAGAGGTACATGGCTATTTATCTCACCACTTGTGTTTCTAACTTTTTAGATAATTGCCATGAAAGACGGTAACATCCAGAGAGAAGGAACACTCAAGGACATTCAGAAATCAGAGACTGAGCTCTTTGAACACTGGAAGACATTAATGAATCGGCAAGACCAAGAGCTGGAGAAGGTTGTTTATGGGCAGGGCAAGCAACTGACATTTGCGGCAAATGTGATGTTTTTTTTTCTTAGGTTGAAAGCATTAGCAAGGATTGACATGCTGTGTGTGATTTGCAGTATTGCATTTACCATTATTATTTATCTGTTAAGAGAAATCCTTTCATCTGGACAGCTCATCCTTCCTTGATACTGTTGCCTCTGGTCCATTCTCGATAGGAAGCCCTATCAAAATATTCTTGCCTAAGGAATATTAAATTGGGGCATTTTAGAAAAAGCATTGGTAATGTGCGATACTGATAACTGCTTCTATAGATGTGGCTGAATTTACTCATTGCATTGGGTAGAAGTTTTTCAGATGTGCCTATATCAAGTTCTCTAAATCATTAACACATTTTTACTTTAATGCTATAACACAGGAAGAATGAGATAATTAATCTTAGTTCTTATTAATTCAGGGATATCTGTCCACATTAAGATTCCAAGGGATTTGGGATTGACAATGTAAAATTAATGTCAGGTATCTAATTAATGTCCTTCAGTTTTACGCAGAGGTAGCAAACACATCACTCATGACTGTCTGCTTGTAAGATCTTTAATTTCATTTTTCAATGATGTTCTGATTGGAAACAAATTTTGTCACATCTAGTGATTTTTTTATTAATTCTCTAGTTGAAAACACATGAACTGTCCCTTGTTTAGGAGACTATTATTGAGAGCAAAACTGTTTTGGAAAGAACAAATCTCCGGAGGACTATGTATTCCCGTGAAGCCCTGCTGAAAGATGATGAAGAGGATGAAGGTAAAAGGGACAGCCTTTGAGCCCAGTACTTCTACGTTACTGTTTCACAGTTCAGTTATACTTGAATGAATTAATATAATGCAAACTGGCAAGAGAATAACCTTTTTTCAGGTGGTCATGATTTGTAAGAGGGCTGTTTCCATTGATTTTTACATCTGGACTATAGTGATTTCAAGCATTCAGGAGTCATAGGTTCCTTCAAACTCTTGAGGGTTTTTTCTTATACTTGAACGTGATTTGATAATTAATAGGGAATAATACTGAATAATTTATTCTGGGTGAGCTTCAAATCTGTCAGTAGCTTAAATACACTTGTTTAAGGTTTTACAATTTGTTTTTATCAAACCAGTATTTTTAAATTGCAAAAACATGGCTGAAGGCATCGATAACGAAGTACTAAGGTTCATCGCACCTCTTTAGCATGTGTTACTGCTAACTTTAGCAGGTTAATACATGCATGGCTGAGCATGTAATTTCACCTCAAAGCCACTCTTTATCCCATATAAGACCTGTTTTGTAGCTGCCACTTGCCCGTCTGTATGAAAGGTGTGTACGAGTAAGTCCGTGTGGCTGTACTTTTTCCTTGCACATTGCAGAAGAAGTAACAGAAAGCGATGATGAAGACAACCTGTCTTCAGTGCTGCATCAGAGAGCAAAGATGCCCTGGAGCGCCTGTGGCAAGTACCTCAGCGCGGCAGGAATCCTCCTTCTGCCACTGCTGGTTCTGTCCCAGCTGCTGAAGCACACAATAATGGTGGCCATTGACTACTGCCTGGCACTGTGGACCTCGGATGCCCTTTCTGAGAAGACAGAGCTACAGCTGAAGAACTGCTCTTCCTGTGAGGTATGCAATGCCTTCTTCATCTTCCTCTTAGGATTTAACGGTGGTGATCTCCCACTGTCAACCTCTGCTCCAAGATCTGTATGCAGTGTGCTGTATTCCTAGTAAATTTCTAGCCACTCGAGAGTGTTTTGAAGGTTAATGCATTTTTCGGTACACAGTGCAATAAAACTAACAGCTAAGTTTTATGTGCCGTTCCTCTCATTTTGCTAGATTTATTGTATTTTCATCATCTAGCTGATATGCCTAAATCTTGGTCTCAAAGTAATCTTGATATCATAGTTCTTTCTAATTCTTCTGTACTGTTACGTTCTACTGCAAGTAAGGCTTTCAGATTTTGTAGCGTGGGGAACACAGGTTATTTTTCTTTTTTTTTCTTTTTTTTATGTGCGTGCTTTTTTCAGTTTAATTTTTTTTTCTAATGTGAATTCCACTTGGAATTGACCACAGTGTTACCTAGCAGGATACTCTTTAGAGGAGGGATTTTGTAAGAACTAAGATTTTCTTTATCAGGATTCAGTTCCTACAAGTAATCCTAAATTAATGTTTGGGAGGTGTGTGTACGATTTCACTGGAGTCACACTGTCATCTTTAAAAGATGCTTTATTGATGCTGAGTTTTAATATTAAATTAGTATTTCAAAATAAAAACTATTATATTCTGTTCCAGTTCAGAAAAAAGACCAAAACAACAAAGCCATAACAAATGCTTTGAAAATGTTTTTTGCCTTCAGATGAAACTATCAAATATATCTTGTCAGGGGTTTTTTACAGTATTTTTTGATTCTAAATGTCTGATTAATCTCTTATTTTCATGCAAACACGCCTCTCTCCAAAGGATAATATATTGTGGTTTAAGGTTGTTGAAAAGCATTGGCAGTTTAATTTAGGAGGGAAAAAGGATTTACCCCTTACATTTTTTCAGTCCTGTTTGTGTGTTTACAAAAAAATTTAAACATAATTTACAGTGAATAATTTTGTTACTCTCTTTTTGTTTCTTAGGATTTCAACCACTCTCGATATTCAAAAGTTTTCAGCATTCTCTGCTGTCTTGGGATTGCATTATGTCTTGTCACATCAATAGCGGTGGAGTGGACTGGCTTGAAAGTCACCAAAAAACTACACTCTTCTTTACTAAATAAAATTATTTTGGCTCCAATGAGGTATTGCTCTGATTGTAATACAAATTGTATTGTCATAAAGAATTGCTGGCTGTGCTTCTTTTGACACAGCCCAGGATATTGCTTTCTGGGCTGTGAGTGCACATTGCCAGGTCATGTTAAGCTTCTCGTCCACCAGCATCCCCAAGTCCTTCTCCTCCGGGCTGCTCTTGATTCGTTCTCCACCCGGCCTGTAGTTGTGCTTGGGATTGCCCAGCACAGGACAGGACCTTGCACTTGGCCGTGTTGAACTTCACAGTGTTCACATGGGCTCACCTCTCAAGCCTGTCAAGGCCATTTTTTGTTCCTTACTTCAAGGTGCTCTTCTAAGCACAGTTTTCAAGAAGTGACTGTGAATCACATTTTTTTGTGTCATTGAAAATCACCAGGTATCACACTACTGAGCAATTTTTGAAAATGGTACCCAGGCTGCTCGAGTTCCTAGACAGTGATCAAGTGCCTCTCCTGCCTGATTGTGACTTCAGAGATTTACTTCCTTGCATATTTCATTTCTCTTTGCTGTTTTTAATTGGGGAGAAAACACAATTATTGATCTAGATGTTGTACAGTTCATTCATAGCATGCATCATAATCTTAAACACTGGAAATCTTTACTGTCTTGCAGTGATTGTGCCAGTGTATGAAGGGCAGTGGGCTTAGACAGTCATCAGGGCATCATTAGAGTACGCTGGGATGCACAGATAGCAGTAAAGGCCTTTGTCCTACATAAGTTTTCTTTCTAATACATGAAAGGCAAGTTGTAGCTTGATTCAAACCTGCAACTGTTACTGAATATTAGGAAAAATACTTTCTTATTTTCAAGTTAACTGTGTTTGACACAGAAATCATGTAGAAATAGTATATATACACATAAAACCTCAGATTTTTAAATTTTATTTTTTTTTTAGGATAGAATTAGACTTGAGGTGTATCAAAAGCTATGGAACAGTTAATTACAGAGCAATAATGAAGTTTGCATTTTGCATATGCAAAGGTCTTTTAATATATTATTTTAACAGTTGTTCTTAGTTATGCACTTCTATTCCCAGAAAAATGCAAGACTTTGCAATATAACTTGTTTGCATTTTTCATGCATTGAAGAGGCCTCAAATTGCAGTCAAAGTTTTTTTTAAAGATGTCATCGTGATTTGCGTAGCTTAGGCAGTAGAGGGAGCTGAGGAGATGCTTGGTATTTTTGGGTTATGTTCAAGACTGCCATTTCATTGGAAAGCTGTGGTGATGGGGAAAAATGGGAAACTTCACTGTGGCTGTCAATATATTTGCTTGTGTCCGTGATAAGGAACACTTCTTAAGAAAGACCAAAAAAACCCCCTAAAACTATTGTAGTGTCCAGTATTATAATCTTTCCCATTCCTTGTCTCATATTAGGTTTTTCGAAACAACACCTCTGGGAAGTATATTGAACAGATTTTCAGCTGACTGCAATACCATTGACCAGGTACTGAATAAATATATTCAAGCTCCCAAGTTGTCCTTTCTTTCCCAGTCTGAAAGGCTGGATTTTGTTTTATTATAGACTCATTTAGATGAAGCTTACTGATGATCTATACTTTTGACTACTTTATCAATTTGTATATGATTTTCTACGTTCAGAATCAATTTCTCATCTTAAATGCACATTGTAAAAACATTTATTTGATTAAGATGCCCTGTATAGAAAAGGCAAGCAAAATTAGACCAATAGTGATATCTCCAAATTAAGAGAATCTTTTTTTTTTTACAAGTGGGTAGACACATTCACTTGGCACATATGAGCAAATGAAATCAGAAAAATGCAAACGCTGTTGCCCAAAATAGAAATCAGTGAAATTCAAATTATCAGTTTTTACCCAGACTGCACTGCCAGTTCATAGGATTGATGCAGATGCTAAAATCATCCATTACATCCCTTCTGTAATCCTCTGACATGAGGATTGTGGGCCACAATGCAGACATGTGAAACAGCCCCACAGAAATCCCTTCAGATTTTTCCAAAACCCAGCACTCTATTCAAAAGCAGACCTGTATACTTAGTGCTTCAGATCCTCAATTTTTTTTGTCCTTGTGTAAGTGGACAAAGGAAAATTAAATAATGCTGGTTTAAACTTGATATGTTATGAAGATTCTGTGTGCTTATTCTTCTTTATCTGTACAGCACATTCCAGCTACCCTGGAGTGCTTGAGTCGTTCCACTTTGCTGTGTGTATCTGCTCTTGCTGTCATCTCATACGTCACACCAATGTTTCTTATTGCCCTGGTTCCCCTCGCAATCATGTGTTACTTCATCCAGAAGTACTTCCGAGTTGCATCACGGTAAGAGCATAAACCAGTATCATTCTGGCAATAGAAACAACTTCTGCATGCATGATTCCAGGTGAAAATGGAAAGCTGTAAATCCAGGAAGAATCTGGAGAACGCAGTATAACCATGGTGCTACTGCTGCCCACTAAGGATCCAACATGCACATGCATCCTCTCTGGTTCTGGATGCTTTTTATTTTCTAACAAGTTGAAAAATTCTAGCCATATCTGTGATTTTGTTCTCCTACTAAGGACATACAGCTTCCCTCCCAGTGGTGCTCAAGAAGTGTTTGCAGTAATGCTGCATTTATCCCTTCATGTATGCATGAAATGAGAGGGAATCTACAACCAATTTACTTCCTGCTGGAAGAAAGGGAGACTAAATAGAATTTCGACCCACCTGTGTTTCCGCTGATTTGGTGACTAAACACAAACTGAGAAACACAACCTAATAATGAGTGTGGGCTCTCAGTTACACTGTCAGCTCAGTGAGAAGTTGTGCTATCGGGGGCGGGGGGGAGAGGGGGGATAGAGGAACTTGCATTTTGCCTTCTGCTTAACTCGAGCTCTTATTTGCAGTATCCCATTGAATTTATATTCAACATAGAGCCAGAATGGTGTTTAAAATTAATGAACAGTTGAGTATAAGAAATAGGAATATAGGAGAAACAAAGGAAGGCAGTAAAGGGAAAAGACCCATTCAGAACTCCAGCATTGTTTGTATTAAAACATTAAAAAAGGAAAATCCTACTGGGGTCTTTGTTCGTTGCTCAGAGACATGCAGCACTGCTTTGCAATCTGTCTGAACCCTATATATATATAAAATTATTGTGATTATATTCCCTTTCACTCCCTGGGCCTGTTTCAAGAGACTGAACTGCACAACAAAACTGGCTTTTTACAAAATTATTTTCATAACACTCTCCAGGGACCTGCAGCAGCTGGATGACAGCACTCAGCTACCATTACTCTCCCATTTTTCAGAGACCGTTGAAGGCCTAACGACCATCCGAGCCTTCAGGTACAGTTTTTGTTTTTTTTAAGAAACATATATTACCTCACTTTTGAATCTCTATCTCTGATTCTGTTCTGCAGTTGTGCAGTTTTTAGTACTTGTTATTTGGATCACTTGGAAAAGCCAGAGTCCCCAAAACACTGGTAAGGGGGAACTCCAAAACACTGAGGAACTTTTAAGTATTTGCACATGAAGGAGTTACTGTGGAAAAACAGGCTGATGTGTGTCAGCTGCCCTGTGGTAATGGTCCACACACTTGCACACAACCTGAAAAAAAACTTGAGGGTAAATGTGATTAAAGAAGCTAAATTAACTTGCAATTACCACAGCATGTGGTGTGGCAGACTATCTGCTTGGACAGTTTCCATGGAACAACTAATATGCACTAACTTGTTATGCCAGAATAATTTGTGTATGAGTCGATGTCCTGGTGAGATATTTGTGCGTGCTAGTGACCTCAGCACCCTAAGTTATTCTTCAGGTTGTTAGCTGAAAATGCGGTGGTTTATACTTATTTTGAAAGTACACAAGCTGGAGACTGTCTTTCATGGCCTGTTTTGGTTCATTTTTCTGTCCACATAAGCTCACAGGGGAGCAGCCCAGGAATACCCGATGGCATGCCGGGGCTGCATCTGTTACAAAAATGGCAGTCATGCTGCTGCCGGCAGAGGTACCAATAAAACTACTGCAGAGCTTACCAGCTGCCTTCACTGCGCTAGTGCTGCTCTTGTCTTTTCCCAGTTGATTCAAACACAGTTAACTGTCTTCTACACCCATCTCATCTAGGTGACTACAGGTTTTGTTAGTTGATTACTGTTACCATTCTATCTTTGAAATGGTAGTGCTTATTCCTCCTAGTATGTGATTTAAATATTATAATAGAAGTAATGCATAAAGTTAACTTTTTCTTAAACTATTCTAAATAGGATATAAATAACTCAATGAAAGAACAACCAGTTTAAGAGTTTGTTTCTTTTTGACTGAAGGTAGCTTCCCAAAGAGTTGTAGAAAGGCATAGTATTTTCCATTATTAATTACTGTTATTGGATATTTAATTCATTAAGTGCCAACAGTGTTCTCAGCTACAACAGTTGTACCTATGTCTATGTTCACTTTTCAGGAAAATAGATTTTGCTTTATTTGTTGCTTTTCTCATTTATTCATGTATTCTTCTCCATCAAGAGGCTTTTTAGAGTATTATGGCTGTATATTTTCAGGTGTTGAGACAATAAATAACATTCAATGCCATCCAGATAATATTTTCAGTCTTCTAGAGCATTCCCTCTTCATTCTTCCTATCACCTTGAAATTAATTCCTCTGTCAAAGAATTGTGTTTGGTGCCTCCTTTTTCTTAAATCCTGCAGTAACTGATGTGCCTGTGACCCAGAGAGCCATGTGCGTTCAGTAAATTCCATATTCCATCTGCCTGCCAGCCTCCTGCATCAGCTGGTAACCTGGCTATTTATAGGACTGTGTAGCTTTTCAGCTGCCTAGTGTTTTAGCAGGAGTGGAGTTTAGACTTGCTAGCTTGAGCATCCCTAAAAATAACACTAATTCAGGAATCCAGTCACCATGTTAGGAGGTGCCAGTTATTCCTGGAGTGCCCTTACCCTTGGTAACTCTCTATCCTGCACTTCTCAGAACGCATAAGGAAAGAAATGTACAAAAAAATCCAGGGGGGAGATCAGAAAGACAGCTACTGCTGCAGCTATAAATATGCCTTCAGCAGATGCCCTGGCCTGATTTATAGTTTGCTATCTGGCACTTCAGATAGTGTTGGTGCTAAATAATCGATAAAATGTAAATGTGAAGGCTTCTGCAAAGACTGGTCTGTTTTCTGAGAGGCCTGGTGATCTGGGGGAGCTCTCTGAAGAGAAAGATTTCTGCAGTCCTCCACCAACAGTGGTAACTTTGCATCCCCATTCCATGTGCATATATGCATGGCTGACTCGTGACGCATACCTCACATCTTCTGAGGCATGTCTGGATCACATAATACCTCACGGTGTGGATAGGAGAGTTAAACATGACCGAATTGGTTCCAGAAGCAGTACAGCCATCTCTGTATGGTAGGACACTGTGGGTAATTAGTCCTGAGGAAAGGCAGGGCTCACTAACTGACACTGTGTGATGCTAGCACTTGCTTTCAGGAAGAGCCGTTCTAGACTATACATACACACCAACGTGCTCAGAGCCAGCCGAGGCCATTCTTCATTGCACACAGCAGACACATCTCTTATGTCTTGGCAAATGGTTAAGTTGTGAACAGCAAATTTTTTTCCAGAAGTGGCACTTACTACTTTTCCTCAAAAGCACAAATGGTTTATGTAAAGTCTTAACTTTATTGTGCTGTACTCAGAAGAACGATTAAGATGCTCTGCAGTGAACAAATTTAAAAGCTTCTCTAAGCCACATACTTCATACTTAAACAAAACATTGTCCTATCTTTCTCTCATATCAGTATAAGGAGAGCTAAACTTAGAAATAACTAGTGCTTGTTGCAACCATAATAGCTAAAGGATATAAATAGGGGGAAATGAGCATGTTTGTTAAACTTGCTAATGTAATAAAGGAGAAAAAAATCTCAGGCTCTGGGTGCTTAAACTAGACCTTCAGGACTTCAAGCTTCTATTACTGCTCTGGAAAAAACTTCTGTGCCAGACCTCTTTGTTATTAGACATAATGCTTGATACATGTTATTAACATCTATTAATTTACACCTATGCAAATAAATATGCCCAGCTAAAAGGGGTGACTGACTAACTTGCATGCTTGCCAAGACCCCAGTCTAAATAGGTGTAGCAGGGAATCACCTTAAATATCTGCTGAATTCAAGGCAGAATTCATTGATGCAGCTATTCTGATGAGTGGGTGCAGGCTCACCATAATAAACCATAAGCAGCTCTATTTGCCATCGTTTCATATTGTGACTAATTATTTGGGGGGAGGGGGGGTGAAGACACAGTTCTTTCCATTCTATTACTTCTTGTTGCTCCATGTGCTTGGACTGCTGTTCCAAAGTGCTCCATTTATCCACTGATAAGGACGTGTTTGTCTAACACTGGAGCTACTATGACTGGAGGTACTTTGAGTTTATAATAAATTGTTACAATTTCTAGGCACTACAGTAATACAAATTTTAAAACGAGCTTATGTGATTAGGTGGGAAGAGGAACTGCATTCTGCAGCATTAATACTTTTCACAAGTACATGCATGTATTATTTTTCTCTTATATTTTAATTTTTAATTTCAGATTGCCTCTTTCACAATTACCATGTAATAAAATACATTTACAAAATACCCATTGTGATCTGAAAGTCCCACATAGTTTCATCAATGCAGTAACATCCATATACTCCTGAAAACACTGTACAAATACAGTTTGCGTGTGTCTAATGCAAGTCTGCAGATGATGTCACTGAACTATTAGTAGGCTGATTTAGACCCTGTGTCAAACTGCCCATGAGCATATATCCCCAGAAATTAAATTTTCCCAAGACACAAGGCATGACTTTTTTTTTTTCTTTTTTCCTTTTTTCCTTTTTTTTTTTTTTTTTTTTTCCTGTCTTTCCTTTTTATTTTTCTTTCTTCAGGTATGAAGCCAAATTTCGACAAAAACTTCTTGAATACACAGATTCCAACAATATCGCTTCCCTTTTCCTTACAGCTGCCAATCGCTGGCTGGAAGTCCGTATGGCAAGTACATTACTTTTGTGTATTCACAATGAATTTATTTGACTTCATTCCAAGCAGTCTGAGGAGGCATCCAACAGTTATCCAGCTTCATCTGGGTTTCAAATCTGCACTTTACCCATTATATCTTTCTATCTGTAACAAACATGTGCCCAGCCCACCCTGGAAACTGAACGTCATACAGATTTTCCCCATAGCCTGCAGCTGTTTCTCCAAGACAAGAATAGTTTTTATAGGTCACATTGGCTCCTCTGTGTGTGAACGGTGATCAGAGCTGGTCAAGCCGTGCTGCCAGCCAGGATGCCTTTGTGGGACCGTGTTAGTCAGCAGGCCTTGGCCTTGGGGGTCCCCAGGAACATTTCAACATCTTGGAAGCTCTCTCAATGAGCAGAAGGATGCAGACAATTTGTGCCTGGTTTGGGTCATCTGAAGAATGCCAAAGATATTTAAGTGCCCATTTCCTTAAAAGTGCTCAGTAAAAAATAACTCCCTAGGAAGTAAATCAAGGAATTTTATGTTGTGGATGGTGATACTTGTATCAGACTTTGTTAGATACAGGTGTAGTACTGCTGTTGTGGTAACATGGGCTCCTTTCATGTGTGCTAAGTGTATGTTAACTCATATTTCATGTCTCACAGTATATCTCCATTTTGGACTCCATTTTAGCTGGTATCTTTTGCAACTTAAATCCAGATATTGAGTATGACTTAAACAAAATATTACTACCTTTTTATATGTTGAGTCCTAGACCATCTGAAGTCCCTAATTCTGATCAGTGCGTATATCACTAAACAGTACAAACACAGACAAGTAACAATTTCCCTCCTACAGAGTTTTTCTAGTCTATTACATAATTTTATTCAAAGACTTGTCTGTGGGAAGTCAAATCACTAATGAGTTACATTAAAGCATCAAAAGCCCATCATGGTTGGGCGCAATCCAGCTAATAAATACATGCTGTGCAAGAACCGCTGGTTTGAACAAATACGGGTGGTAGCCACTCAGCAGTGACAGCAGTGCCTCCCAGCCATCAGCCACAGAGAGGATCTGCTCACAGTTGGGATCACATAAGCATTTCCCTCCTATCCCAGGTAACACCAGCTACACAGTTTCAGCCACCCCCATTACATGCTTAAGATACTTGCGCTGACTTCTCTGGAAGAAGATAAGGAGTGTTGGTACAACTCCTTCTTGTGTACCTACAGTGTTTCCAAACAGCACAGCCACACTAAAGGTATTAAGAATGGGTTCCTAGGCAGGGTCTGTTTAGAGTTATGTGGTGTTTTCTGCATGTATTTCAAACTGTGCCACGGGTTTGTTATTTGGTATGTGAAATTATGACGTTTTAATCATTTGTAGACTTACAGTGATGGAGCTTATTCATATTCCTTCAGGAGTACATTGGAGCATGTGTGGTACTCATAGCAGCTGTCACTTCTATTACCAGTTGCCTGTATAACGAACTCTCTTCAGGACTTGTAGGCTTGGGACTAACCTATGCTCTTATGGTAAGAATCTCAGGACTCTTTCTGTCTCTCCCAAACATTTGTATGTAATTCTTCAGGGCACAAAGATGAACAGGAAGATTGAAATTGTCTGTACTTCTCTAGTGGGTCCTGTAACATCACTGAAACCATATGTTACTTTCAGCTCACGTTCAACAGCTGACATATTTAAGCATATGCTTTTTTCAGTTTTTAGATAAAATATTGAAGTGTTAGTTCAAATACAAAAAAACCCAAAACATGGCCAAGTTGCATCATATTTTTTATATTGTCTTGCATTGTGAAGAGTATTTTTTCAGTGCATCAATTGTATTTATGCCCTGGTACATAATTCTAGACTGTCAAACGTTAAGTTAGCAAGATGGTGTCTTTTCACTTGTCTTTACAGTTCCTCCCCCTTTTCTGTTGCTGTAGATCAGAATCTCCATAGTACCAAAGAATTTGCACAGTGCAGTTAGGAAACGTAACCTTTAGTTATTGCGTTACCCTGTTGATGTGTACCATGCAGATTCACAACTTCAGCTTATTGAGGCTGAACAAGTATTTCTGTGGAGGAATATAAACTGCATGCTGGTCAAATGATGCAAACTACTAAAAATCTGGAATTTAGCAGTGTATTTGCTTTACATCAGGTGTCTAACTATCTGAATTGGATGGTTCGTAACCTGGCTGACATGGAGATCCAGCTGGGTGCAGTGAAAAGAATCAATGGCCTTCTCAAAACAGAAGCTGAAAATTACGAAGGGCTCCTTTGTAAGTGCAGTTTTGTGCAGCATGCAGAAAGAGCTTGCTGAAATTTTAATGATTTTGCAGTGTATTACCATGAAAAACATAGTAAATCACTTAAAGAACTGATTAATTTATTATGAGAGTGTTGGTTAATTTGTTTTTTTTCCCCTGTGCTCCTGGTACAGCTTCCTCACAGATTCCCCAGAACTGGCCAGACAGAGGGGAGATCCAAATCCAGAACCTCAGTGTCCGATACGACAGCAACTTAAAGCCAGTGCTAAAGCATGTCAATGCCCACATCTCTCCAGGACAGAAGGTAAGGAAGTGCAGTGGTTCTGAGGAGCTCTTTAGACTAGCACATCATAGAAGTCAGAGTTGAAAAAACATACCACAATATGTTTTGATGACTGAATTACGGAAGTTTTTTTTCTAAAAGAATGTACTGCACTGGGCAGGAGTCTGGGGCTTTCTTATTTTGGTGTGTTTAGGCAAACTTTAAGAGTGACAAGTTAGAGCTACACACAACTTCTCAGTATCCCAGTGCCTGTTGTCAACACACAGTGCCATAAGAAGCAATTGTGTTAGATCTACTTTCCATCATTCCTATGTGGCTCTCTTGCCTTTATTCCCATTGCTGCCACTCTCCTGTTGTTCTTGTATGTAGGACTGGCCTTGATTTATTCCTAAATGCTCAGACCCCTAAAGACAAAGAGTGATCTGAGGGATTCTGTTATGGCCAGTTCAGTTTGGCTGATCCATGAGGATCATGGGGATCAGAACAGCTTCTCCATCCACTCATCTTAAATGTCAAATACAGACATTATCCATGTCCGCTCATGTGGCGTTCATCTGTGTTCTGTGTCACAGATTGGGATCTGCGGCCGAACAGGCAGTGGAAAATCCTCCTTCTCTCTTGCATTTTTCAGAATGGTTGACACTTTTGAGGGTAAGATGACACTTTTGCATATTGGTCAAGCTCAGCTCCTGAAGGTGCTTTGCTAGTCCTTTCCTTAGCCACAGCTTTGAATTGTGATTTATTTTTTTTTTAATCTGCAGGACACACTCTCTGGTCTTGCATTGTACTTTAAATACAGTATCATCTGTCACCTAACAGCTGTGCCATTCATAAGCTGGATCAATAAAAGTTCTGCTTGACAGAAGCAAAAGTCCAAGAGGACAGCCTTTTGTGCTGTTAAATCACAGCTGTAGGAGCAAAGCGTAAAAGGGGGCGGTGTTCAAGTACAGTGAAGGATCCATGCGTAGGTAGGGCCCACTGCGCCCAGAAAATGCCCAGAAAAAGCAGCTGGGGATTGCAGCTTGCCCTGCTGCCCTGGAATTTCCTGCTATGTGCACCATGTCCATGTGCCTCATGGAGTGTTTTCCTCACTGTGCAGCTCAAAAACAGTTTAGCCTCAGTTTCCCAGCCACATCACCCACAGGGCCCTTATGCACAGCCAGGTGGTTATACATGGAGATCAAATTCCAAGAGTGCTCAACAGTAATTTGGCATTCTGAAATGCTTAACTGTTAACTAGTTCCTCGTTGAAGTAACGTCTTACCTTGTTGTTCAGTAGATGTTTATAATGGTCAAGCAGATAAGTAGTGTGTCTAATCATTCATAAAATACTACAGGTATGCTTTTTATTCTTCCCAGCTGAGGCTTAGTCCCAAGACAGTTGTGCTTGCTGCTTGACCACAACCTGTTTCTTTAGTGAATAAGGGGATATGCAATTCAAGGCCTGTTCCTGCTGTACTGTATTGCAAGCTGAAAGTGAGCCATGTCTTTGTGAGCAGCTGTGTGGCGTGATAAACGGTCTAGCAGACTACCCATTTTCTTTTGAATAGGAAGGATTATCATTGATGGTATAGATATCGCTAAGCTCCCCTTACAGACATTGAGATCGAGGCTGTCGATCATTCTCCAAGATCCTATTTTGTTCAGTGGAACAATCCGGTAAGTATTAAGCACCAGCAATAAAAACATATAATGACTGATATGTTACTATATATTAAAATTATATCATGTCATGAGTTTTACAGAATTGCTAATAGCAAGCTGCTCAGTTCTGGTCACCTTAGTTGGAGTAGGGAGAGGATCGTTGCCTTCTGTCTGTGCCTTTTAGCCACCCTGCCAGACTGCACATTCCCAGTGCCTGAGCCTGGACAGCATGCTGTTGACAGAAGGCATCCCATGCCTGGGAAGAGGGAAAGTCACTGTTTCTCCGGGATTGAGCAATCATTTTAGCTCACTGATCAATACCCATAACCAGCACTTCTTGAAACCTTCAGCCTTCTTTCTCCTACATCTATTTTCATATGTTTGCCTTAAAATATGAGATGGAAAATATGCAGCCTAAAAAATTAATGTAGAAAAAAAGGAAGCAGTAAAACAATATGAGAAGTACTGGAGAAAGTCTTGGGTATTTTATCATGGAGCCTCTATCAGTGTTACCTTTCTAGTGTTTGAGCTGTTCTTTCATCTGTGAGACCGTGTTTGAGCTGTTCTTTCATCTGTGAGACCAAACACCTTGTTTCTCTCTTTTTTATTACACACACACACACCCTCCCCGCAGAGGATGACGCAGTAGAAACAATGGCAAAAATATCCACAGTTTCCAACAAATGTCCTTCCCTATGTCTGCGGCATTTCCCTTAGAGAGGAACAGTACAATCCTCAGTGCACAGTTACATCACCTATTGTTACAGTTTCTGCGTAAATGTCTTTAGAGTTCACTGAAAATGATACAGGCTTCTCTGGTTTGCTGACTCCATTCTAATACGGATCTCAGGATTATCTCCTGAACTTGCCTGAATAGAGCGTGATTCATTCATGTCAGAAGTTGAGGTGACTGTATACCTTTGTTCACCTATTAAAAATTTTATTTAAGGCAGCATCGATCATGCACAGCACATACAGTAGGAGTAAAACATAAAAATAAAAAAGTGTTACACACTGCTGAATCTTATTTCTGATTATCATTACATAAATAGGAGAGTCACTTTTGTTGCTGTCATTTCTGGGCCACAGCAAGCTAAAATAACATTAATCTGTTCATAAATTCAAGATTTGTTCAGTTGTAGTGAAGATTTGAGTTTCATAATTCAATATGAATCTTGATTGTTCTGTTTTCTATAGCGGTTTCTATAGCCGTAAAGAACAAATAGACACTGGATTTAAAAGGATGGTAGAATTTTGGCCTTTCTTAAAAAATTAATGTTAAACTGATCATATTTACATCTTTTTTTTTTTTTTCTTCAGAGCTTTTTCTAGTAAAGCTCTGAAATGTAAATGAGAATTTCTTTAATTTATTCAGGATATAATAAATTCTAAAAGCACAAAGATACATGCAAAACAGGAAGCTTTTCCAGTACCGCTCAACTGAAAAGAGTTAAATTTTGTTCTTAATCACACTGATGTAAATGTTGACCAAGCCTGCAAAATTCAGTGGATTTATATCAATAACAATAGATCAGAATCAGGCCCCGATCTTTAGCATATGATTCTGATTATTTGCAGCTTTCTTTCTAAACATACTAAAAGAAGAAATAGGTGGCAGAAGTTTATATTGACTGATATTCTTGAATTACATGTAACTGTAGGTTTAACTTGGACCCTGAGAAGAAGTGCACTGACACTACGCTGTGGGAGGCACTGGAAATAGCACAGCTCAAGCATGTGGTGAAAGCGCTACCTGGGGGTCTAGGTAATAAGACTTCTTTCTTGAGAAGATTGCTTCCAGTGTTGACAACATTCCTGTTTCACATTTACTGTTTATTAAAAAAGTAGTTGCTGAAGAAAAAACTATTTTGGTTTATGGAAAGTGACAAAAAGTGCTTGCCAGCAGACAAAGTCCTATATCCATCTAACTGCCTTACCTACCAGCTGCACCTGTGGGGCAGAATCCTGTTTTACTCAAATCAATGGTAAAATTATTATTTTATTTCAGTATGTCATTGTTACGAAACGTTGAGGTTTACAGGTCTTGTGAATTCAAAGAAGGTGCCAACAAGTCAGGTGTTAGTAGAATATGTTCTTTTGTGTTTTCCAGTAGTGATGTCCAGCGAGGAAGATTTAAAAAGTTTGAATGTGTGATTCATTTGGCCATGCAATGAAACAAACAAAACTAAAAATAACTTTTAAATTGTAAGTTATACAGCCTTAGGGTACAGAAATTACAGATGCCACTTTGACAGGGGGATGCAGTGTCGTAGACCGCACGTGTTCCAGAGAAACTCACTTTAAACACACTTAGTTACTTTGATGTCTAACAGATATAAAGAATATAGTGAGGCAGAAGTACTGGTCATATAATTGGGTCACCAGTAGCTGTAGACCTAGGAAATGTTACTTTGAAAGCCTTTATGCTGGAAGTGAGACATTATTTTCTAAGCACGTGCTCTACTCTGATCAGACCCTCTCATCCGCACGCATGCACACCCCATAAACACTGGTTTTGATATATCGTTTCCAGATGCTATAGTCACAGAAGGGGGTGAAAACTTCAGCCAGGGCCAAAGACAGCTGTTCTGCCTAGCAAGGGCTTTTGTGCGGAAGACGAGCATCTTCATCATGGATGAAGCCACAGCATCTATTGACATGGCAACCGTGAGTTTGGAGTGTTTCTGACTTCCTGTTTTCCTTGATGGGGAGGGAACTGCTAATAGGCAAAGAAAAAGGTGGAAGCAATTCTCTCTACTCTGTAATACACTTGTGTCCTATTTAGTGCAGACGTGTTTACAAGTCCAGGTAGTTGTGAGTTATTGCTAACTAAAGAGCTTTCAATTCATTTTACTAGGGGTTTAATAGTTTTTCCAGCATTGTTTGCATTAGGAAAATGAAGCACGTTATTTTCATTGGCAGTTTTGTTTCCTAAAGTAAGCAAAGCTTTGGAAGGTCAGCTGAGATGGTCAGTAAAGGGTAAACTGGCAAGCAGAATAATGTCCCCAGCATGGTGGACAGGACAGGTCAGGAAGTTAGAAGGCTTGAAATTAGAGTCAAGGAAATAAACAGAGACACAGAGAAGACATACTGGATTACTGCATTAATTGTCTGAAATTGCTAGACACACGTTAAACCACACAGTATCAGTGCACTGACTGGATTTTTGCTGAATAGAACAGTACATTGTTAGGATTTTTTTTTCCTTCTGTTATGTTGTTATGAGAAATGTTTCCGTCTTTTTTATTCTATGAGTAAAGAATATCATTGGAGGGGTTTATTATAACAGCTACAATTTTTACTTGTATCAAATGTTACTGTGTTGGGTGTCAGTAAGGTTATGAATTGTACTGTACGTAGCCCAGTTAAAATTCTTAATTTTGATTCATTGAGGATATACTTCCTCTCTTGAGATACCTAAAGAACAGGTAATAGCAAATAAAGATATCTGTGCTAGTGACATTTCTAGACAGTTTGGTACACAGCATCATGTTTCCTAAATAGCAAAGGATGAGTACTTGTTGAGTGAGAACTATGTATGTTAAGACCATCTTAAATGTTATCTCCATTGTTAAATACGCCAGGTACAGCATACTCCCTTGCTTATCCCCAACACCCCTTGGTGTTAGATGTCCCTAGTCTGCTGGGACATTCCTGGGCTTGCAGCAGGGTGAAAAACACCTCACAGAGGCACCTTTGTACAGGCGGCCTGGCAGCACCCTGAATTCACCTTTGATTTCCTCACTGTAGGACTGAGGTCAGGATAGTAGGGGTCAGGGGACCAGAGCACAACTGTCATGTGTGCTGAACGCCAGAGGTAGCAGGGGTGGCAGGAACAAGCAGGCCTGTCTGACTGAGACTAGACTCCGACTTAGTTCTGGCACAGCGTTAATTCTTCATTTCTGCAATGAAGGATCAGTAAAAGCATGGAATAATTACTGGCTATTTAAGCCTTCTTGGTGTCTGTGTGTCTGTCATGTAACTTCTGTTGTTTAAAGGGCAACAAACATTTTTCTTTACATAGGAGAACATACTCCAGAAGGTAGTCATGACGGCGTTTGCTGACCGTACTGTGGTTACAATAGCAGTAAGTACAGTTTCTGCTGCCTTTCTAATGCAAACAAGAATCAGAAATGCCACATTAGTTCATTCTTGTAAATGTTGATAAATGTGTTAATTTGGCCTTTAATTGTTTCTTTTAAAGCAGTGTTTAAGTGTAAGCTTTCTTTTCCATTTTAAATTACTTTCTTATTTATAGAATCATAGCATCATTTGGGTTGGAAAAGACCTTTAACATCAAGTCCAACTGTTAACCCAGGGCTGCCAAGTTCATCACTAAACCATGTCCCTCAGCACCGCATCTACACATTTTCTAAACACCTCCAGGGATGGTGATTCCTCCCCCTCCCTGAGCAGCCTGTTCCAATGCTTGGTTGCCCTTTCAGTGAAAAAACTGTTCCTAACATCCAATCTAAACCTCCCTTGGCACAACTTGAGGCTGTTTCCTCTTGTTCTGTTCCTAGTTATCAGGGAGGAGACACTGACCCTCACCTGCCTGCAGCCTCCTTTCAGATAGTTGTAGAGAGCAAGATGATCCCCCCAGTCTCCTCCTCTCCAGACTCAACACCCCCAGTTCCCTCAGCTGCTCCTCGTAAGACTTGTGCTCCAGCCCCTTCCCCAGCTCTGTTGCCCGTCTCTGGACACGCTCCAGCACCTCAGTGTCCCTCCTGCAGTGAGGGGCCCAAAACTGAACACAGGATTCGAGGTGCGGCCTCACCAGTGCCACGTACAGGGAGACGGTCACTGCCCTGGTCCTGCTGGTCACACTGTTTTGGATACAAGCCAGGATGCTCTTGGCCTTATTGGCCACCTGGGCACACTGCTGGCTCATGGTCAGCCGGCTGTCAGCCAGCACTTACCAGCCACTCTTCCCCAAGCCTGTAGCGTTGCGTAGGGTTGTTGTGACCCAAGAGCAGGACCCAGCACTTCTCCTGGTTGAACCCCATACTATTGGCCCTCAGCGCATCGGCCCAGCCTGCCCAGACCCCTCTGCAGAGCCTGCCTGCCTCCAGCAGATCAACACTTCCACCCAACTTGGTGTCATCTGCAAACGTACTGAGTTTGCACTCAATGCCCTCATCCAGATCATCGATAAAGGCATTAAACAGGACCGGCCCCAGCACTGAGCCCTGGGGACACCGCTTGTGCCTGGTGCCAGTGGGGTGTAACTCCATTCCCCACCACGCTTTGGGCCCGGTGTCCACCCAGCTTCCATCCCAGCACAGAGCACACCCCTCCCAGCCGTGGGCAGCTGGTTTCTCCAGGAGACGCTGTGGGAGACGGTGCCAAAGGCTTTACTAAGGTCCTGACAGGCAACATCCACAGCCTTT
>JAVJGJ010000002.1:32398347-32442493 GCA_035590215.1 Microhierax caerulescens | reverse complement strand
GTAGAAGCGGAACCTGGGGGGGAGCGGGTGGGAAACTGCGGGCGGCGCCCCCCCCGCTTCCCGCTCCCGCCCTCGGCGGAGCGGCGGCTGCATGGGGCGGCGCTGAGCGGCGGAGCGGCGGCGGGGAGCCATGCTGTCGAGGAAGGGGATCATCCCCGAGGAGTACGTGCTGACCCGGCTGGCGGAGGATGTGCCGGATCATGCCCGGTACCGCGCTCGGGAGCGGCGGGCACGTTTTGTGGGCAAGAACGGTGCCTGTAACGTGGCCCATAAAAACATCCGGGAGCAGGGGCGCTTCCTGCAGGATGTCTTCACCACTCTGGTGGACCTCAAGTGGCCCCACACGCTGCTCATCTTCACCATGTCCTTCCTCTGCAGCTGGCTGCTCTTTGGCATGGTTTGGTGGCTCATCGCCTTTGCCCACGGGGACCTGGACCACAGCACCCGGCTGCAGCGTGAGGCTGGCGAGGGGGCGGCAGGGACCCCAGCTGGCTTCGTGCCCTGCGTGACCAGCATCCACTCCTTCACCTCTGCCTTCCTCTTCTCCATCGAGGTGCAGGTGACCATCGGCTTTGGGGGACGCATGGTGACGGAGGAGTGTCCAGCTGCTATCCTGGTGCTGATTGTGCAGAACATCGTGGGGCTGGTGATCAACGCCATCATGCTGGGCTGCATCTTCATGAAGACCTCGCAGGCCCACCGCCGAGCCGAGACCCTCATCTTCAGCAAGCATGCAGTCATCGCCCTGCGGGAGGGCAAGCTCTGCTTCATGCTGCGGGTGGGTGACCTCCGGAAGAGCATGATCATCAGTGCCACCATCCGCATGCAGGTGGTGAAGAAGACCGCCAGCCTGGAGGGGGAGGTGGTGCCCCTCAACCAGATCGACATCCAGATGGAGAACCCTGTGGGGGGCAACAGCATCTTCCTCGTCTCCCCACTCATCATCTACCACGTGATAGACAAGAACAGCCCCCTCTACGACATCTCCCCTCTGAACCTTCACCACCACGAAGACCTGGAGATCATAGTCATCTTGGAAGGGGTGGTGGAGACCACCGGCATCACCACTCAAGCCAGAACCTCCTACCTGGCAGACGAAATCCTCTGGGGCCAAAGGTTTGTGCCCATTGTAGCAGAGGAAGATGGGCAATACTCTGTGGACTACTCTAAATTTGGCAACACAGTGAAAGTGCCCACCCCTTCATGCACTGCTAGGCAGCTTGAGGAGGACAAGAGTATTATGGACACCATGCCGTTGTCCCCTAAAGGCACAATAAGGAAGAGGTCTGTCAAGCTAAAGCCCAAGTTTACAATAAGCGATGATACTTCCTGATGCCTTTGGACTGGGAAACTCTGTTAGGCCTTTGTGTCTGAAAAATCTCATAAACTCAAAACACTGAGGTGGCCTCTTACTTTTTTTAAAATTCAGGTTGGTAGCACAAGGTATGTTCTGGTGTTATTTATTGTGGGATAAATCTAAAGCTAATTATATTTTTTTAAAGGTGTGCGAGATTTCAAGCAGCACTGGGAGTAGAAAAATCATGGTCTGCAGCTTTAAATTTCCATTCAGACTGTCCTGTTTAATTGCATGATCATTTTGGGTTGATTTATCTGCAGGTAATGACATATTTTCTCAAAGAATAAATGTATATTTATCCACAGAGATTGCATTACTTAGGGTCTTGCAGTGTCCTCAAGTTAGTAGTTTTTAACTGTTTTTTCCTAACTTGAACAATCAATATAGCCAAATATTAATAATAAATAAAGTAGGCTGGATTTAAATGATAACAAATGGGTCAGGCAATGTTACGTATGACACAAGACCAGATCTGAAAGTGTCTATGTATTATACTCTACGTCTCAAAGAAATTAACTGCCGGATTTGCTTCATCCATATTGTATGGTATGGAGCTACTCCTGCTACATGCAATATGAAATGGATTTGAATAATTTCTTTTGTTTATTTTAAAACTCTTTACACTTCCAAGATAAAACATTCAGGAATGCCTTTTTGGACTGTACATTTCTGATAGTGAGCAGTGCTTTGCCTTTAAAAATAGTAGTAGATAGTATACAACTGAAATTAATTATCAATAGGAAAAAAAATCCATGTTCTAATTTCTAAAAGAAGAGAAGTAATGTCATCTCCCGCCCCAAGCCACATGGCCGTGGGATACTCAGTAAAAAAATTAATCTCTTCTTTAGGTCAGAGTGAATTGTGTTCGATTCAGGGACTATTCATAGAATTAGTTATTTAAATGAAAGAGCAATGCTGTGTGCTGAAATTGTATCTGCATGCAGTAGGCAAAACCTTTCACTCCTTTCCCTTCTGTCAAAGAAGTTGAGGGGTTTGTGCTTGGGGAAAGAAGGAATGTGTAAGGCCGTGTGGTCACTTCTGGGGTGCTGTGTCACAAAGCATACACCTGCTGAGGAAATGATTCCCTTTCCATTTACACCCAGACCTCCTGACACAGCCTTGGTTTTTAGCTGAAATCAAGATCTGGTATTTTCCGGCAAACATGAAGGAGCCGTGTTCACCCCTTCAGTTCCACAGTGATTATAGGAGCAATTCCCCTTAGCATACTCCTGCAGATCCTCTGTCTGCAGATATCAGTAACAGCAGCAATTTTATTTCAATCCAGGGTTATTAGGAGATAGCAGCAGTATTAACTACAGTGTGCTATTAACAGGGCAAATTGCCACTCAGGTGAAAAAAGGTAATGTCCAAATAAAACCTAAATAAGCATCACAGAAGTGATCCAACACCTGGTTACACAAGCTGTGCAAAAGAGGCACAAAGTTACTTTCAACTTAATTATTCAAAAAGCTTCTAGTATCAACTTCTTGTGTTGTTAGGTAATTCATGACAGGTACCTAAAATTTGTGTTGGCAATAATATGGTAAATTTTTGATGCCTTGTCAGTGTAACAATATGACAAACTCATTCAAAAGTGTGACAAAACTTCCTTATTGACTATGGAATATTTTCAGGAGTCTATAATAAAATGAAATAATATTTGGGTAAAACCAAAGGTTGTTTTAAAATGATGAAATAGTAGTTATGTTTTCAATATTTATGTATTTCTGTTTTATGTAGATCTGTATCAGCATTATCAGGCTGCCTGTTAAGAGAATAAATGCCTGTTCAGTTTTCAGATTGCCAATACACCAATACTAGTCTGTGAACAGCTCTGAAAATGTGATATGCGTTTTGCAATGAAAAAACAAACTAGCATTAACAAGTAGCCAGCAAAGAAAATTTGGAAAGGCACATTTTACATTTGTAATGATAAAAAAAATCCTATTTTTTAAAATAGGGAATGATTAAATGCCTTTGATGATTAAATTTCTTCTGTAAGACTGAGTCTAATTGTCACATTATTTTCCAGCTTTCCCATTTACTGCCTCTATTCCATCTCCCATCACCCATCAAAGGGGCACTGACAGTAGAGCTATTTGCATTTCCTAGACACCTTTGTTCCTTTGAAAGTTCATTGTTTTTATCACTTGTCACAATATCACTGCTCTGTTCTTGCAGTGTCATAGACAAAATACTAGAATTAGCTTTCCAGAGACTTAAAATCGTTGGCTTCTGCATAGTCTCTTTAGTGCCTTATTTCAATGTGTAAGATGCACCTCAAGGCTCTTGCACAAAACCTCTTCAGCTCTGGTAGCATTTTAAAGCTCTTTTCAAGATTTGACCTAAATGTGAAGCAGTTTTAGCAGCACTACTATGCAACTATTTTCAGGAACTGATGCAAGCCTTTTTTCCCTCAGGGAAATCTGTGCTACAGAGAGGTAGAAAATTCTCTTTGTTCACTGGAGATGGGAGGGGAAACAGCTTGCATATGCTGGGCTGCTTTCAGAACCACTTTTTGTCACTTCTTTGACAACAATCTACCTAATTTTCTGAAGTCTTGCAGTAAATAGGCATCATAATATTATGAGGAAGGCAGGATTTGTACTATTAACATCACTATTTCAATCAAAGTGTTGGCGATTTTGAATCTCAGGATTCTTGCGATTTTAAATGCTTCTGTTCTTTCACCATTTAAAATATTCAGGAATATTTCAGGGGCAGAGCAAGGAAGAGTAAGTGTATTTATTTTGAACTAGACTTGTATTTATTTTGTACTAGGGATATTGCTTCTTTGTGAGGATCCTTTCATTTTGTCATTTACAAAGTATTTGGGAACACAAATACCTGAAATTGTTCTTAAAGTTGTACTTCTGCTGACAACCCTCATTCTCTGTGGAAAAGTTCTGGAGAAGGCACCATTTGATGTATAAAAGTTCTTATTCTTAGCAATGAGCAAACACTAAATTTTCCATAGTTGAACCAGAGTAAATGGGCTTTTGAACCTTCTCTCTCAGCTTACATCTGCTTTTTGGTAGATGGTACTGCCACTGGGATGCTGCCAAACAGCTCAGGGGAGTGTGCTGTGGCTCCCTCCACTGCTACCTCTCCACATGGCCTTTGCACAGAAACCAGTGTGAGGGAAGCTGGAGGCTACATGCTCAGGGATTGCCCTGGCTGAGAGGAGGGCATGGACACAAGAAGTGGGAAGCTGTAGGTTTTGTAACGACCTGTTACTGAGTTTAGGTTGTGGCAGAACTGTGTCCATAGGAATTGCCTTTCATGTACTTCAGAATCTGGAGGCCATTATCGGTTCATACTCATAGTTCACACTGTTTAGTGCATTCTAATTGGAGTTTGTTAAACTGTTTGGATAGACAGAAGGATAAGCTTATTAATTAGAAACAGAGACTGAAGAACCCTTATGTTATATACCACAGTTTTAAAATACTTGTAGTGACTGCTGGTGAGAACATAGCCTGCCGGGCATATCAGTTTCATGTTACATTTCCTAATGAAATCAAGTGACATTCATATACAAAATTAGAGTATAACAAGGTCTGACTTTGTCTTTTTATCCCCCAAGGCACATGATAAGTACAGTATTATAGTGGTGTACTTCAGTAGGACAATGTCCCTGTAAAATAGATACAAACCAGAAGTGAACTCAAGAGGCTGCATATTGAAGCAAAAGAGGGTCACAGACCCAAAATAAATACATTTAAAATCCACAGGTGACACAGTGGGAAGTCAGCGTCAAGAAGTAATAAACTATTTCCTTTTGAAGCCCTTCTTACCAGCAAAGCTGTGACAATGCTGAGGTGAGAGATCAGAGACCTAAAAAGCAGGTATGAGGGGCTGGTGTAAAAGGCTTTAACAAGACTAGTGCATAGATCAGCAACAGGGTCACTGTCAAAATTCAGTCTGCCCTGTAAGGCGAGACTGCCAGCTGGGCATGAGCAGCATTGCTCAATCCAGCGGGTAAATATTACTGCATGTTGAGCAAGGTAAATCACAACAGAGCCCTGTTGGAAGCAGTGGTAGGAGGGCTTTGTTGTGACTGATTCTTGTGGTTATTTATTTATTAATAGTTAATAATATCAATCTAATGAATAATTAATAGCTCTTTGAAAACCGAATTTGTTTCTTCATGTTTTCCTTTCTCTTCCACTCTTTCTTTGTACATCATCCACGCTTAAAGGTAATTATTGTAGGTCTGCTAGCACAGATTGTTTTGATTTGGGATAAAGCACAAGTGTTTTGGGAATGAAACACAAAAATAAAACAGATATTAGAAACAGAGAAACCTCTGTGAAATTGCCAAGCTTGCAACTTTCACAGCAATTCCTTGTACAAAGCATGGAAATATCTATTCCTAGCAATCTGGTATTAATAAACTACCATAGATTATTCCCTGGTGTTCATTTTGCAGGTCGCTGTGGAAGGGAAAGTGGTTTAGCTCTTCACGTTAGAGTTAATGGAGAAGAGAAGGTTCAAAATCACCGCATTTTAGCCTCCCTGGTTGCACCTTTCTCTCAAAATCACACTGGTGTTGTCACTGAAAACGGGCAGGGGCAATGCTCTTTGCAATGCATGTTCCCATGGGCCTTGCATTCAGCCAGGGCCAGCTGCCCCATTCCAAGGTGGACATCTCAAACCCAACAGCCCTGACCCAAGGTTCCTGGAAGGGAGTAGAAAAGTCCCATCTATTTCATTAGATTTTTGGATCAAAGGATGTAATCTGCCAACCTGCTGAAAGCATGTGCCGCAGCAGAAAGGGATTTAGTCGGTGCCGCCGACCTTATTGAATCAAAGCTGCTGTTTGAGGTGAGAAGACCCTTGTGTGAAGGTGGCCTTAGGTAAGGTGGACCAGAGCGGGTGGTGGGATGCGTGCTTAACATGGCTGGTGACTGTCTTAACTGCCTGTAACAAATGACTCAGCGTACTATTTTTGATTCAGCAACAGGAGAAAGATATGTGATACAAACCTCCACACCTCCCCAAGGAGAACTATTAAAAGAGCAGAAGACATTCTTGAGAGGCTGCAGATACTGCTGCCTCCATCCTGCTCTCAACATGGTGGGTGCCTACAGAGGACGTATGCTGCATGTTTTTGTGGTTTATGCCCCTATTTTAATACAGTGTGACTTTAAAGAATCATCACACGGGAATGACTCAGTTTAAAAGTGATTTTCGAAAATAAAAACCCACAGCCCCTTTTCACCATTTTCCCCTGTCAACCTTTGTGCCTGGTGGACTTACTGAGCTTAAATGCAGATGGCAACTGTGAGAAGTTTTCTAACCAGCTCCCTTACTGCAAAGCTGAGAAGCCTTAAATAAGCAATTCCATCTGAGCTGGAGGGACCCCACAGCAGATTGTGTCTCTTCTCCTCTCACAGGAGCTGGCACCTGCGCTAGCAAGATCCTGAGGTGGGAGCAGGGCTGCCATGTGCTATAGCAGTAGGCGAGAGCCACACTTTTCCTTTACAGGGTGTTTCTTGTTTATTTGCTACTTTAAGTAGGAAATACCTGTTTTTTGCTTTGCATTTATGTTTTCTCTGCTCAAGAGATGGTAGGCACAGTGTATAAATAGCATTATTGTCATTATAGTCACAATAATGTAATTCTTGAGCAGAGCTGAGGCACAGAGATTGAAAGCAAGCATCAAGGCTAGCAGTAAGAGCCCTTGTCTTCAGTGAGCTTCAAATCAGGCCCCCATGTTAAATCCTGGGCCTTTAAATCCAACCTTGCCAGGGAGTTATTAGCACCAGGATTTCCCTCTTAGGGTTGGGCACCATTAGGTTAATCGGGTGGACAGCTGACCCAAATAGTCCCTGATTGTGCTTTTGTGGCAACAGTAATGCTGTATCCCATGTTTTAAGTTAGAAGTACCCTTCTGCTTCAGTGTCTCTTTGGAACCTCTTTCTGCACCTTGTGAGTAAAAATCTTGATTTATTTCTTTTTCTTTAGTATGAGACAATATGGCTTATGTGCATATTGTGTAATTATATATGCTGAGGGGTTTGAATGACTTGAATGTTTATGTCATGGTCTGAGGTCAGCCTGCACTGTTTGTCACATACTGGAAAGGACGTTGTAGTGAGATGAGGGTCAGTCTTTTCTCCCAGATAATAAGCAATAGGACAAGAGGAAACAGCCTCAAGTTGTGCCAGGGGAGGTTTAGACTGTCTATTAGGAAAAACTTCTTCACTGAAAAGGCGGTCAAGTGCTGGAACAGGCTGCCCAGGGAAGTGGTTGAGACCCTGTCCCTGGAGGTATTTAGATGTGTAGATGTGGCACTTATGGACGTGGTTTAGAGGTGGACCTGACAGTGTTAGGTTTGTATTTGGAGATATATATATATTGGACTTGTTGATCTGAAGGGTCTTTTCCAACCTAAATGATTCTATGATTCTAATTTCTTGCTGTTTCCTGGCGGGCGCATACAAGTAACGGGGACAATATTTTCTATACCCTGCCTTTGCCCCAGATGCGTTTTTTCAGTTTAGTTAGCTCTACTCTAAAAAAAGTTAGCAAGGTAATGCTTCTTTCATAGGATGGGTGAAAAAGAAGAGCAGGAGATTGGCATGTTCTTGCAAAATGTAGGGATTTTGTTGGAGTAGAGTGTCCAGAGAACAACTTCCTTATGTAAAATGACAGTAGATTTTGACCCCGAGGGTAAAGGAGCTACCCTATGCAGCCATCCCCAGCAATGTTTGAGATGACTAGCACTCTGTGGGAGTGCTGAATACGTGAGGGTGACTTGATTTGAAAGAACTAATGGCTGGCTTCACCAGCCACAGAGAAAGCTCATGCTTGCTAGGAATTTATAGAATTACAGGCAGTAAACAGGTATTTTTCCAAAGGCAGTATCTATCCTTAGAAATGTCTCTGTAGCAAGTAGCAGTTATATTCTCACAGATTTCCTCTATCAAGTTTTGCCTAGATATCCATAGCTGAAATATTTACACTCAGAATCTACCTGCTTTACTAAATGGATGCATTTGATAGTGATATTTGAGGTTTACATTTGAAATGTTGCTCTTTCATGTTTAGTTCTTTTAATTGCAGCAAAGTTGTTATTCCTTTATTAGATTTTTTTTCCTACTTATTTTGTTCATTACTGTACATAGCCTGAAAAATACGTCACTTCTATTGTGTTCTTGAACAGCATCTGCTTAAGGAGAAAAATAGAAAGTTCCACAGCATGGCATAGCCCTTTGACCCACAGTCAGAACTCTTATAGTACTAACATTCAAGATATTTCAATGGTATCACAGGTGTTTCTACTGTTACGTGCAGATTTGTCCTCACTGAAGAGTCTGTTTAAAATATAGGTTTCCTCAAAAGTTTCATATTCACTAGGAACCTCACATCTGATCCTACATTCTTAGCTCTGCTTTTCTGCTTTGCAAGTTACACAGGAGATGAAACCAGACCAGTCCTCATAGTCCTTATTTTCTGCTTCTTCCTCAGTTGGGAATAGTCCCTTAAACCTGGCAACTAAAGTCACCCTGTTTCAGTTCCTTCCAGATACGCAGCACTGAAGTGCCACATCCATGCTAGCCTTTTATCTTCAAAGTGGGAACTGCTTCTTGGCTAGATGAACCAGAATCTTTGATTTTATGTTTTCAGAGAGAAGAAGATAAAGGTCTTGGCACCAAAGCTACCCCATAAATGTGTTATGTTGCCCAAGTGGTTTGTGTTCTACTAGTAAAACCGTAATTTTTACTTTTTGCTGATGTTCCATAACATTAAATAACTACCTGAAGAGACTAGTATAAGTACAAGACTCCCTGCCTGCTTATTCTCTTTGTTTGGACTTGGCCTTGAGGAGACCCAATGTGTAACTGTTGCATGCCTAAAAACCTTCTCTGTGAACCTGTCTGGACTGTCAGAGATCTCTTGCTGCCTCCTTCAGGTGACATCCGTTGTTTTTTTTTTTTAAAAAAAACCTAAAAATAGTATCTTTGTTTAACAACTACTAGTATTATCTTGAAGACAGCTCCTTTGGTGGTGGTGGACAATATACAGCCTGTGTTTTTTCCCCTTTTACACACATATTGCTAATTCTACACCTGGAGTCCTGTAGGAGGGTACAGGGGTGTGTAGCTGTTGTGTAAGCCATCCTTCACTTACCATACCTTCCAGAGATGCTCACCTGATGAGGCAAGAATCATGCCCAGGAATGTTATTATCTGAATAGCCTTTATGTTCTGCTTTAAAACTAATACTTTATGTTCTGTGTGGCTCTGATTTGTAGTCAGAGACAGTTTATTAGTAGCCCTGTTAGGTTCTTCTACAAAGTAGAAGAAATAAAAGTATTTATGATAGTAATAATCTTATACTGACGTATTATAGAGTTAATGCATCCATATGAAAATCCACAATCTTGTATTAAAACGTATTGCCAAATTTACACCAGTCCACAAAATTGTTAGTAGCGTGTTCTCATTACTCAATACTCAGTCATCACTGGTTTTCACATTGACTCTTGGAGAAGCTACTCCAAAGTGTGCTAAATTCAACCGGTGTCTTCTTACTGACTTTAAATAAAATCTGGATGAGGTTCACAGAATGTCTGACTAAAATGGTGTGCTGGCACTTTTTTTTTTTTTTTTAAACAGTTTAAATAATAATAATAAAAAAGAACCAAACCAAACTGATCGGCATTAGTTGAGAAGTTTGATTTGATCCTTAGTGAATCACAGGGGGGAAATTCTGTCAGGTCATTTTTACAGTTCGCACTGTAGCTGTAGCTCATTCAGTGCATAACTGTGGGATGGAAAATTTGATAATTTCCACATTATTCTGACACATAGAAATACTCCCTTAAAGTTATAACCTTCTTTAGGTAAGACTCCAATAACTTTGTGAGGTGTCTTATTCCATTAACCAGCCACACTAAAAGAAGTGTATTTGCAAACTAGTATCCAAATCTAAACTAACTTCTAAGAAATAACAAACAATAATAAAACAGTAGAGTTTACCTGCAAGGTCAAGTTGAACGGCTTGTTCTATGCAGTGTTGGGTTGCTGGATGAAAAACCTCGCATCTTAGTAGTTTAATATTGTCAGATGCTTTTGGAGACAAGTGTAGTTTGCTCATACAAACATTTAATCTATTTTCTGCAATATTAGTTTTGTTTACTTGGTTGGCTTCAGGTAACTGTCTGGTCTTTGTGGCTCTGATACATACATGTAGTGCTTGATGTTGTCAGGTACAAAATTTGATATGGAAAGTTGAAGACAGACATTCTTGTTGACTGGTTTGCGTAGGAATTTCTCTTACCTTGGAGACAACACGGGACTTTGCTAAAGGAACAGAGAAGGTCTTCCATTAAGAAGCTGCTGCAGTAGAATACTCCTGGGATGCTGAGCCAAGGGTGATTTATTACAGAAGAAAACTGCAACAGAAAAAAAGTATACACCTGCTGCTCTGTACCTGGGCTCAGTAATACAAACACTGCACTTAATACATACATACATAGTGTGTCATACTACATACATTAAAAGAAAGAAAATTTGCTCCTTGTTGAAGGGTGTGGGGGGGTTTCTGGCAGCAGGAGTAAGACCAAAGTATGAGTCCTATCAACATGATAGTAGTTAGCACTTGTCTTGAGCAGGCTGTTTTCAACCCATTCATTATCAGTTTCACCAACTAAAATATTGTTACCTTGCTACAAAGTAAGAGAAGATCTATAGTTGGAGGACAAATTAGTTAAGGCTTAAACCCCACACAAGGGATTCATGCTAACACTCCTCAAGTATGAAATCTAAGATCTATATTGTTTTCTCATCATTAGAATTTTACAGCAGGGTAAATATGCAATTACATCTTGTGGTTGAGAGTAGAGAGGGAAAGTGAAATTGCTCCTGTCAGATGTGATATCTCCTGGAAAGCAAACTGGTGGTGGAATGGCTGAATTCAAGATAACAGAACCTCAATTTCTGGCTTTGATGTTTTTTACCAGCCACTTTATTTTTAGCTACTTTCATAGAGGAGAACAGAACACTCGTCACTCCTTTAAAATAAAACAATTTGAAGAAAGCAAAACCTCAAGTTAAATTCAACCTTTGTTTATACCAGTTTGCTGGGACTTTTGTAGAGACTCTCAGTAGCAAAAATTACATGCCAAGTGAATATATCTACTGGAGCACTGTGTGGACTAATTCAACAGAAAGCTACAGAGTCTCCTGGGGCTTGCACAGTGACTCACAAGTTATACCTTCCTGTCCCAAAGGACTCTGTACACCTGAAACAAAATTATTCCTATCCCCCTCAAGTTACATCAAATAGTGCTCTGAACTGCCCTTTAAGTGAAAGGGACCATAGATGTATTTTACATACCTGGAAGCCTTAGAAATATCTCTTTTGTGATGGGTTTCTCCAGGCTTTGTACGTTATTTTGAAAGCAATTTTTTTGTTGTTATTTTTTTTTTTGGCAAACATGAAAGCTGTAGGTATGGTCTGAAGCACATAATATAGGTAAAAGCAGTTGCCTGAGCGGCCCCGTAGCTCTTTTCTGACATTATCCTTGATTATATCCTCCTC
This sequence comes from Microhierax caerulescens, assembly GCA_035590215.1. Taxonomy (NCBI): domain Eukaryota; kingdom Metazoa; phylum Chordata; class Aves; order Falconiformes; family Falconidae; genus Microhierax; species Microhierax caerulescens. The sequence goes on along the minus strand of JAVJGJ010000002.1, from coordinate 32,430,582 downwards.
CAGTAAGCACTGCATTTGAATCTCTTCAGGGCAAAAATCACTTACTCTACACACAGACACAGGGAGATGATATAGTATTTGCTAATGCTAGATAAGCAGATAAGGATCTGAAAAGGAGATCAAAGAAACTCGGTTATTTGTGTCTTTATAGCCTTGGTATTTATGTATTTGGCTATTTATACAGGAAGCAAGAGGGATCCAGTCTCAGCAAGGAATACAATCAGTATGAGAAATAATGTTCTTTTAACAGTATAAATACAATTAACTTGTAGTCCTCTGGATATGAAAATGTACTTATTTATAATAAATTAGCACTTGTACAGCTACAGGGCTTCTATAACAAATGTAACACACAATACATATTTTGTTATTTTTCCTTGGTCTATGAAGTTCCCAGCTTCTTCTTGCTAGTCCTTCTCACAGTCCCTGAAACAACCACATCAGAGCTATTTAAAAGGTGGTGAATTATGGAGTGCAAGTGGTTTCTCTGCTGCAGGAACCATTTATTTACTTTCTTGTAAAACATCAGTGTCATCTTATCAAAAAATACTTCCTCAGAAAAAATACTTCACAAACTGTGAGAACTATTCTTTCCTTTGTTTTAAAAGTTTCTTGAAACCCCCTAAGAGATAAGACCATCAAGTCTGCTCAACAGATCAGGCTGCCTGATTTCTAGTAGGGTAGGCAGGAATATAGATAGGTGCTGGGGCACTTTGAAATTTTCAGGCTAGCTCTGTTTCTCAAGCTGAATCTAGACCTCAAGTTGGATTTAGATCTCTATCTAGAATTGTTTTCCTTTCTTTTGCAGACATTGGTTTGCAAGTGCAATGCTATGTAGGTGTCTCACATTGGGATAAACAGTCAGATCTGGGTAGGTTTGATGGTTTGTTTTTTTAATATTTTATTAAGATAGTTTGTGATGAAGCTTATGAAATCTTATCAGGATCGGTACTTCTGTTGATCCTTAGGTTCAGCTCTCCCAAAACTCTGTCCTGGCATGTCCATGCCTGACTCCCGGTAGAGCTAACACAGGTTTAAAGGCAGCATGTCCTCTCCAGATGTTTTCAATTGGACCAAAGAGGAAAGCATAAACATACTGCCCAAAGCACAAAGGATAAAAGAGTCACCTTGTAAATGAAGAGATTAGCATTTCCTTGTAGTACTCTTTGAACATGTAATTTCAGCAGCGAACTGCACCGTGTGGCTGTGTAAACAGAATTTGGTTTTGCAATACAGTTTTGTCTCCATCAGCAAAAGACCCTTTGTTTTTATCTTCAGCATCTGTGAAGGATCTTCTGAATGCTACTAATCATCTTTATACCTGAAGAGTTCAATTCCTTTGGGAAAGAAGGAATGGGCTTTGCAGGTTAAAGTGAACACCTTCACAGCAGTTCGCACCTCTGTTAAACATTGCACTGCATCCTGTGCTGGTAGGTTTAAAAAGCAAATAATCATATTTCTTTAAATTTTATCAAGATATGATACAGCACTGCAAGGTGCTGATCGGGGTTGTCCCCTCCCCTAGATACTGAGCACCATGACCCCCAGAGAAACCCTTGCTGGAAGAGTTTTAGGCAAACACAAGCAAAAAGAAAAGGGCTGGGGAAGGATGGGTTTCACAGCTGCACCCTATACAGCTGTGAAATTCCTCTGAAGAAAAACCAAAGATGTGTTTGAAGGGTATTTGCTTTCCCAGTTAGAGAGATTCAGTGGCTACGACCAACAGTGTTTGAGAGATTAAGCTGCCTTCTGTGAAGAGAACATGCCTTCTCTGGGAAAGGGTTTTCAGACATTTTACATAAGATACAGAGAAATGCTTTGCATCCTCACAGTTCCTGAGGGCCTGTGAGGGAAATGACCAGCCATTGGAGAACTGAGTGCAGCGGTTAAGGCAGCTATTTGGAGAAAATATACGGTATCACTAACAGCATTTCTGTGTGAGCACATAGGAATAACTGTGTATTCATGTGAGTGTGTCTGAGTTAGAAGAAATGACTGTCACAGCTCTGGAGACAAAGAACACCCGTCCTTGTAACAGTGAGATGAAACTTTGGGAGCCCTGAAGTGCACACTTTCTTTGAAAAATTATCTGGTTTAGCACCAGCTGTAGCCCTACCAACTATAAATCCAGACAACTGCTGTCTTCCAGAAATTAAACCATACCCTCACTGCATGGCAAAGCAGTTTTCTTACCTATGACAGTTGGTGGTGGTGCCCACTCAAGAGGGTGTGCTTAACTGTCATAAATGATTTTGAGGGAAAACTCTGCCCTGTCGTGCTTGCGTACATTTGGAGAAACATGAACAGCATGTGGAGTGCTACGTGTGCCTGAAACTGAAAGGCTTTCAGATCAGATCCTCCTGGTCCTTCTCTTGCAGTATTACATTGTGTGTTACATTCCATGTTACTCCAGAAGAAAATATGTACCTTTCTCTCGTGTACACTTCATATTAGAAAGTTTAGTATCAGTGGTTTGGGATGAAAGCCCACAATCTAGTGATTCAAAATAGCTTCTTCCAAATGCTTCATTTCTATGCTTCCTTTGAATGCTAGTATTTTTTGAGGAACTGTAAGGAAAAAAGGGACGTTTGTTTCTAGATATACTGTCAATTTAAAAAAGAAAAAAAAAACAACCAAAAGAAATGAATGCTAACTGTTCTCTCCTACATGAGCTACATACAGCCAGCAGTATGCATGCTATCAGCAGGGGCTTGGGAGGGTACACGGCTTGCTTCTCCCTTGTGTCTGTCTGGGCAGGCAATGCTGGGCCTCCCTGCTGCCCTGGAGATGTGGCAGGAGGCTGCCCTCTTCCTTGCCAGCTGTGGGCAGGTGACACCTTCTCCCTCCAGCTGTGGGAGTGCTGAGAAGCCAGTGGCAGGAGCTTGCCCAGGCGTTGGACTGACCACTGCCAGCTTCTAGGCAGAGATGAGGAGCCAAGCACCTAGCAGAACAGCTATGTGAGAAGTGAGCTGCATTTACACAGTGCAAATGGCTGCCTAAAAGAAGCTTGAGTTGGCTTTTTTTTTTTTTCAACTCGTATTTATGAGTTGGTTCCTCACCTTACAAAGGATTAGATACTATACTGTGATAGTGCATAAAAAAATGTTGTCGCTTTATTGCTTAAAACATACAATTAGATTATCTTGAATGAAAAGCTGTAATTATTTAAATAATGTTTAGTCCACCACTATTACCAGATATGTGACTGTACAGTCAACCAGCTTCCAAAGTTTCTTCCATGTGAATTTGTTTGCAAAAGGGTTATTTAGGTGCCTAGGTTTGTCACTGTTTCTTTTTAATAATGAAGAAACTGTATCATCAAGCAGTTGGGAGTTGCCACTTTGGAGTTCTACTTATGACACACGCACAACAGACATGAGCAGCATGATGAGTATTAGCTACTTTGAGTCAAACTGCACCCTTTCTGTTAGTCCTTTGTGGCACTACATGAACGCATTGCATATAATCGCAGCACTACTTTTTCCCTGTTTCATAATTGTTATGTTGCAATTCGGTTGTTTGGTTGCGTGGTTGTTTTTTTTTTTTTTAATAAATTTTAGAAAATGCTTTGTGTATACTTGACGCAACACTGGTGCAACCTTTGTCCTGAGGAGCCCAAGGGACATCTGAAACAGGACATGTCTAGACTTATAGATGAGCTATGACAAAGCATATATCATCTGGCAGCCACCGAATGGATATGATGCCGACTGGTGATCCCCTGCCCTCAGTGAGGCTGGTGCTGTGTGGGCAGTTAAGATAGTTGTGGGATCCAACCTGACTGCAGCCAAACAGGTCTGCACATAACAGCACAGATGGCTTGGCATCTCCAGCCTGCCCCCAGCCACCAAAGTACCAAATAAAAACACTGCTTTTAAGCAAATGGGAAAAGCATGTGAGCACTGGGAGCAGTCACTGAAGATCACAATAGTGGTAAGGAGTATTCCAGTGCTGGCAGTAGTCGCTCATTCCTCCCATTAGCCTTAGAATAAAATCATCGGCAAAAAGAGTTTCAATATAGAAATTCTAATATAATCAAAATAGAAATTTAGACACCTCAAACCACTTAGGTGGTTTATAGTGCTTAATGTACAGGAAAGCAATCAGTCCAACCAAAAGACAGGCAGCTGTTAATTCAAAGACTGAGCCAACTAAATTGCAACTCGGGACCTGTAAATAATTAATGGATAAATTAATAAAGGCTATTCTGATGATACTTTAATTACCTGTAAATTGAGCTGAACCTACCCATCAGGGCAGATGACTGGCTGGTTATTTTTCATGTCTGAGTATTGCAAACACACTTATTTAGACTACGAATAGCATATGTGATTCATTAAGTTCTTGATAATTTTATAATAGTGAACACAAATAAGGGAATACTTAAAGCACTTAACTTTCCTCTTACCTTGCTAAAAAATAAAATGCATAGAAAGAGGGTATTTAGACTAAAAATTATAGAATTAATATAGCTGAAAATGAGCCATGGCTTTATGTGTAGTAAGCAGCATAACACTCAACATAGACAATTAAACTAGAGATACAGTGAATCTCTGACCAAAAGCTTAAGGTGTGTCTTGATAACACTCTATTCCTTTATCCCAGTTCTCCTATTTAACATTATAATTTTTATCAGTTTCCATGGCTATTCATTCGTGATCATGCTTCCCTGGGAGCTTCAGAGACTGATCCGTAAGCTGGCCCTGATATATGCAACTTTAACCTTCAGAATTCCTGGGAAAAAGGCCAATATAAAATAACTTACCAGCTACCTCCAAAGAAGCTGTTTCTTGAGCAGTGTCAGGAATAACAATGAGTTGGCATCTGCATAATCCTGTTTCCTCCAGCTGCGTATTTGTCAGAAATAGCGCAGCATTGCCTTTTTTGCTTCACTGTCTAACATGTAGGATCCTACTCTAGGAAGACTGTGGTTTCCAGCTATAAATGTAAATGGTATCTTTTCCTGGTCAGTATCTTGAGTTTTCAAATACCAGCTGATTCTCATATTGTTGTTATCCAGTTGTGGTATACTCTATTTGGAGATCAATCATGGTACAAAGGTGTGTGCATTCAGGAACAGCGCCATTAGTTTAGTGTTCGTTTGCACTTTCAGGGCCTCTTCAAGAGGAAACAGCACAAAGTAAGAAATGCATTCTTGTAAAAGGAAAAAAAAAAAAGCTCTTTTGAAACATGGCAGCTGTTGTTTGGCTTTTGAGGGATTGTTCAGTTTTCAACATCCTATTTTATTATGCCACCACCCTGCTTCTTAATTAGCTTTTAAAAGCACTCTGTAATCCTTGTCTTAGACTCCCTCTAGTGAAGAAACAGTATGCAACTGTGTGCGCTTATTATGTGAAAAAAATCATGTGTTACAACACGTTGCATCACTTCTCCATGGCACCAAATGCACTGGCAAGGTCTGCACAGCCTTTCGAATAGGTGTGGGCTCAGGAACTTCACTCATTGCTACTGCAGTATCCAGTGTCTTTCTGTGACTGGAAATTTCCACACATGCAAGTTTGCGTAGGACTCTGCTCTGTGGCTGAGTAACTCATCCTCTCCTAGATGGGCTCTCAATTTGTGCAGCGGGGTAGCATGGTGTGATGCATGGCAGAGGTGGAGGGCTGCCCACACGTCCATCCTACTTTCTCCACTGTCACTGTTGATAGGGAGCACAAAAACTGAAGTCCTCTTCTCAATGTAATATGAACAGCAATGATAAGCTAGTGGGAGAGGGTGTGAAATTAATTATTAGAGGGGAAACTGTATTGTATACACCATCACTTCTGTAATACAGAAATGGCTCTATGGCAGTTTCTTCGAAGACACCAGCTGTGAGCTATTGTGTGTTAAGGAAATGCATGTTTGCATAAATACAAACTGTTTGCAACAGAGACTGAGCAGCAGTCGCTCTGACTAACAGCTGCTTGAATTGACGGAAAAGGTGCAAGGAACGGAGAGATCAACTTTGTAGCGCTGCTCTATCCCTGCATTTGTCACTGAAAAATGTACCAGACATAGGAACTTGAGTATCTCTGGAAAAAAAATTCCTTTGCCTCATTGATACCATATTTAACAGCCTGCATACTTGCTGGCCTCGGAATTTAGCATAGTATTGGGTAGTAGAATTATAAACAGTGTTACTATTGGAAATAAAGTGATTCTGGCAAGCACAGCTTTCAAGGCATTAGGAAACATCAGGGTAACTGTAGGTGGTTTTGATATTTGCTATCTGCGGATGTGTAAATAAGAGTACTCAAGCTAGCTCCCTATTCCCCATTATGTAAAAAACCCTACCATTTTTAGAAATGTAACTAAACTACAGTGAGTGTTGCTATATTTTCATATGGAACTCTCATCTCATTACCTTGGTACAACTACTTACTCATTTCAGTAACATTTGAGGATGTAAACAAGGAAATACTTTTGGGGCCAACCTTAGGGACAGCTCCTGGCATGTGCTATCTACTTCTGCACAAATTACAAAAGGACAATCCATAGGTCTGAGCTTCATTTCTTTGCAAAACGCCACCATACATTGGATTTTTCTTAAGATATGTTTACAAAATGGGTAAGTCTAACATGGCTGGATATGGCATCACATCCTGTGGATCTCTCCAAGAAACACATTGCCACAGCCATTCTGACACCCTGAAATGGCTGACAGCTGGCTTTGAAGGCAAGATCTGTAAGCAACAGAGAAAGCAACCTATAGAAAAATCTGTTACTAAACTTGTGGGTGCTTCACCTTCTTGGTGGTTTCTGGTTTGAATTTGAACAATTTAGGGAAGCATGTGGCATAGTTAAGTGTTTGTAATGCTGTTGCAGTAGCATTTCAGTTAGTTGGTTTTGTATTTTTATGATTATAGAAAAATTGAGCACTTGAGTACCTGATTAGTGAATAGCTATTGCAGTGAGGCAGCTGGCACCAGGAAAAAGCACAAGACTTCTTTTTATAAATTCCTTTTCACATCTTTCCAGAAAGCAAAAAGTGGAGGGCAAACAGGAAAAGCCTCTATGCAGAAATACAAAGTTGTGCATATATACAAGATCTAAGCCTACCTTTTTCCCACCGGCTTAAAATAAAACACTAGACATCTGTCACTGCGCTGAGTTTCAGTTTAATCCAGTTAAAAACTAATCTATACAAAGTACAGAGCAGGGCTTTTTTTTTTTTCTACATATATTGCACTGAAGGATGCGAATTTGCACAACACTGACCAAATCTTACCCCTCCATCTTCCTACCGAAATCCCAGCCAAGTACAAGACCAAATTTCTGCATCTTTGTCTTGGAACTGTAATCACCTCCTAAATGAAAAGCAGAATACAGGTGAAAGCACTGTTGCCCATGATATTCCAGTCTCTTATTTATCTATGATTATAGCTTTTCACTTCCTCACCTAGCTGTAGGCATAGTTTAATAATTTCTTTTCAACTTTGAAAAGCTCCTGAGAAATCAGTACTATGGCAGAAAACATACTTTTAGTGGCTAATACCTTTAGTCTCTTTAATGGAAGCGAGAACCCAATTAAAAGAAGACACCAGCATTGAAAATAAACACACTAAAAAGCAACAAATCTGCTAAATACTTCATGTGCAAACATGACTTCAGCACACTGCATAACCTCTAAGGCAGATGCTCCTCACAGTGAGATAACTCTTACCTAAACCACACTTCAAAATTGCTCAACAAAGGTAGTTTGGTGACTTTATTACACTCAGATGGAGACCTATTCTAGGCCTGGGCCTGAAGAATGATACCCTTCCTCTGCAGAGGAGGAGGAGATGGACAGTATAGGGTGAACACTGTCTGTCAACAGACCAGATCTGACAGACCATGTTTTGGAAGAACATCAACCCAGTCCTTGCTGTCCTTGTGGACATGTGATACAGGTACCTGTGCATATGAGATTTTTTAGTTCAGTGGATGAGCCTGAAGTTCTAATTTGGGCTCTTACCTGAAAAACATTTAGGCAACAAACTTAAGATGTGTTCAGTAGGAGTTTGCTAACTTGAGTGTTATTGAGGACTGAGGCTCTGACTTCCACATAATTTAAGGCAAATAATTGTCAATTTGACTAAACTTGATTATTTTTAGAGATAAACCCAATCACCAATGTAAGGTTTAAAAAACTGCCTGTTTCCACTTTAAATATGGACAAAGTCTGTAGTATATTGCTAAACTGTAAGCCTATCAATTAAATTAACACTGACAAGAACAACATTTAGGAATCAGATAGCAATGGAAGGAAAGATGTGTGCTGTTTTACACTGAACACACCTCAGTGGCTAGCTGAAATGCTAAATGAGGAACTTTGGCTAATGCTAACTCATGATGAACAAGTGAAAACTCTGGCTTCTCACAAGCAGCTTCCTCAGAATCACCACTGACATTCACTACACCGTGGCGAGCAGAAGCTGAGTTCAGCACCCAAGTTACAACAGCTCTTTGTAGAACTCTGTATGTTTCAAAGTAAACGACGAAAGGGGGATATAATGCCCATCTCCAACAGCAGGGAGAGTCACAATCTTACAATCAAAATGTGAGAGGTTGCACTGAAACCAAAGTTTGAGCATTATGTTACAAAGCATGTCATTACATCTAATGACATTTGTTAGGAGGCAGGTGTAGCCCAAAGGAATGATTTACATGGTAGAAATGTCTTTATGCCAAAGATTTCAGTCCTTGATACTCTACAAACATCCATGGCTGTTATCATTCGTCCTCTGTAAACCGTCATATGGGATGGGAGGAACAGGAAAAAAAAATTTCCCCTCACCTTTTCCATGACATTTGAGTAATTCTCTCTTTGTTTCCCTCCTCATTCTGTTACCCATTATCAGGCTACAAATCCAAAGACAGGGCTATGCAGTGAAAAACTCTGTTAGTCTGGATGTAGCTGTAACTATGTCTGGGCCTCTCAGCAAACAGATGAAGTTGTTGGAAAGTATTTTAGTCTCCTGACAAAGACATAATCAAACTGATGTTAGAATCGCATGCAAATGACAAACAGTAGAGACACTGGTTTTGGAAACTAAATTAAAATGTTAAACACTTGCATAGAGGGGGGAAAAAAAAAAGGCAAAAAGTCCAATTGTTTGAGTGATCTAATGACATGATAAGGTGAAACAGACAAGGAAACCTAATCTGTTCCCACAGTGAATTTTATATTGTGTGGAGAACAAGAATATGCTCAGGCCTGATGAAAGAAGCCTTTAACATGGAAGGAATACACCTACCTTTTATCAATCAAAGTCCTTCAAAGTAAGAAACTTCCCAAATGTCAATACAAAATGTTAGTAATTGCCTCCTGTCTTTTGAGTTTGGCTAAAATATTCCAGTCTTATTCTGAAAGGAACATCTTTCTGTAACAGAGGCTTGCTTCTGTTTTTTTGCTTAAAACCCAAATGACCTCCTTCAATGACACTGTCAATAGTTAGCTACAGAACCAAGGATGCTTGCCAAGGTGTGTATCAGTTCAAAGCCAGCATCATACAATCAGAACAATCCATGTTTTAAAACAAACTGCAACAACCCAAGCAAACAAAATAATCCAAACAGAGTTTACACTTCAGGATACTTTCAGTCTGAAATGAATGACAAGCCAAGGACAACCACACAACTTTTCAACGTTATAGTAAAACCCACAGGAAAAGCAACTTACTTTTGTAAAATTTTGGCTTACAATATTAGGGACCTATCCTGGATCGATACCAAAATAATACAATCAAGTAGCACCCCTGTTTTAGGACACTTCATAAACTTACACCAACTGCTGAAAGACTAATCAGAGTTAATAGTGAGACTCTTAACAAGTCAAAGATTCACGTCTGAGAAGAGCTTTCTGAAGCATGTGGTGCATTTTGAAAAATCTGGTATTATCGTAGGAGGTAGGATAATCTGTACAGAAAAAGACAATGAGTCTTGTTCTGTTTTGCACACTGTTTCCATTAACATAAAAAGCTTACTTAATAACATGCAATATTTTGAAATCGGCTGGCACCTGATGAAAGAAACAGGGACAAAAGCACTGTCCCAAGAGCCAGTTGAGTATTCAACTGTTACCCAGAATTAGTCTCAGCAAGGAGGACGGTTCAGATCAATATACCAGAAGTATAGTATTCCTTTTGAAGGCTTACAGTGAAATTCTTAGGCTTCTGTAAACATGAAAAATATTCACTGTTCCACATAATTATTTGCTGTGTTTGGATTTTAGAAAGTGCAAATTTTCTGTGATTAAGGATTAGAAGTTTGATTTTTATTTGGTCTCAAAGAAGAAAGGGTTTGGTAGTGCTGGAAATGGTAGGCCTTTACCTATGGTCTTTGTTTCCCCATATTTTGCTTCTCAGTATTTCTGGAAAGAGTTTCTACATAAAACTAGACATAACTTGACATTCAGGCCAGGTCCCTGCTTCCTCCTGAGAATATCCCAATTCATGCCTAAACACAGAATGGCAGACATCATCTCCCTTTTTGTAAGAGAAGAGTTCAACAGCTCAGTCCCCTGACCATACATCTTTAGTATTAATAGTTTCCTTAATTCCCCCCTCCATTACAGCCTCTAATTGATCCCCCTGTTGTGTTCCTCACTGATGCACTGGAGAGAAAATTAGTTTAATTTATGATTCAAATCTGATTGATACTTAATCTCTTACCATTCCCAATGATTTTACATTCTGGGGAAGAAACTGGAAAGTTTATGTTTCACTGTGATTTCCTGCCCACCCCCCAACCCCCACCATCCCAAATAATAAAGATGCTATAAAGTTGAGGCACAAGTGGTCAAGGGTGAACTTGATCAATTCTAGCAGCTGGTTCTTGGACATGTCCTGGTGGTAAAGGCTGATCACCTCCTGCAGGATGTTTTGGTGCATCTCCAACGTTGTGTTCCCCAGCTGTAAAACAAGAATAAAACATTTGTAACTTCTCAATTAAATTGGCCCCAAATGTGGAAAGTCTCTAAAGGAAAGTTTCTAGTGTAGGGACAATCAAACAAAACCTTCTATTTTTTGGTTTGTAAGTGGAATCAAGAATTTTGTATGTGACTAACAATGAATTCAGATTTCAATTACCCAACAGACTGCATTACTATAATATTCAGCATTTCGTCTTAGATTACTAGTTGTTTCTGTTTTCTGTGAAATATTTTTACTTACATAACATTGGTTCTTTGCAGATTGTTCTTTCCAAAATATATTACATGTTTATAAAGTCTTTAATCCCAATATGGGAAGCTTGGAAAAAAAAAAATTAACAACTTGCTCCTGTACTGTACTCACCAGCGTGTCAATTATTCTTACAAGATTCTCCCTTTGCCTACCTTTGAATAATTACTAATTTTCATAGTTTGCTGAAGATTTCAGAACTTGCAGCTAATTTTTTTGATTTTTTTTTTTTTCTTAAATTACCCTCAGTAGCTCCAGTAGCCTACAGGTTAGAAAAAGTATCTGCTTGGATCTCTAACTCAGTGAACAGTAGTGACTACTTCTGGCTAATATAACGAATTCTTATGGCACCGGATTAAGTGACTTTGCAGAAAGTTTTTACATAAAACAATTTATGTGTTAAGAACAGTATCTAATACAATATTGCCAGTATCAAAAGATGTATTGTTAGTCCAACCCCCAGGGCATCTGCTATTATACATGACATTGTATATACATGACATTTTTACTGCAGGTGAAGGGAAGTGAGGCTCTCAGAACTAAAGATCATAAAATGAAATTGCCCACAGGCAGTTTTGAGGCAAATGAGAAACAAAATTAAATTGGTACTGAAATTTCATTATTTGTCTTTACATAACTGAGTGGCTTAGGGATAGAATTTCAGGGTACCCAACAAAGTAAGCTGTCATCACTGAATATAGCGTTTAAGGTTTGAAACCCCACTGTCAGCCCTGCAGGAGCAGTTAAGAGCTTCCAGTATTCAAAAGGCTGGAGAGAGTCTGCAGCTTTATGTTCCAGATAAATGTCAAAAAGTTCTTGAGCTCTACTGAAAATGTTAGCACAGGAACATGGAAGCCAGTAAACCCAGCATTTCTAGAGGGGGAGAAAAAGCTAAGTTAGGATGTTTGGGAAAGCAGAGCCCCTTCAAAGCACAAAAGAAACACTGACAATGTGTTATGTGTAAGAAGTGCTAATATATACCTGCCCATTTTGTTGCCATCCATGAGCAAATGCAATGGTTTATTATAACACTATCTTCTTCTGAGGGTGTTGAAGCCATTCATACTGTCTATAAATTAACTTGTCACATCATGTTATACTCAAATGCTCATAAATTGGCCACTGAGGACAGACTTGTTGAAAGCATTTAAATGCTTTGTTCTGCAGTCTGAAACTGGTAATGAAGCCATAGAAAATAAGACAGACCTGGTTGTTTGTATGTCCCTATTCCACTTCTCTGGATGCTCACAAATCCTAGATATCCTAGATCTCACTGGTTTTAGACTGACAGGTACAACACAATCCTCTCGCTCTGTCCATTTGATGCTTTGAGTTATAAATCTCTTTTTCACTTAATACTTATGAAGAGTACCACGCTTCCCTGTTAAAAGACAGTTTAGTGAACCTCTCTACAGAGGTCATTAAACCCACTTTATGTTAATAGTTTCAACAGAAAACACAGTTTTAGTGACTTTTACACTGAAGATCTTATTTTAAAGTTTGTGTATCTACACAGAAAGACACATACGGGGCTGGAATTTCAGTTCTCCAGCTGGTCCTGCAGGAGGATTTCCTTGCTGTAGTTTCTTTTGTTCCATCTGTTTTACAACCTGGTGAAAAATAAAATACAACAGTGGAAAAACTTAAACCTGTGAACTTTCTCTGATGTGACATAAATGAATAGACTTAAAACACATTTTACAGTCGTTATGTAAAGTCTTTGCTAATGGGTATAACTACTGAGTTGAGATGCTTGAATTGTTTGCTATAATCTTGAATACTACATTATGTTTTGCTGTGATACCATTAGTTTAGAATTCAGCAGGGACTTATGTAAGAAATCAAGGTAAAGAATGCTCCAGAGTTGGGGACTGTCATGACTCATACAAGGATGCAAGAAAAGAAAAAAAAAAAATCTGTTCTCATAAGCATACCTGCTGAAGCTCTTGTTTCTGAGCCTGAAGCTGGTCATGCTGCCTCTGTAGCTCTTCCTTCTGCTTCTGAAGATCTTCTGCTTTCTTTCTAAGTTCATCTTCCTGCTGAGAAATATGACTTTCAAATTCCTTCAGCTCGTCCTCAGTGAAGAGCTGCTGTTGATCTAGTGTCTGCAAGAAAATACATACAAATGCGAATACTGAGAATGCATATATATTTTTATTATTTTCCCACTTGAATTATTATTAGCTAAACTGTACAGGTCACTAAACAACTCTCAGAATTTTCATCAAAATGCTCAGATATGACACTGTAAAGGCTTAGTATACTCACTGTAAGAAACAGCAAAATAGGTGTTTCTCAGCTATTTTCTCAGCAAAATTCTACTACAGATTTAGAGGCAGGAGAAAAAAAAATTCCTCTTGCTTCTAGCTGAGCTCTTATCTTCCCTTTGAAGTGATTCAAAAAACAAAATGTCCACTTGCTGTTTGGAAAGCACTAGGAAAAGCTCTGCTGGAATCCACAGGGTGGCGCAAGGTCTTTTTTGTATCTGTGAGGACCACAAAGATTGCACCTGCATTCTATTAGTCTGCTGCATTTTGTACATTATGGTCAGCTAAGGCGCTTAACCACACACATACCACCACAGAACTGAAAAAAACCCAAAGGTCAGAGACATGCCATTTGGTATCCTGGTTAGAGTAATGGTAATAGCACTATACGTTGCACTTGAAACACACTTTCATTACCTCCCAGCTATCTGGCTCCAAAAATTCTTTTTTCTCTGTAGCTCGCAAGAACTCCTCCAAAGTCACTAGCCGATCCTTGTTGACATCAACCTATTAGAAGCAAAAAATTAAATTCAACCTAAAGGATGGGTTTTGGTGGAGCTAGTGTTTAATTTCATCGTGCAAGTATTTTCTAATATAACTGTTATATTTTTAAACTGTCCCATTTTCAAGGGAGTGCCTGCAACATCTTCTGAAAACTTGTCACAAGGTTATACAGCTTAAAAAAAATGGAAATAAAAAGTAAATCCTCATACTTCAAAATATATTGGCAACATTATTTGTGGTCAGAGCCCCAACACTAATAGTGGAATGAAGATTTTTCTGAGAAAAATGTTTTGTAGCTTTCTGGTAAGAATTCTTTAACTGTGAGTCAGAGTAATCTCCACTGTTGGATGAAGAGGTTTTAAAACATAAAAAAAAAAACCCACATGAATTGTGTCAGAATCCTTTAAAGGGAAGGGAGGAAATATTTTGCTTTTAGGCCTAACAGAACACCAGGCTTGCTCTGTTGCTCAAGCTTAAGGAATTAGAATACAGAAAAGATAGGAGTGAAAAACATGCTGCTTCAAAGCCTTTCTTCCCCTTCCTCTGTCTCCTGAGTTGATAACTAATCAGAACTAGTAAATGTATTCATTGTCATAGGTGATACCTTGAGCTCTGAGCCCCCTTCTGAAGGGACAAACGTGAGCTATTTGCTAAGCGTAAAAGCACATTTAGAGTCTTCCCTGTTTGACACAAAATTCCCAAGAAATTTTTCTATTCTATTGAATCTATGTATCTACAAGAGATGGAGGCTATAGCACAATTCCTTCTCTGGAACTTTTGAAATAAAAACTAGTCAGAAGGAATTTGCATCAAAATATGGCGACAGGGCTTGAGAATTATAACTTGATGTGAATCCCAGCACAAACATCATTCAGTGTGACAAGTTGTCCCTTCCTGCTGTACTTGGACAATGCTTCCTATTAGGAGAATTGTATTTCTTAAACACAGAAGGAAATCGCAGCTCTACTCAACATCAATCCCCACCTCATTCATTACATGTTCTCTCATTCTCAGCCTTTCTTCTTCCATTTCAACCATGTCATCCTCTTCATTTTTGGGATCATAAACTTTTTCTAGCTGAAATTCAAAATTAGCAAATGTTAGTTTGGTGAACTCATTCAAATGACAGCATATTTGGAATAGTAGTGTGAGATGTTGCTAAAAACATGAATTCACCATTTTTGCAATAGAGTGTATGTGTGGGATTTTCTTCTTTTAGCATAGAAGTGAGCCTTTCATTGCTAAAAATGAAGTTTTCAGTTACTTCATGTGGTCTGTTGTAATTCAGTGCTGTGGACATTACAGTAAAATTGACTTCAGCATGCAGTCTGATCCTACATATGATTCAAAGCAGGCAGTTTCCACGTTGCTGCTGGAACAGGAGGGAATAACTGTTTTACCAGAGCATGCAGCTGATCCTGCATTCAGGATTCAGACACCACAAGACAAACTGACCACTTAAAACAGTCCACTTCTCCTCTTGCACAATGTCCTTCTGGTGAGTTCATGCTTGTTTGCTTCTACTTAGCTTTTTCAGTCATTTAGCTTTGCTTGCTAAGCCATAAGTAATTTGTTTTTAAATTACAAAACTACAAAATGGTGGGACATAGGTGTCAAATATCTGTCATATCTTGTATCCAAAACAGTGTGGCCAGCAGGATAAGGGAAGTGATTGTCCTCCTGTACTCAGCACCAGTGAGCCTGCACCTCAAAACCTGTGTTCTTAAACCCCTCACTACAAGAGGGACGTAGAGGTGCTGGAGCGTGTCCACAGACAGGCAACAGAGCTGGGGAAGGGGCTGGAGCACAAGTCTCATGAGGAGCAGCTGAGGGAACTGGGGGTGTTGAGTCTTGGAGAGGAGGAGGCTCAGGGAGGATCTTCTTGCTCTCTAAACTACCTGAAAGGAGGCTGCAGGCAGGTGAGGGTCAGTGTCTCCTCCCTGATAACTAGGAACAGAACAAGAGGAAACAGCCTCAAGTTGTGCCAAGGGAGGTTTAGATTAGATGTTAGGAACAGTTTTTTCACTGAAAGGGTTGACAAGCATTGGAACAGGCTGCTCAGGGAGGGGGAGGAATCACCATCCCTGGAGGTGTTCAGAAAACATGTAGATGCGGTGCTGAGGGACATGGTTTAGTGATGAACTTGGCAGCCCTGGGTTAACAGTTGGACTTGATGATGTTAAAGGTCTTTTCCAACCCAAATGATGCTATGATTCTGTGAAAAAAGACTGCTGTATATCTTCATTGTATTAAAGGAGATTATGCCAAAGTGTTGTTACAAATCTACATTTTCAAATTTAGTTTCTTAAAAAATGTACATTAGCTTGATTTTATAAACTTATATATACACTGTATAGAACATTTCCTCCCTGACTTATTAAATCTAGAAAAAAATTTAAGACTAAATATCGACAGCCATAGTCCTGGATCTCTGAATAGAAAGTTCAGGGTTTTTTTTTTTTCTGCTATACCAAAACATCACCTACTGGAAGAATGAAGACCAAGGGCCTTCGTTTACTCACTGATTCTGCAATTCCTATCACTGTAGAATTTCAGTACATTGCTATCACTACCCCTGTGGGAGGCAAAGTAGTACTGATATTTGCATTTTCTCAGAAAACAAACCAAGGCTTAAGAAACTAAGAGCCTGTCTACTTTATCAAATGTGCATGTGCTCCACACTAGCTATATATAAAATATGTGAACCTTCTATAGCCACTTCCAGAGTGTGCTGCCTTTGAGCCAATTCACAGGAGCATGACCCTTTTTCTCTCAGCAAGTCTTATGATTTGTTAATAAGCAATGAATGAGCACAACTACCCAACTGCAGAACTTCTACCAGGCTGCACCTAGCCAGAGCACGAGTGCAGCTCTCTGCATTGCCATTTATACAGGTATAGCTATCCTGCAGATGAATTATAAAATCTCAGACAAGCCTGTGGCAGAGAAATACATAAACACTAAAACTCTGGTGTCTGAGTCCTAAGCTTTCACTACTTTATTTTCCTTGCTGATGAGTTTTTATACTTCTGTAGAAACATTAAGAATGCAAAAAACTTGACATGAATACTCTTAACTTGTAGTTCAAAGCCCCCAAATATACCTGGAAAAAATACAGACACATCTCTGTAGTCATTTACTGAAACAAGTTAAGTTCCTGAGCTTTTTTTTTTTACCTCTTTAGTAAACAGGGCTTCCAATTCTTGCTCATCCAGAAAACCATCATTATTGACATCTACAAAAAAAACCCATTGAAAATACAAGTTGAGTATGTACAGAAAGTAATAGATGTAATAGTTTTCCTTGAGTTCACAATAAATATCAGCATACATATCTCATGGAATTAAAAACCTCATTTAACAAGATGTTGGTTACATAGGTCAATTTTTCTGGTTAGGTTTTAATCAGGCACTGGCTGAACTGTATTGCCATTTTTGGTTGGTTGGTTGAACATGTCTGGAGCAATCTTCCTACTTCTTAGATTAGCAAACTGAAATAGGTCACAACAGGATTGCACACAGTGCAATTGCCAAAAAATATGGCTGAGAACAAGTTGTCCCAATTTAACAACTAAATTTGTAAACAGACTGAGCAATAAAGATCTGTAAAAAAACTTTGTTAACCAATAGTATGCCTCTCTCTCTCTCTCAAAAAAAAAAAGAAAAATAATTATGTCAAAGTCTATAAACATGTAATGCTTGATCACTGTAAAATGATTTTTCATGTCAAATTCAGAGGGCAGAATACTTGATAACTAACTTTTATTCTACATTCTACTCTGAATATTGTTACACTACCTCTGAAACTGAAAGAGAACGCCTACTTCAAATGAGTGTTATGCAATATTTCTGTTTAATAGTTTCAAAGTTTTTATATACTATGCTCTAAGGCAAAAGGTTATTTCAGCTATTTCTGTTTTGGTAAGATTTGCACAAAAAAGCTACCAAAATTTTTCAGAAAACTATCTTTCAAGACCTCTTTCTAGAAAGAAAAAATAAGGTGGAATAACTACAATACACATTAATATGTTTTATAAACCAAGATAAAAGTTCAGACTCGAGATAGAACACTTTTGTTCAGTTAAATGATCATCTTTGGGATTAGTCAAAATCTGTGTCCTGTTCAACCCTTCACAGCCCAGCACCAGGCAGGATCCGCTGAAGGGTACTTTATTATGAAGCATTTAACAATGTCAGAATGTTAAGTTTACACATTTCTATAATCACATTTAAAGCAAAATGCCCATTGAGATGCATCCTCATCTCTGCTACTATTTTTTTATTGTTTCTAGCTGCACACTGCTCAGAAATATAGAGGCAGGACTGGGGGACATTTTGGGTTTTATTTTATTATGGGGATCTTGCAACTTCTGAAGAGCCTTTGCACTTCTATCACCATTCCAAAGACAATGAGTGTCTGGCACATATCTGCAGAGATGGTGGAAAAGCAGGTTTTTGCACACCATCCCCCTCCCCTATACTCTTCAGACTCATCCAAATTGCCTGAGATATATAAGACTTTGTCCTAGGATAAGACAAACTTGCCCTCTGCAGAAGGTGACAGAAAGTCACTTCACTTGTTCATTAAATTAAGCTAAACCTCTTACCGTGTAATTTGAAAAAAGTTTTGGGGTCAAATTCATTAGGATCTAGTCCATCTGCTTCTTCCCACACCTCTTTCAGTTGATCTTTGCTTCCCTATAGATTGGTTACAAAGAAAAACTATTCAAAACATGATTAGGTGTAATTTTTCTGCATTATCTTTGCATTACAGTTTCTCTGAAAGGCTTTCTTTTCTGATTAATCATGTTGCAAATGGAATTTTCCTTAATGCCCTTTTGGTCAGGTCTAATACCTTCATTAAGATAGAAAGGTCCAAGGAAAGAGGGAATGTCAAGGAAATGCACATTCTGTGGAAAGGAGCACCTGTAACAATCAGTTATGGCTACACAAAACATGTAGAAATAACAGTTGAAGGAAGTTAAATTAGTTTGCCTTTTTTAGAACAAATGGTACCATGATGCAGTTCCTTGCAGGCCAGGCACACCATGAAGGCATCCCTACGATTTTGAATACCATTCTGGCTTCTTCCTCATAAGTTTTAGCTTCTTTGTAAATATTAATTCTGCCAGCAAATAGCACACTTGTACAGAAAAAAAAAGGAGGTATATATAGTGGGTTTTCTAATGCCCTCAGCATTGTTCCCACAGTCTGCTGTGTCATCCATGAGGAGGCAAATGCTGAGAACAAAGAAAATACACCCTCTTCTTTAATAGCTTTTTCTCTCTGGAAAGGAAAGCTACCACCCAATCATGTAAGAATATACTGTGGCCTTACAGGATGGTGAACTTTAGGGTGATCTCCATGTTTTTTCTTCATCTCCTCAAATTTGGATTCTTCTCGCTGCCTCTTTTCTTCATCCAGTGTTTTTAAATACTCTCTCCTCTCATGTTCTTTCATCATCTCATATTTCTTAAACTCCTCATGGCGGGTCTTATCATAGTTTTCCAGGTCACTTGTAGCCTAAAAATATGGACATATGTAGACATAGGATTATGCCACACGAATACATCACCACAAATGACATTAAAAACACTGTATTGCTCACATCTGTGGGCAAGGCTGGCCATATTGCCATTCTCCTTTTAAATACGAAGTAGACCAGTTGGGGGTTTCCTTTCATGTGACAGTGATGCAGAAAACACTCTCCTCACTTTGTTGTTTTCACAGAAATTGATTTGCAAGGGTTCAACCGCTAGATGATTTTTGCAACTACACACTACTTTAAGGAGGCATCAAGGTCTTCCTTCCTTCTCACCAATTAATAATAAATTAACTCAAGTAAGTCCCATACTAATTAAGCGTAGCTTCAAATAGTACCATTAACTCCTTGCTTGTTTCAGACTAAGACCACTTGTAGCTTATTTTACAGTTTAATGATAAAAGTGCCTTCATTAGTAATGGAAGTTAGTTTGCAGTAGCTTAATACAAACCCCCAATTATATGGAGACAAAGGGTGTGAGGGGAGAATTTCTGACAAGCACTTGCATGGTTTACAGATGTATCATTTTCAGACAGCTCAAGGTATTAAATAATGTTTTGCTAGTGCTTTTCAAAGTAACAGGTTTATACCTGAAACAGTCTCTCCATTATTTACATTTTAGTTTTCAGATTCACCGTAACTTTTCAAAACCAATTATAAAGCAAAGACCCCCTAAAATGCCCATGACACACTATCAATACCTCAGCTGAGAAATGAGAAGACCAAGTAAAAAAAGAGAAAGAACTGCCCTGTTGAGGATATGCTTCTCTTGGCCAACCAGAATTTTCCCAGAAGTGATACTCAGAAATGGCAAGAAACTTTACAGTATCTCTATAAAAAACATAATTTTACAGAAAACTGAGATTAAGTTTTCCAAGGATAAAATAATCCACAAAAATGACAGAAAGCTTGAAATACACTTTGTCTTTCAATTTACTTTGACAATATAAAAACTGTCAAATTCTCATGTCAGACATGGAGTGCTCTTCTACAGAATATCTGAGATTAAAGTCTATTTTCCCCCCTGGGAAGCGTATTTTTTCCAGCAGTTGAAAAAAGCCATGCCATGTTTAGCTTAACTGCATCCCCTTAATAAGCATACACTGAAACCACCCCACACACCTGTGATATATACTGAACCTGCTAAAATTTAGACACTGAATGCCATGCCCAGCATATGCAATTTCTAATACTGTTATCTTAAATTCTACTCTGCTGTGGTTTTGCAGCTTGACATATACATAATAGATCCCAAAATTCAAATGGCTAGTTTAGGGATGATTACTCATGTCATTCTGTGAGATGCCTAAATAATAATAAATTTAGAAATAGAAATAATAATAGATTTAGAAATAGAAATCAGAAAAATACACTTGGTAAAAATGTACCCCTATCAAAGCTTTATTTAATTTAAAGGCTCCCGGAAAGGTATATTTTATTCCCAAAGTTCTTTGTATTAGCACATTGAATGCAAGCCTGTTAAGATGCCACTCCAAAATTGATAGGTTCTTTAGCATAATGCTGACAACATTTTTCAGGTGTGTAATGGAGACAACTGACTTCTCTCTGAAAGTGAAAACTGCATATAAAAAAAAAGTGATATATATAATGATTTGCCTTTATCAGAGGAAAAAAGCATAATTTAAAGCAAAAACCCCCACAGTAGTTTATATCTAGCACTCACTGCTTTGATCAACATATCTAAGTCTTTAGGTTCAAACGTGTCTGGATTCTGATGGTTCAGGTGCTCAAACTGTTTAAGGAGAGCCTGATGGTCTATGCCAGTGTCTGAAAGAAAAAGATACAAATGTAAAACATTAAAATAAGTTTGAAATCAAGTGAGATCAGGAAGTTAAATACTTTGATATGGGAGCTTGTGCCTTTTAAGTACCTGAGGCTCCCTAAGGACTGGATAATTTTTTTCACTGTTGGAGGAAACTATAGCAACACTTCTAAAGTTGCTTTTCCTGAAGGACATCAGCAAACTTGAAAGATATTTGCACTATATTCCTTCTGATGTGTCAGTGTTGCATTGCACACAACAATTTAACAGGTACACATTAATTAAGGCTTGTGCTTCAGCAAGGAAAAGGAGAATCAATTTGGGCTTCACAAACTAAGAAAAGCATTTTATTTTCTTTTATATCAACAAGATAGTTGAAGTTATGTGCAGTATCAAAGCTAACAACTTGCATCTTTTTCCTAAACTGGGAGAAGTCTGACTCTTCTATTGCCCATTGTACATTTTGCAAATGGCTTATATCTGGCCAAAGATGTATGTACAATATGGTGTAAAATTGTATCAATCAGACAAGCAGATATTCATTTGTGCAAAATGAGAAGTGCAAGACAGTGGACATTCAGGTCCTGTGTCTTAAAAGCTGCAAACATTTTTCTCTTCCTTATGACAGGAATGGTACCCAACAATATCAATATACAATGCACTAACGACAAAACACATTTTTACAACAGCCTTTCCTAGCTGTTACCATGGTTTCTGACTGCTAATGCTAGATAACTATGCTATCTTAAGCAGCATACACTTTGATCTGTTATGTATAACAATTTTGACAAGCTTTTACCAGATGGTTTAACAAAGCATATTTTATTTGTTTTTAAAAAAATGGGAAACAATTTTGAACATGTTATTCTTTGGCAAGCTATTTGTTTTACACTCAAGGCTGTGTTTGTATTGTCACAAAACAACAAATGCTTGCTGGAGCAGGTTTCAACAGTCATTCCTCTCTAGTGAGATAGTAACTTCTGTTGAAATATATGCACCTTCACCTGTTTTTGAAACATTTTTAGAAGTTTAATAATAGGCTTAAAATAAAGCAAATCAAACATAAAAAAAAAAACCAAAACCAAACAGCCCTCAAATCCATTTTCCTCCATTTCTTGTATTTTGGCAAAAGACTCAATTCTATTTGACAGTATCTACTTGCCACGTTACTGCATTATCTGTGACCCAACCCCTAATATTCAATTGTTCTGTAGTGATCAGTCTACCACAATCTTGCTGAAAATGTTTAAAAACATGTCTGGATTAGGACTGAATATATGCAGAATATAATCTCAAAACTGCTTAATTTTTTAAAAATCTGATCATCTAAGAGGGAAAAGAATGGGGGGGGGGGCTACATGCTTTTTTTTTTTTCTTTCTTTTTTTTAGATCAGATAGAAGACGTAAGATATTAGTGATGTTATAAGGGAAAAGATTAGCAGAACAAATAAAAGCAAATCAAACAGCTCTGCCTGCTGTTACTATAGAATGCTCTTTTGTACATGTTCCAAGATGTTGCCTAGGTGTACATATGCAGCTGTATTTCATAGATAATTTGGCCATAGTTGTATGTGATGTGGAGTATTCACTGGCAGGGCTGACTATAAACTTTACAAATATTCTCCCACTCCTGATGTTTTCATATCTTAGTAGTCATCTGAATACTCTGAACTGCAATAATCTGTTCTTGTTTTTTCCCAAATGTAAGATCTCACACTAATTCTGTAACAGATCTGATCTGCTGGGGGGAATTATTTTGCTAAAGCACACTCCATTAGTTACTCTTGATTTATGGAAGTAGAGAGGGCTAGAAGTAACCAGTCCATTAAACTACTAAAAAATTTCAAAATACACAAAATTACTGTACAATCAGGTATTGTTAGCTGCAGTCAACTAGCTTACTGTGAGTGTCACCATGATGTCACTGGCCCACTTGCCTGCAACAGGAACATAAGACATGACTCTTGGAAGCTGAAGAGCTGTTGGAGGAAGATGAACGTGGGGTCTGGCAGGTATGTGAGGCAATGCACTGGCTCCTGTGGATGATTTACTGCTGGTCTGCGCTGCCTAGCTACCCGTGAACTTTACTCTCCGGACTAGAACTTTCATTAAAAGAAAGCAAAGGACAGAAAGGTGATCTGACACCCTCAGCCAACTCCATGTTATTATTCATAAATTGTACTATGGTAGCACCTAAAGACTTCATTGGAAAGGTAAGTATCTTTTTTTCTCAAATTATTCTGATGTTTTCCTAACCCTAGTAACATCCCTATAAACATGTATTTGCACATGCTTGCTTCTTCAGTCTACTTGCCAGCTCTAAGTTTAGGTTAGCCAGAAGATACATACTCAGTTTTAAATTGATGCATTACCTATTCAATTCAGTGTGATCCCTCCCCATAAATTGCAAACGTTTTTAATAATAAAATGCTCTACATTTTGTTAGAGCTTCTTTGTGAAAAACAGCCTTTCAGAAACAAGATCATATAGTCCATCATCAGGATCTTCATTTATGAGCAACTAATTCTTTTCAAAAGAAAACCACTAATGAGAAATTTACGGAATTAGTTCTAAATGTAAACTTTAAAAATTCTTCAGTAATAAGAAATAAAAAGGGATAGCACCATTTCCCACACAAACACACAGCAATCACTCATTAGAAATGTGTATACTTTACTAATTTAAAAAAATTGCCTGAGTTTGTATGATTTCCTTAGCAATTAAGAAAATTCTACAGAGAATTTTTTTACTCCAAATATTTTTCTTTATTCAGTAGTTTAAAACGGCCCCCAAAATTAGAAAAAATATCTTCTAAATTGAAATGTTTAATGTTTGTTATAAATCTATATAGTAACTCTAACTGGTGGAAAGGAAACTTAAAAAGAGAAAAGGAAAACTTCTGTGTTACCTGACTAAAAAAAATAAATTTGTTTTCTACTCTGTAAAGACATGAAATGCTAGGTCATGTTGTATTCTTAAACCTAGTCCTACTCTATCACTAGTTCTCAATGAATAATCTGTAGTCTAAAAAAACTAAAAAGATGTTGAAAAAAAGAGTAGAAATATCTGAAAAATCCACTGCCAAAATCAAGTTTAGTTATTTATAAACATTGATGGCTTTTCTCTTCTCCCCAGTTTCCTATAAAGAATGGTCTTTACTGGACCTAGGCCAGCTCAGAAAGGATACTCACTTTCAGCTTAGAGTTATTGTTGACAACAAACAAACCATAACTGATGGACTTTGGGCACCTTTCCAACACAATCCCATCTGTTAACTCACCTAGTTAAATTTTGTGTTCTTACCTTGAACAGAATCCATTTTAGCTTTAATTAACATTCTTAATCTTGCCACCTCTTGTCTTTTTAGTTCATCCAGACGTGTTCTCACATGGTGGCTTACTAAATCAAGCTCTCTGCTTAGTTTTCCACTCTGTCAAAAAAAAAAAAAGAAGTTATGCATAAAAACTAGAAAAAAGCAGCCTTCAGGATTCCCATTAGAGATGAGCTGCTGGACAGCAGACTAGTGGCAGTCTTTGGTAATACCCGTAGCCCACACTATAAAAATCTCAAATTTTTTTCAAAGAGCAGAATCAAATTTTTTTAAGCCTATGGTTATAGAAACAGGAATCCTAAAAGCTTTCTGAAAAGAGAATTTCTAAGTAACTTGCTCATCCAAAGAGCAAAAGCATAACCTTGAAGCAGCAATTAGTTCAAAAGAACTGTGAGATGCACACAAAATGATGTGCTCTTCACCCACTTGATGACTGCCGTAAGACCTGAGAGGGTACAAGCACAGCAACAGCCACCAACGTGTATTGCAAGAATATTTATCAGGATCTGGAAATGGATAGTAATCTTCAAGGGTTACACTAGATGTAGCACAGAAGAAAAAGGAGCCAAAAGCTGCCAATGGCAACATGAGGTATTAAAGGAAATGCAAAAGGCAGGATCTCCTCTTCAGTTTCCTACCTGTCCCTTGCTGAATTTCTAGCTCATAAAAGGGAGTGCAGAACAGCCACCACCTAGAGCCAGGAACTAAAGTTGAAAAGACAAGAATGCAGTGAGGTTTAGGAGAGAGTGCTTTGTGGATTGGCACAAAAGAAAGGACAGCAGCGGAGAAAGCCAGAGTTCTATTTTATTCCTAAATACACTGACTTTACCTCTTGCACAACTCCTCAATTTCCCCAGACTTTAAAATCTGACTGCCTTGTCATTCTTTTCCACGTCATCATGCTCATTTGTGACATACTATCTTAATATCAGAAGGCCAATATACCTCTGCGTTCAAAATGGTGTTCCAAATTACTTAGCAGGCAAGTGAGAGCTATGCTTGCAGCTGTTTTGATGTACAGGAAGGTTCACCTACTTGTATGAAGTCTGAAACCAGCTTTTTAGTAGACAGGCAGAAACTACGCATTCAAGTATAAGTTGTTGTGGTTTTTTTTATGCTACGCTATGGGATATTTAACAAACAGAAGTTCTGCTGTCCCTTGACTAAAGACAAAGATCTAATTAACTCTTACTAGATTTTAGATATTAAGTATTTAACTCTTAATACCCAAGTAAATACAAAGGCGAGGAAATTTAAGCTCACAAAAATTGAGAGGATTATGAAAAAAGAAAAAGGAAGAGAAAATACAACATACTTGGTTCATGATTATGGATTTAGTTAACCTTAATTTAACTCCTTTTTTTGTACCTACCTTTATTTCCTCTATGTCAGCAGTCTGGAGTTTCTCTCTGAAATGTTTATCTGTTTCCAAGACATCTATTACTTGCCTGAGATATTCATCATAATAAAGTCCCGTATCCTTCAAAAAAAGAATGTGAAATTGAGAAAAGATTATACTACCAAGCACTTCATTTTTTTAAAATACAGTGATTAAACTGAAACTTAAATCTCAGCAACACAGGCATTATACTCTCTTATATAGCTTAGCTTTTTCTCATTTGCACCATTGTCCTATAACAACTTACTCTCATGACTCATTTGTTTCAGCAACTGACAAGGAAGAGAAATGTAATACAGAAGCATCTGTTATGTTAATATAGTGTTGGTGGGGTTTTTAAACAGTGAAATTCATTCATTACTCTTCTATTTAAAACACTGAACTGGAATCACTGAGCGGAATTTCCTAAGCCACCACTCAGTTGCTTGAAAGAAGTCTCTGTGGAACAGTAAGGAGTCCTTCCTATTGCAAATTGGGAAATTCCTGCCACGTGCCACCTCACTTTTAGCAGATCACAGGAAAAAAAATATAAAAGACAACAAATTTAAATGGAACCTCACCATAGTAGATGGTAGACTGTATGAGAATACCAGCTAATATTAGTTTCCTTCCTGAAAGTAACTCCGGTAAAGAACATCTAAATTTCAGGAAGGCAATTTGCTATAGCCAGATTACTAACAACTAGGAAAAAAATACCTTATTAGATAAATTTCATTACACTTACTGGGTTTTCTACCTTCTCTCCTTCTACGTGGCCTTCTCCTTTGACTTTTGTCTTATCTATGTCTATAGGTACTGCTTCCAAGGCCATTAGGAGACATGTCATCAGCAAAATACACTGTTGGGGCAGGACAGATAGCCACTTCATCTGAAATGAGACCAAGTTACAAAAATTAACATAAATAATGTTACCATATTGTACTGATTAGAATATATTTATGTTCGTATATAAATACCTCTAATAACAGACATCCCACATCTTCTATTCCTCTCAAAGAACACTAAAACTCAAAGAATTAAATATAGTTTTAATTTTTAAAGGCCATTATTACACAAGCAGTTTTCCTCAGATTATCTTGCAGTTGTGGGGCAAACCTAAGTTGTCCTGTAAACGGTAAGAAGTTTTTAACATGTTGAGGTATTATCAATGGCTCTGCATAACAGGTGGGAACACCCAATGTTAATACACTTGTTTAGGATGGCCAGGTCTTGCATAACTAATACTGATGTGATGTTCCTACTCTGATCATGTCTTTGCTGAAATTATTGGTAAACTCCTGAAGATAATAATGGACACTGAATCAGATCTTGGTATAGTAATGCCAGTAGTTTTTATGTTTCAGCAATGGAGTAGTTTGCCTAATCTGGAGTAGAGATCCCCTCCAAAGTTTATTTGCAGGAAAAATATTTTACAATCCATGTTATACCTGTATTTCAAGTTGACAAAGATTCCTGAAAAAAGTGTTCACACTACCTGAAATTGTTGCTGAGGTACTAAGACAGTCTCCCCTAGACTTTGTGTCTTATATGGGGCTAACTCGCACATAGTTTGATGAGCACTGAGCACTTTGAGAGTTCTTGATCTCTGTATTCTCCTTCTCTATCTAATTTGGTTAAAAATAGCTCAATTCATTCAGAAACTGGTAAGATGAAATATTTAAAAAGCACAAGTACAGGAAATCCAGCTAGAAAAGTAATGATGGTAATCCAGCATCTGACAGCAAAGTCAGGCTCTTGAGACAATTCAGCCTATTAAGAGTCCACTGTCTCTGGATACTCTATAAAAAGCTTAAGCAAACTCCAATGTTACATTAATAATATAAAACATCTCCTGGAAAGTGAAAGTTGCCAGTCAAGTACTGTCTAAAATTAGTTTAGGTATGTCAAAGAAGAAGACATAATATTTAAGATATGTACAGTCAAACAAATCAAAATTATACTCGATATAAGAATAATTTCTGTGGAAGTGCTGTAACTAGTAATGCAAGTAATTCTATTAAAAGTACTTATGTCCGCCAGCAGCAAAACTCTTTTTAGTGGGGTAGAAGGGACAAACTAATTATGGCGTCAATGCCAGTTTTCCTGACTACATGCTCTGGTACTTGACAGTGAAGCATTACTATTGCTTGGATTAAGCTGTCCCTTTATTAAGGCCATAAATGTAGATAACTGTATCTACTTAATATTAAACATTGTTGACACCCTTTATTCATACTTTATTACATTAAAAGAATCCACTCTTCTTAAGAAAAAAGTGCTAAATGCACAGATGATGTCTGTATTTTATTGGGGATGAGGAAATAAATGGAGATAAAAATACACACATCTATCCATTTTTTTGTTTTATATGTCAAAGGGTCAAGAATAACAAGAATTCTCTGAAAATGGTTTTTCTTAATCACATCTTCATCAAAAAAAATGGATTCTGCACAGTTATAGCAAATACCTGTTACTTTCATTTATAAAAATGACTAACATCTGATCATTACCAGCTGGGATAGCAGGAGCCACTGTTGCTGCCATACTGAATGTACTGGATTCAGTGTCAGCACTACTGTCAGACCCACAACAGCAAGCCTCATCAGCTTCGTCTAGGTCATCCCTATAAAACAAGCAAACTCAGAGCCAAAAAAAATCCCAAACCCAGTTGATTTGCTGGAACTAGTAAATTAATTCCCACATGTGTACAGAAGCTGGTGGCTTGCAGGGACTATAGAACTGGTGAATGAAGGAGTTAGTTATTCACTATCACTTTTAAAAATGCCAAAGTTCCGGTACTTCAGATGGCTTTAATTACAGAATATTGTTGTATAAATGCTGTGCCTACATTTGTGATTTCAACAGGGTTTAATCACAGGAAATGATAATAACTAACAAATACTAGGTTTTCAAGTCTACTAATCTTGATGTAGATGCTAAGATTGAGTATTTTCCAGTATTATCTGAATGACTTTTATAAACCAAATCACCAAGTTAATGGGCTCGCCCAGAAGTCTTCCTTCCAGTTCTCATACTGGATCTTCAGGCCAGGCTAGGTTACTAGGAAGGATTAACAAAGCTGCTGGGAGGTCCTGAACTAGAGCTATCAGTTGAGTTTGTTAGCGACACAGCTCATTTTATGGATCAGTGGCATGGACAACATAAATAAGTCAATATATGTTATGCAGGCCATCAGTTCTTTTAGCTGGCAGGCAACCATCACCCTACTGTCACTTCATTTTTTCCGTCTTGCATGAACAACATCACCTAATGTTTGTCCTCTTTTTTCGAAAAGTAGATTGCCATGCCTGGTGTTAAAAGTCATTCTCTAAACACCGGTGTCTGTTATTTTAGGCATCTTGATATAGCTGTCAACATACAAACACAGCTAGATCACCATGTAGGCTTGAACACAACAAATGGAAAGTGGAAAGAGCTTAACTTATGCAGCAGGTTGGACAGAAATAGAAAATCATGTTTCTGTAATAGACTACTTACAACATGACAAACATGGCAAGTAGTTCCACAGATAACACAGGTTGGGTGAACCATCTCTGCTCTGAACCTGATATCCATTTACCTCATTCAGTGACCCCCTAAGTTCTTGCATTAGAAGAGATGTAACAACTTCTTAATTATCATTTCCATACTATAGCTCTCCAACAGTGATCATATACCAATCCTCACTCTTCTAGCCTAAAGTGTGCTATCTTACCTACTGATTCCTTTTCCAGAAGCTTTTCCAGACCTTTTGATCATGCTTGTTAGTTTTCTCTGAAGCTTTTCCAGTCCTTTAATATCTGAATTGAAATAGAACAACCTTGGGTGGCCTAGGCTATGCTACAGATTTTATCAGAGCATTGTTTCTTAACAAGAAAGGTTTATAAATTCTATAGGTTGGTCTGAGAATATTTGCAAGGTGATACTTCACTTCCAAAGCAGATTGACATACAGATGCGAGGAAGCATCCATTCCTTTTCAGATGAAAGAAACAGGAAAGAAAGTAAAAGTAAGGTGAACACTTGTTTCAGTGTCTGTCACTGAAGTGTATTGAAAAAAAAATTATTAAGAGAAAATTGAACCTCAAAATCTACTGGAGATTTTTCTGGAGAAACAGCCTGGGCAATAACTTCTCCAAACACAGAGCAACACAGTCAAAAAATTTACAGGTAAAACAAAAATCCACCTTGCTGAAATTCTTGCATAGTATGAATGAGGCAGCCTAGTAAGCTCATAAGTGAAAGGCTGTAAGTACGCAGTCTAGGCAACAAATATGAACCAAAGCTAATAAAAACCAAGGGACTTATAAAGTATATGACTATAATAGCTATACTCCTAGTATTTTTAGAATTTTTTTTTGAGTTATGTATGTTTGAAGTATTCAAGAAACTGTAGCTTCTGGCAATTTAAATGAATAATAAAAAAAACCCCCAACATTTGGATGCCTGATAGATCAGTAAGTATCTTCCCAACATTTTTGTATCAGAATGTATATTTTCACATACACAAAATTACAGAAATAAAAGTAATTTAATATTACCATAAGCCACTCTAGTTATGTAAGGTATATAACCAGTGTTTCTGAAGATCATATATGGCTATTACTTGAACACACTCATTTCACGTAAAACCAACAGGTCATGTA
Source organism: Microhierax caerulescens (assembly GCA_035590215.1). Lineage (NCBI taxonomy): Eukaryota > Metazoa > Chordata > Aves > Falconiformes > Falconidae > Microhierax > Microhierax caerulescens. The sequence continues at coordinate 32,399,965 of JAVJGJ010000002.1, read as the reverse complement.
GTGAGATCAGCCACAGCAGGGAAGCCAGAAACTTTTGTGCCAGCCAAAGTTATGGCATAGATTCACTCTGCCTACAGCAAGTACTAAAAGCCAACACTTTCAACAATGGCACCTGGTCTTTGATTCATTTTAAAGACATATATAATCTTTCTAAAACTGCTGACCTACAACTTCTTGTAATGTGAATAACTGTGGAGATGGGGATTGTCAGTTTATGGTGGGGGGCGCACCATTACATTTTTAAGAGTTTTTCCCATGCTACTCAGGCAAACCGATATCTAAAAAATCCATGCTGAACTGAAACAATTGAGACAGAAGCAACCATGCTGGTCTTCCAAACCTCATATGAGGGAATGCTAATCCCCAGCACATTTGGGATGGGTACCTGAAGCCCTATCATCCTAAACTACCTCTGCAGTAGCCAGCAGAACTTATCTCCCAGAAGTCCTAATCAAACTAAGTGCCATTGGATCTGCTGACTTTCTGTGGGATTTGTGCTCGTGGGCAATTTGGGTTCCCTTGGAAATAACAACCTTTATAATTACATGCTGTCATACATAATGAAAGAGACTGGATGATATCACAGTATGTTCTTCACATCTATTTGCTGTAATAAGCTGCTCTGAAAAGAAGGCTATCTACTGCCCATCGGGCATGTTTTGTTTCAGGTTGCGCACAGGGTGTTTTTATCATAGCTCTTGCAATAAAACAGGCCAAAAAATCAAAAAGTAGCAGGAAGGATTAAAAGCAGCAAAGACCAAAACAGATAAGCAAAAATATCTTTATCATTGCAGCTGACTTTGCAGACTACTATACTTAACACTGTATTTCCTGTAGCATTTTGAGGAACCCAACTGCTTACACAATATGTGCTATAACAAGTGAACTGGAAATACATGTATTAGAATAAAAAGTAATTACCTACTGCAGATAGAGTTACTGTATTTAGGTATCTATTAGTCCAAGACCGTATTCAGCCAAATTCCCCCAATAAATGCAGGTAACTAAGACATGTGTCAGCCTTTAGAGTGTGACAGTCACAACTGAGTCACTGAGCACATTCTACTCTGACAGGTATTAGAAGAGAGAAACCAGGGCTGTTGAAAATTCTAACATTAATCAGCTGCAAGAAAAAACTCAGCATGATTCTCAACTTTGGCAGCTAGAGGGAAGAGTGACAAAAGGCACGATGAGAAGAAAACTGGGGTTTCAGTTTTTGTTCCACTAAACACTTTACTATTAACAGTTAATTCCGCTCTCAGCCTGTTACCATGCTACCTTCAAGAGTTCTTGACTTTTGAGAAACCCACTCCTGGATGCCCATCCCTTCCCAGGCATTTAGAGTGCATCCAGGTCAGCAATGTGGCCTTCTTCTGTACTAGAGCCACCAAGTGAGCAACCACAGACCTGTGTCTGGAAATCATTACACATCTGCTATTTATATGTGCTACAGCATGTTTCAAACAGAGATGCAGAAATTGGTCTTGCAGTCTAAATTATTAAAGGTCTCTTATTTCCCCCATTTGCAAGTCAGCCTTTTTCCATTTAATGAGAAATGGCTACACTCAATTTCAGTCATGCAGCAAAAGCAGTGACAGCCAACACAGAAAAGACCCCA
>JAVJGJ010000002.1:32370042-32382537 GCA_035590215.1 Microhierax caerulescens | reverse complement strand
CTGGGGAGCCCAGCACTGGGCACAGCAGCCCAGATGTGGCCTCACCAGGGCAGAGCAGAGGGGGAGGAATCACCTCCCTCAACCTGCTGGCCATGCTTCTCCTCATGCACCCCAGGGTCCCACTGGCGCCTTCTTGACCACAAGGGCACACTGCTGGCCTATGGACAACTTGCTGAATAAATGATTAGTTGTTGCAGCAAGAAAAATCTCACGGGATGGGAGGGAAGGACCTGTGAGTGCAAGGTGCTGCAGCTGTATGACCAAGTGGGTGTGAGTGAGTACATGTGAGCGTGGGCATGAGATGGAGTTGGAGTCAGCATGTATGAGGAACTGGGCATGGGAGACGTGAATGAATGTAAAGAGGTATCACTGTGCATACATACTGGTGAGTGTGCAAGTGAGTGTGAGCACACAAAAGTGTGAGTGAACATACAGGTGAATAGGTGTATTAAGTGTTTTTCAAGAAGTACAGAAGTGGAGGGTTTAAACCAGAATTTATGGCTTCTCACTTTTGTCTTTCACAGTGAGCTTTGAGGCAAGGTGGCTCTCACTCCCCAGTCCCCTGCCTGTCTGGACTCTGTTTTTCCCTGCTACTTTTCCATGGGGAATGTGCTTAAAACCAAATTTTCCAATGATAAGGTAGCAAGAGCATATCTGGTCTGGGAGCCATTTCCCCAGCCTTTCTAGACTGTCCACAGTGTGAAGCACCCTTTTGTCCACTGTTTGATCTGGTTATGCTGAAATGAAATATGCATGTTTGTGCACATCTGTAGAATAGTGCTGACAATATTTGCAGTTTTGGAAGTTGAAAGTAAAACATATAAAACATATCTATGTGCTCGTTGGAACAATGATTGATAGACTGGGTGTGTACTTGTTTCCTCACACTGAAAAAAAAAGGAATGGTATTTAGGAAAAAAGTATTGTTGATGTCCTTGTTGGACCCCAGGGTTATCTTGTTCCTGAAAAACCTGCTGAGGAAACTTGACTGTTACAAGAATGGGAGGATATGGTTGCAAGTTGTGCACCATCCTGTGTTGCTTTGGACCCTGGCCATCAGGAAACATTTTGTGTACTACAGAGATGAAACACTTTCTCTTCAGTAGTAGTATTATGAGCAAGATGCATAAATAATCTGTGGCAAGGGGCAGCTGTATTACAGAAAGGGAAATAATCCCAACTTTTCTTAGATGAAATTTTAAAAAGAGATTGCCACAAAAGATGTGCTGGAGGCAATTTGCATATTTATTATTCACCTACATAAACCCTAGTTAAACATAAATGTAGTTTAAAAGTTGTTTTACTCTGCTTCTGCACCCTTTATACTTTAATAACCATTGATCTTTATTCTTTGTCAATTCATGCATGTTTAGTACTCATTGCAAATATTTTTCCTCACCTCCAAAAGTACTCACACAAGTAAGGCTGGGTGAGAATGTTTGAAAGAGCACTGTTTGTAATTTTCTTGCCTCTGCTGAGCTGTCTCTCTAGAAAATGGAAATACAGGCTTCTATCTACTGCAAGGGAATGGAAATAAATTGCAATGCAAGCTCTTTCAAAATAAATGACATATCCTGGAGCAGGAAAACTCACAGATCAGTATGACATTTTGCTTCATAGCTTGAGCTTTATTTCAAAAGATGGATTCTATATAGACATCTGCTTTGGTATCTAACTGGTAATTCTACTGAACATACATCTAATTTGGATGACAAGTTATGTGGTTGACCTGAATGACTCAAGTCATGGGGGCAAAGCAGGGGAAGGACAGCTTGAAGCAAAGGGTACAGAAAACCTTGTGGAGAAAGAAAATCCAGATTGCTACAAACTCCTGCAACTAACACTTTTTAAGAATGTTTTTGACAGAAGCAGGAATTAAATAGTGAGGTGAGTATAACATTAATACCTTTAAAATTATTTCAGAAGACCAACATCAAATCAATTGTGCAACTAAATGGCCATCACAAGATAATTAGTTAGACGCTGTTTCTTCTTACAGGCAGTTTTAATATGAAATATTTTATGGTAGTTAGTGTTCATACTTATTCTGTAAAATAGGTAAATATTAAGCCAAGAGTTTCCTAGATGGTGAAGTAAAGGAGTTTTTCTGTGTTGTGGAGCAACTGCGGCACTGGAAATAAAAAACAGAAGCTTTGATTCCAAATCTGTTGATACAACTTAGAAGTGGGAGAACTGCCCTGGGAGCCAACACTTAAGAGGTTCCTAGAACTGGGTAGCCACATGCTGCCTACTTTTCTGCTGTTGACATTTCATTAAAGGTAGCTAATACTGCCTGCCTTTGTGGTACTTGCTGCAAGTATTTTCAGTTGTGAAAGATAGTGGAGATGGAAATGTCTGAGACAGACTGACCTATAAAATAGATCAGGACAGCCAACAATTCTTCATCCAGACCTTACTTCCTTTGTTTACGTTGTCACATCTTCTGGTTTCAGTCCTGCATCCTTTCATATATTATACCCTCCCCCAATAAAAATGAACATTCAAAGTGAAAGCTTTCATCTTTCTATCTGAAAGCACTTTGCAATTGTTCCTTATTTCACAAAACTACAGTTAGGTAACATCCATTTTGCAGGCTGGTGAACTGAAGCCAAGACAAACTGGTTTGCCTGAACAAATTGTGTCCGTTGGAAAAGTGTTACCAAACTCTTTCCTGTGAGCCTCAGGCTTCAGATGTATAATCTCGTAAGTGGTGCAAGTTCAGTTGCCTCATTACGAGGGGGCTGGAAGGCTTGTCTCGCAACAAACCCTTTAAAACCATCCTTCTCTGGCACATCTGAGCCTCTCCCCAAATCTTCTTGTGCAGAGGGACATGTGGAGCCCTTGCAAATCCTCCTGAAGAGTCATCCTCCCCCAACCTTCCCAACAAATCACAGGGTCTCTGCGTTGAGTGGAATTCCTATACTCTCAGAGATAGAAACAAATATTGCTTCCTATGTTATGTTAAAATTAATGCTAATTTCTGAGGTTTTAAGGAACATTACCAACTGAACAGACTGCACAAAACAATTTTTAGATACTCAAACAGAATGTTAAGGCTTTATCATCTGGTCAAGGCAAAAATCCCTTCACATGAATGACTGCAGACCTAGGGTCCCTCACAGGACTCCAGTTTCGGGCAAGAATTGATGTCTTGCATCAAAATATTCTGACTTCTGTACCACCGAAGGTTAATAGTAGCCTGCAATCAGGTTATTTAATTATTTAAAGATTTTCAAAGCCAATGAAAATATCAGCATCAGAATTTTTTTAAAGCCTCATTTACAACAAAACATTCCTTCTCAGTGCTTAATGATGACAGAAGGACATACAGTTTAAGCGTGGGCTTAAAAAAGAAAAAAAAGCTTCCAATACAAGCTCTACCTCTGTCATAACATCTGTCTGCCTTTTGCCATTAAGCAAGCAGTATATTTATCTTCGAAGTCCTTTATTTGCAAAGGTGCTAGTCATGCTTTATTAGTACTTTCTAATCTCCATGTGTGCACTTAGTTGAGAGCATAATAACAACATTTGTTCTTTGCTGTTGGACTAATGGTTTCTAATAAGTTGTAGGGTCGTCAGTGATGCAGAAATCTGGTTTGACCCTAAATGGCCTGGGCTAGGTGACAAATGCTAGGTGATGAAATAATCTAGCGTGGTTATTTGAGCTTCCCTAACCTATATACTTGTTTAAGAAAGGAAAAAACGGAGAAGAAAATGCAGCAGAGGAAAAAAACTGTTGGTGATTATTACACTTGAAAAGGTTGATGAATTCCCAGAATTGAGGTATCTGAAAGGAGACTGAAAAATTATGAATATTTTTCAAGTAATTTAGGGTTAAAAGGGACTTACTGGAAACAATCTAATAGTTAGGGAAGAGCCTGTGGGAAGCTCGGTACCCGAGTTCTGGTCATAACCACGTCTCACCATGTGGCCTGGTTTTCAGAGACTGAATATATTCTAGGGTTTGCTGCAGATCCCCTTTACTGCAGGGTCAGATGGAATCTTAACAAATTACATTATGATACACAGGGTTGTGGAAGCAGATAGTTTCAACTTTTTGCTGTGGTTTGTTCGTTCATTTGTTCTTTCTTCCTTTCTTTCTTTGAATGCAACATAATAATAGCTTTTGAGACTGCACATAACAGATTCCAAACTTCTGGGGAATGTTTTAGTTATCCATGAGATCAACCCTGTTAATTTTGGTGCAAACAGAAAATGAGTAAAGCTTAATTTCCACTAAAATCAGATTAAAGAAGGATTCTTTAAATGCCTTCAGTGTAAGCCCTGTACAGCTGTCAGGCTATCTGTCCTGTTCCTTGGAAAACTGTGTGGTGACTGCAAAGCTCATGGAACTGTGATGTGAGAAAAATAAAGCACGCAGAAGTGGTATAATTGAGAATATGATTTTTATGCTGTCTATTCTAAACTGTAGGGTTTGTGATAGCAATAATTTTAGAAAAAAAAGCAAACCCACATCTGTTTCAAATCTGTATCTTCCCCTTTTAGTGAAAGCTGTATGCATACTCAAAGATACCAAGGGAATTTGCTAAAAGGCTGGGAATGCTGCTTGTATTTTCAGCATTGAGAAAAGTTAGCTTCTGTCTGTCTTTAGAACAAGCTATTAAAGCCTCTCTCAACCAAAGAGAGATTGGAGATGATCAGTACTGCATGTTCTCTGCTGCTTCAGAAAAAGGTAGTAGCCAGGAACTACATTTATAATACTTCGTTGCATGGTAGGGCCATTTCTATAAGACTAGCATATTCATCTTTACTCAGGTATTAAATCTCATGAAGACTACTTGGTTTTAGAAAAATTCTGGCTTTTCTGACTTAGATCTTGTGGATTTTCAAAGATTTTTAATATTAGATGAGAGATGGGCATTTTGCTTCATAATCTAATGACCAGGTTAGAGTTGAACATATTTTTAATAATGTGAGACAAAGAAGAACAGGATGACCTTACTAACAGAGTACAAACAAATAGCTGGAGGACCTAGCTTTTCATTAGCTTGGTATTTTAATGTAGTCTCTCACAAGGCAAGGATTCAGCCAGGTACCTCTGGGGGCTGCTAAAACATTGCAGGCAGATTTGTCCTTTGGTTTTAGTGGGATGAATCAAAGATAATTCTGGTCTTTTTATGCTATGCTTTCAGTGAAATCACAGCAAAACTTCCATTGATTTAAATAGAAAACCAAGATCACACTTAATGCTACTGTGATGTGATTCCTGACTTGGATGATGAATTTCTGCTCTTCCAAAAGACCATGCAGTACTCTAATGGAAGTAATATTTGCAGGCGACATAGCACAATTTAGTCATTTTTTTCTGAAAGGCTTGGGATTTACTTGAAATGAAGTAGCTAAAAATTTTTGCATTAAGAAGTTTGAAAGAGTCTCTAGACCACTCTATACTTTCACCACACACATGCATGAATTTAGGTACTTGCTGCACTGTGGCAAATTAGGTATGCTGTCATGGCCAGAACTGGCCAACAACACTATACTGAAGTGCTATTCCTTTATCCGTATCCTCATTCATACCCTTCAGCTACTCTTGAGTATATTTCTCAAGCAAAAGACCATTACTATTTAGAACTTAATACTACATTTATATTTGGAAAATAAGTAATTTTCTTTACATTGATACTGTGTTTGCAAATGCTTTGATGCTGCCTGAGCTCTGCTCTTAATTAGGATGAGTGCTGTATTTCTGCATGGCCTGATGTGTCACTGCTTCATTGCAGAAGGGTGACTGTGGATCCAGAGGAGGTTTGCTGATGGGTGATTTCTCTGGCACCTTGGAAGATGCGAAGTGATGCTCCCAACATCCTTTGCATACCCACACTTGGGTGCGTAAGCTCAATCCTGGCAGAGTTCCCGATATATTTGGTAGAATTATTTTGATGAATGGATGAGGAGTATCCAAAAAGACAGGGTTCATAATGAGGCCAGAACTGTGCAGTATGCTAATTAACTGTTCCTCTGCCTTGAAGTTTCTCAGTGAGCAGTGCACATAAATACATACTACTTTTTTTCTCCCACACACACAAGCTCTGCATCAAGTTGTTTGAGTTGTGACATGTATTAATGCTGTTGGCTTCTTTCTGCTAGTGGCTGACTACTGCAATCCTATCTAAAAAGTTTTCCACCAAACTTGGGGATCATTTTCATTAAAACAATATCCAGTTTTGTCCCTCAAGCATGGGTGTCTTTCTGCTCATAAATGTAAATAGCAAAGGCACACAATAAATCCCTTTGAATAATGTGCCAGTACTCTTCTCTTACATAACTGTCATTCCTAAGTAGAAGATGCTTATTTACCAATTAAAGCATCTTGGCAAGGATTCCAGGCATTTTAAATTAATTCTGCTCCTTCCAGAACATCCATTAGATAAAATCTGTTGAATTTGAATCACTGACCTTTAACCTGAAAACCAGTTTTACAAATGTCCTCCAGGAAACGCATTGTGCACTTAACTTCCCCTGTGAAAACTACAGAAAATTGTATATGAAAATACAAGGATAAAGGGCCAGAGCCATGACACAATTGGACTTAGAGTTATGGAAACTACCTCACTGAATGTACTTGATGGGATAATTTCAGCAATATACACTTTGACTACAAATGAATACATGACATAAGGAATTCTTCAATTTTTTTTTTCTTATAGTAGAATATTTCCATTGACTTGCAATCCTTAAAGAACTGTGAAGTGTTACGGATGAATATAGGGTTACTAGAAGAAGCTTCGTGCAATTAGCTCACACCAGAAAGGAAATACCAGATTTTGTTGGTGAGAGCCTGGATCTTCCATGGAGCTGCAGAAATCTGGACAGCGGGGAGAAGACCCTGTAGCCTCTTTCTTAGCAGTCTGCCAAAGAGATCTCTGTGGAAGTCTTGCTCTAGGTTTCCTATTATTAGTGCTGGCTTTATTTAATTTTATTTCTTCGATACAGGATAATTCAAGTGATTAGTCAATATAAAGTTCTATCATCCTTTGCCTTTGGGCGTCTGATTAAGCGTGACTTCCTGCGATTGGGATTTTAAATACCCGAAGTCTTCCCAGTTACCTCAATTACCTTTACCTGAGGAATGATTGCTATTTCCAGGTACGCATCCTGTTGCCTGCAGTTTCTCCCTCAGGTTTTTCTGGCATCAGTCTTAAATTAATAGCCCTTAATAGAGCGTGCTAGAGACTAACAACTATCCCATGGTACCTCCTGATTACATTGCAGCACTGACACAGTTTCTGCATGCATCTTCCAACTCTTCTACTTCCACATTCCATTTTAGGAATGTTCAGAAACTTCATTTTGTTTAAAGCCTTCACATGATAGAAATCCTGCATATCCCATATCCTGTGAAAAAACCCATTTCTTATGATTTCTTGTCTGATTATATAAACCATCTGTAAAAGGAAGTTATATGAAAAAAGAGGTAAAAAGCTACCACAAAGTATTTACAGTAAATGAGTAATAAAATGTGTTAATTTTTTTCTGTTCTTCAGTTCCCTGTTCTGATAGCTCTTCTGGACATAATTTATTTCCAAAAAATAGGAGTAAATATGAAAAATCTTTTATGATTTTCAAATGTATGCCCTGCCATGCCATTTTGTAGATAATGTTTTCTAAATTGTGTGGAACATACCTAAGTGTCTGTGCCAAGATCTGGAGTAGTACTTTGGCTTCTAGTGCTTAAATTCCTGTTTACTGAAAGAGGACCTGGATCCTGAGAAATTAACCCAAGAGAAAATTTTACTTGCACTTGAAACTATTGGCAGTATTTTTTTTTTATTGCAAAGCAGAAATTTCTTGTGTTTGAGCCTTACATATGTAACTGATACATAGTCAGCTGAAATGACTGTATAGATTTTGAGAGTCATATGTTCTCATGAGACCTTACACACACTGAAAACTCATGTAAGGCGTTGCGTAACAGTGAAACAATAAAAACATAACCATGGCCTATTTTTCTTTTTTCTTCTATTCATTACTAACACTGATACCCCCTTTCTCCCTGAAAGAAATCCACAATAAAATATTAATAGCAACATACTGTTGAATAAACATCTGCAGATGTAAGCAATGGCCATTTAAGCTTGAATAAACACTCAGCACAAGAAAAGAGAGTATTAATAATATAACTCCAAATTACCAACAAAAGGCATTGTGAGGCTAATCTAGGAAATTATATTGAATTTTCAGTGTGTATTTTTGGGGAAGTCAAACATCTATTGCTTTATTTAGGTGTAAAAAAGAACCTGTCTCCCTCTGCTGGTTTTTAGAGAAAAAAGAAGTTTATAGACTAAAACATCATAGCTGAATTTTTTATACAAATTACCAGATGTTCCAGAATTAGGGCATAAAATTTGTTGCCTTGAAATATGTAGGAGTCACCTCGAGGACATTAGAACTACCTTTCTTGGTCAGCGGAGCATTGGTAGAGATTTGTAGTATTTACTCTGTTTAAGCTAATAATTTCTCAGTATATTTAATATGATTTCTTTATATGTACATCTTCAAGAAAATGTAATTTTAGCTTAATTTAACCTGTTTAGCCTTTAATTCAAACATCACTGACTCTTATAGCTATCCTGAAGAGCAGCCTAATATTGGAGTCATAAATGTTGATGCATAATTTCCTTTCCAGCATAGTCTGAGTTAGTGTACTTTATAATACAAATTAAGCCTTTTTCTTTCAAATCTGAGTTTCTAAACTGCTCCATAAACATAAGTCACAGGCCATAAGGCTTTTAAAGGCCACACACACAAGAATAGCTACAGCGCTGAGCATAGCTTACCAGTTATGACACCTGCATGAGGTTTCTTTGAATTGTGTGGGGACTACGATGGTGAGGCTGCCTGTTCTGGGGTGGTTGCTCACACACACCTGGCCAAAATGCAGTGTTGCCTGCCCTGCTGAGCTGTGAGCCCACCCAGTGACATTCCCCCAGACCACTCCATGAGGCGTGAGACACCCAGACGTGGTCTGTGCCAAGGAAGGTGTATGTATACACTTTTAAATGTCTATACTACAGCTCAGATTGTTTGCTAACAAAAATCAACCTAAAGCCATGTCTTGGCTGCAAACAAAACCTAGGGTTTTCTATGCGAACAGTTAACATACAGACTTACTGGAGGCAAGGCACTACCATTTTTTTCCTGAAAACTCAACTGTTTCCTTGCTGACAGTTTTCACAGATAAATTATGAATGACATAAGCATGATGGTTTAGAGAGAGAATAGCACTGGAGTGACTTAAGAGAAGGACATAAAGTTTAATGAGGCGAAGAGACCCACTAACAAGAAAGACACAAGGGAATAAGGATGAGAAAGGTCATAAAAGTATGTACCCACAGAAGTATTTAAATAATATTACCAAAAAATCAGAGTTACATAATATAGTAATATTGCCCAAAAGCAGGATGGGAGTGAACTTTGTGTTGTGATCCCCACCTCAATGAGCAAATGTTAGGGAGTTTCTGTGGAATAGACGTGCTACACAAAGTAAGTACCATGTTCTGGTACACATCATCGTATCTTCAAAGAAGTTTTTGTCCTTGGTACGATATGCTCCATCTTCCTATTGTTAAGAGGGAACACATTAGTCCTTTACTAATCCCTGTGCTTCTACTAACAATTTCTCCTTCACAAAACGGGTAGTCTAACAATAGACATCAAGTTTATTCCTTCCAATTAGTTAAAGGCAAGTAGCAGTTCCCATAGTTAAATTAAGGCATTCATCTGTTAAATTTGGAGGGTTTACATAAATGTGTTTTAGGCTGAGAAGAAAATTAAGGCAGTTTTGTTCTTAAAGTAATTTTGGGTTTGTTTTTTTTGTTTGTTTGGTTAGGTTTTTTTTTACTTCCCTTGTGATATCTTCACCAAAACACATTTGTTATGCTTTCTTATGAGTAGCCATCCTTTTGATCTGGGTATGTCCTGAGTATTGTTTTAAAAGGCATCTGCCAGCTGCAGTTTGTCATATTTCCAGTTAATACTAGAATCAGTATAGTTAGTTAAATAGGTTGATTTGATTTTTGCAAATGTTGTGTTGGGATATTTTTGTGAAATTTGAGTATTGGAGTAGTGAGCAGAGCACCTACTTTCTCCAGATACTTGACCAAATTCTCTCACGTTTATTCTGCCTGTATTATGCAATTTAAATTTTAATTAAAAATGTTATTTAATAAAATTGTATGTATTTTTACTGTGTGTCTATCTGCAACACACTTCTCTTTTTTTCTTTTCTTTTTTTTTTCTCTTTTGACAAGACAGCTTTACCAAGTGTCCCCTGAAAACTCTCAGGGCAACTTTGGCATTTGCTCAGTGAATCACTGATGACATATATAGTAGCAAAGTAGCGAGACTGTGACTGCTAAGACACACATACCTTATGCATTGATTTACATAGATAAACTAACGACTTCCTGTATAAGAAATACTTCTAAACTGATGTAATGTTTTCCTGTGGGAATCTGTAACTTGTAATTATCCATTCATAAGCCAGTCTACAGGCTATGTCATTGTTTCCTTTCGTTGACTCAACTATCTAGGGGGTAGTGTCATTTTCCCTAGAAGCTGGGCTTCCAGTGCCAAGCAGTTATCTCTCTTGAAGCAAAACTATTTTGGCTGCCCAGCCATGGAGAATGTGCTACGTGGCATCTGATACACAAATACTGTTTCTAAAACTGGTTGGTACTGTTGCTAGAGTGCACCCAATAATTGGTGTATATGTAATGTGAATATAGCTGAGAAACAATGAAAGCAGAGGCAAAAGTACCGATGTGGAGTTGCTCTTCAGTGTTAAGGGGTGAAAGCAAAGGAAGGAATAGCATATTCAGTTTGTATTCAGCATGATAAAAGGAAATAAGTACCTATTTAACTTGAAGAACCTTTAGAATACTTTGCAAAAATGAGATACTGCTAAAAAGGATTTTTGAATTATTACAATAAATGCAGAATAGCAGGAAAATGTTCTGACAAGAAGGAAATAATTTCTAAGGAAAGGCACAGAAGGTTCTTAAAATTATGGTGCTGGTAGGCAGGCTTGATAATAGTCTAAAATTCTGCACTGATCTGTAGAGTGAACCAAATCATCTTTCCTATCTCAACTTTTATGATTCATATTTGACCTGGTCATACTGTCATATACTATGTAACGTGATGGAGGTTGGTCAGATAGTTGTGATCTTGTTGCAATTGTTGGATGTGGTAGCCACCTTTTATTTAGAGTAAACAGATACATGCTCCTTTGGTTAGTGATGGTTGCAGCGTAGAGAAATGGTTGTCCCAGGACTAAACCCTGTGGCCAGTGAGTCAGTTGTAATCCAGAGCAGTTTAATGTGACCCGTGTGTGAGGTGGAAAGCAGCACAAACACCACAGGAACAGTTTTTGCACCAGGAGGTGCTGGTCTGTTACGAAACCAGTAAGAAAGGCACTCTGCCTCTGTAAAGTATCATTTAATCTGCTGTTTATTAGAGTCAGCACTATGAAGAAAGAGAGGGTAGCATAGATAATCGTACACCCCTATAGGTGCTGGGAACCCTCAGTTGTGCAGCATCGAATGGGTGCAGCACACCCTGCAGACCCTATCTGTAGAAAACAGTTCCCTGTGTCAGGCATGACAGGATTTTCTTATAAGAAAACAGTTCTGTTCATCATTTCTACTGCCAAAAGTAAAGAGTGTTCACGTGGGAACCCTGCACTTCTAGAGAAAGGCAAGGGCACGCAGGTGGTGTAGTCACTGATACCAAGTGGGAGCTGCCTCAGGCTCCTGTTAACAGTGAGCTGCAAAGTTTATCCTGTGGCACAGCACAACGTAGCTCTGAAGGTCAGGCTGTACGGGCTGCACGGCACAGCACAGGCCTCCAATTAATTGTTACATGCGTCATCAACTCCTCCGCATATGGCACTCTCCAGCCTGCGATCACTACAGGAGCCCAACAGAAGAGGTGGCCAGGAGGCATGATTGCCAGGACAAATAATCTAAAATGCAATCTGAAAAGAAGGTGTATTTGGACAGGTGACCTGGAAAGAAACCTGGACCTTGAGAGCAAAGTAGATGCCATCTACTGATGCTCTGTTCTGTGTTCAAAAGTGGAGCAGAATTGGGTTATTGATTGTCAGTGCTGGAATGGCATTAGAGAGTTGATGCCTCCTCTTAATAACTGACAACTTGAAACATTCTTGATGGCTTAGATCACAGGAATGCTGGTAATTTTTTAAATCCATGTGATTAAGAAGTCACACCTGTGATGCTTCTACAGGGACACACTTTGTGTCAGCCTTCCAAGTCGCCATATTGCTCTTGTTGAAGTCACCTGCAAGGGCTTTCATTGACTTCAGTGGTGCTAGGGCAAGATTTATCTGATGGAAAATGTTTAGATGCTAAAACGGTGGAGTAGATGCTAGTGGTGGGAAGGAAATTCTTTGCCGTGAGGGTGGCGAGACACCAGCCCAGGCTGCCCAGAGCAGCTGTGGGTGCCCCATCC
>JAVJGJ010000002.1:32348252-32368582 GCA_035590215.1 Microhierax caerulescens | reverse complement strand
CCGATCTCGGCGGCGCTGCGCGCCCGGGGCGCCTCACCGGCCGGGCGGCGCGGCTCCTGAGGAGGCGGTCGGTCCTGCCCCGCAGCGCTCCGGCGGCGGGCCCTGCGCGGCAGGTCCTGTCACCGGGGGGGGCTTTGGGAGCCGCAGTGCCCGCCCGGTGCGGGGGGGACCTGGGCCGTGGCCGCCGAGACCCGCCGGGCCCGCCTTCCCTTGCTGTTTATCTGTCCCTCCGCTTCTCGGAGCGGGTGGCCGAGCCGCGCTCGGCGCGTTGCCGCGGTTCCCGGGAAGTTGGCTTTACAAAGCTGAGCCTGAAACAGCTCTGCCGTTTCCTCCGGGAGCTTTTCAGATACTGGTAGTAATTAATACACGGAAGTGGGGAACTGGCTTACTGGGCACAACTTGGTCGAGTTTATTTATTGTGCAGCAATGCAATTAAAAAAAAAAAAGGTATATCAGCATCTTTGTTTGCACAAGCAACCTCCCGCTAAGCTGTGCTGTTGCGGAGAAAGGAGATTATGGTAGTAAGATGCACTAAAAAAAAAAAAAGCTTAGCTTGGAAGAAAATAAAGATTCTGATGCTCTTCCTCGTCGTCGCGTTGCTTGTTACAAATGTGGTCTTAGAGCATAGTGCGGTTCGGCTGGTTTGGGGTAGGGGGGAGATGCAGAGGTTTTAAACGACAACCTTGCATGTTGAATGCAAATCCCTTTCCAAAGGGAACTGAAAACTCAAGAGAAAATGTGCGACGTTTATAAAAGATGTTGTGCAATACCCACTTAAAATATAAGCTGTGTTCAAGAGTAGTAGTGGTAGATGATTTATGAAGAAACCAAAGGGGAGTCAGAAATGGGGCAGGGGGAAGGAAAGCTGACAGACAAAATGATTTTGTTAGTTGGTTTTCTTAGCTTTGAAGGTAGTTGTGGTATTCATTCCCCCGACACTGAGGGTGGGCCTGGAAAAAGTTTTCTTTATGCATTTGGGAGGAAGAGAAGTTGCTTAAATTGCATTTACCACATTTGTGGGAGGGGAAAAAAGGGACTATAAGGCCCACAAAGTTAACTTTTTTTTTTTTTCTAAATTGAAAGCAGATAGAAGCAAAACTACTAAGAATAGATGGTCAGTAAGTGAAAGTTGCATAAAAGATAAAGGCAGTGGGGGAGAGCACAGGCAGAAGCAACAAATGCTTGAAGTTAAATGGCCTTTTGTTTGGGGGGAGGGAGGGGGAACCCTACAAATCAAACTAGTAATAAATTAGAGCCCTGTCTTAAATGTGCAGTATTTGAACGGTCCTTTTACATAAAGATGCTTGCTTATAAAAAATACATAGGAGGTCCCAAGAAACATTTACTGTTTTTGATTGATTAATAAAAATAGACTTGTTCTACTTAATTACAATGTAATAGTAATCCTGATTTGGATACTTGAGGTACCTCTTTACTTATGGAATATTTCTGTCATCGTTAAGAGCTTAAACATAAAGGTTCATGAGTATAGATGATCAGTGTATTTAAACTGATGATTGACTTGATTTTTTAATCTTTATTTTTAGTAGCTCGCTATGTAGCAACAAAGAAAATTGAATGCCTTAAATGGAAAATTAAACATTTCAAAATGTCAAGTAAAAATCTTTTCTGCATTTGTGTGCCTATGTTTCTTACTCTTCAAACTAAGTCAACTTGAAATTTCTGGTGTTTCTTACCCAGCGCTGCTATTGTATCTGCTGTCTAGCTGAAGAAATTAATTAACACATTGCTTAAAAAATAAAAATGCTGAGATAATGTTTTGGGGGTGTTTTTTTGTTGTGTTAGGCTTTGATATGGGACCAAAACCAGACCAGTATGGGGCTGTCTAGAAAAATGAATGCTAGATTTGAATTTGAGAGCAGGATTGCATGTTGTTTGTCTTTAAATTATTTAACAATCTTAAGGCTATCTTATGGAAGCTTTAAAAAATATGTAACTTAAGATTCATAGGTTGGATGGTATAAGCTTAATGCTGACCAGGACATGCCATGTAGTGTGTGTTTTAAGGTTAGCCTTTGTAATGTGCAGGTAATGATCTGCCATTTTTTATTTTAGGAGTATTGTCTTTTAGTGTCTGTAGTTAGTGCAGAAGTTATGGTGGTATTTTTTTATTTATTTTTAGAATACTTCAACAAGCTAAAAAAATGAGGGAGTAGAGCACAAATGTAAATTGTTTGCTTTGTGGAAGTGTAACTGTAAACATATGCCTCTATGTTAAGTAGTGGAAGTGGATGTGTAATTACTTACCAGAACCAGAGTTCAATTTTTACTAGTAGTGCTCAATAACATCGGCATTTATCCAGCCCTTTTGTACATAAGAAGGTTGCTGTGATGTCTATTTTTGCAGAAGGGTGCAGAAGTTGTTTCCAGACTGGACAAGTAAGTGAAGGAGGAAAAGTTTCAGGGTGCGCCAGTACTGATAAACTTTACTTAACCTATGAAAGATCTAGAATAAAATATTTTCAAGAAATACTACTTTGGTCTATACCTTTGTAGAAATGCAGCCTGAAGTTATTGACTTAGTTTGCTCCAGGTGGCAGTCACTGCAGAGCACTTTCACTGAAGAAATTGAAGTGGAGAGAGAAGGTATGTCTGTGCATTTCATGTTACTTGTAATTTTCAGGTGTGTGGCATTAAAGTTGTAAACAAAATGTCACTTACTGCAAGTCCCCAGTTATGGTTTTTTTTATGTAGTGTATGAGGACATCATGGTATTTGTGTAAAGAGTATGTCACTAGTTCAGATCTGGAGATTGGTTACTGCATGATGACCTAGACAAAATAATTTGGTTGATACAGGGTTAGTTTATAGCTCATAGATTTCAATATTGTAGTTGATGTTAGTAGTTACAGGATGCTTACCGAGAACAGGTCATTGATAACAGATATGGTCTTCTACTTAGATTGTAGTCACAGCGGAAAAGCAGGGGATGGTGTCAGTGCTGAAAGCTTATATGATGAGTTCAGCCTGCAACTGGACAAACTACTGGAGGTAAAAATAAATTAATAAATCTGTCAGGGGTCTTAATATTGGAGAAGTTACCTCAGGATTCAGGAAGTACTTGAGTGGCAAATGAGTGGAGACTAGAAGAGTATTTTGAGGAAGTGTCATTACACGCTTGCCTTGGCTTAGCTTTTCTGCATTTGCCTTTCTGAACCTACCCTTAGAGACAAATTAAGTATGATGTGAAACTTTGGTCAGCCTGAGTCTAGCCATTCTGTCTTCTATCAATGTAAAGTTAAAAAAAATAATCATTGAATCAGTATGTCTAATAAGCATTTAGTATTTTCTAACGTATAAAGCAAAAAGGTACGTGTGAACAGTGCATTTGCTCTGTCAAATAATAAACAGTTACACTTTATGCTTTTGTAAATATTAGGTTTGTGACTAAGAAGCATTTGCTGGTTATAACTGAAACTGCAAGTTTCCTGCCTGAGGGGGAAACTCATCTACTGAAGCAAGTGGTAGAAATAATTTGGCTACTGCAGCAGAATTACATTTGGTTAGACTGGTAGGTTGATACTGATACAGTGATATGGACTTAAATTTGGGACAGAGCTTTGGTGACATGGTTTTTTTTCTCCCTACAGTACTAATTTTTTGGTTATGCTTTGTTGAAGGTATACTGTGCACTGCTGCACAGGGAATAGAATAGGATCTTTGTGGGAGAGGGTTGTTTTCATCTGCCTATGTTAATAGCGACTGTACATTGTATCATTGACTCCCGCATTTTGCTGTGTTTTGAATGCTTTGTGACATTAGGAGGATATTTGCAGGGCTTACTTCAGGGATATACCTTAAGAAAATTGGTGTTTTACTGTGGTTCTCTGTCTATGCTGTAGAATGTTATAAAACTATATGGAAAGTGTTTAAGCATCGCTCTTCGCGTAATTAAAGCAGAAGGCACAGATATTTTTCTTCTTTTCTCTGTCGTCTGTGTGTCCGTCCCCCATCCCGTCCCGTCCCCCCGGCTCTAGACACTTTCTGTGTTTTTGATTGAACTGGCTATGTAGCTTAAAATGTTGTCTACCTTCTGCTTAATATTACTGGTATTAGAATTGGTGGAAGTGCTAGTACAGATAGATGCTCTCGGTGGTCAGGCCTGCACTGTATGAATAACTAAAACTTTGTCTGCAGTGTCGCTGCCTGGATAAAGCCCTGAGCAGCCTTGTCACCTTCTCATAGCTGAGCCTGCTTTGAGCAGGTAACAGAACTAGAGACCCCCTGAAGCCCCTTCCAGTCTTCATTGTTCCACGAAAATGATACCCAAGGGTAAAATTATTTTGCAAGTCATGGATTACTGCACAGATTGTTCAACTGTGGGATCAAAATATTTGGGGCAGTGGCATTACTTAAAAAAAAAATAAAACCCCTAAAGCAGGAGCCAGTGCTGATACTGTGTGGAATAGTTTGTATTGCAGGAGTGTTTTCAGGTGCTTTGAAAAGAGGTTGGTGGAAAACTTCAGAGGTGCCTGAAGAGCAAGAGAACCAGTAAAAAGTTTTTGAAGGCAGGCTTCTGAAACAGGAGTGGATATTAAAGCATTATTCTGTAAGGGGAAACATTGCAACAGAACTAAAATTTTTAGCCTTTGTCTAACAATGCTGGTAATAGGCTTGGCTGTAAGGCATGGAAAAAAGAGTCTTGGCCAAGTGCATCAGAACAGCCTGGGATGCCATCAGTTTCATTATTGCTTTTTCTGGTATCTGCATCCAGAAAGTACTGGGCAGGAACAGAATTGCAGGTGTGTTAGAGAGCTAGGAGCAAAATAGGGAGAGATCTAGAGATGCACAAGTTGGTGAGTAGTTCTGTGGCTGATGGAACTGATGCCAAGTTTCTGGTTGATTTGTGTCTTCAGCTGATTGGCTTTAAGGCCTTCTTGCCATGATTCAAGCATTTATAAAGATTATCCTGGTAGTAAATCTGTGGTGTCCAATAATATGAGCTCATGCTACTGTTCTCTTCTAGCTGTGACACCCAGTGTTCTTGGCGGTGTCAGGTTGCCTGCTTTTAGGAAACTTACATGGAATTTAATTATCTTTAAGATCCCTGTTTCTTCAACAGACTTAAATGAAGTGGTGTTTGGGGTCAAAATTTCAGGAGAGTATAACAGCACAAATACATTGAAGAAGCTTGCAAGCATACTGGACTAAATCTGTATGTATCCACATCTACTGGTGGTATGGCTTGCAGTGGCTAATGGTGCAAACAGCTGGTTCAAGAAGGGGAAGAGTACTTTGTGGCAGTGCAGAAAATGTGATCTGTAGGTGGCTGTAGCTGCCTGCCCTGAGATTTGGCTGGAACATTGTGACAGATGCTTTCACCCTTTGTCTCTCTTGGAACATTGATCAAAAGATTGAGGTTCTACAGTTAACAAAGTATGCTGTATCTATCACTGCATCTTCTGCACGGTGTCCTGGATGAAAATTAAGTGGAAGAGTTCGTAAGTGTTTTTATAAGCACCAAAGGAGTCAAGGCTGGATTTTTCAAGGGAGTTGTTGCCAATATTGAAAGACCTGCAAGCATTCCTGGATACTTCCTGATCTACTGTTGAAAACATCCTATTCTTACCTAGCTGTCAAGAACAGAGGTTTTGTGATGATCTTGAAGTTTCATTTACATCTAAAAAGTGCAGTTTCACAGGCAAGAAATGCAGTCACTGGTCTCAATACAGCTGTTTAGGTATTTATGAGCTGAAGGATTTGAGCAAAACAGAAATGAGTGCTGGTTCAGAGTGTGCTAAATTAAAAATTGTGTCTGCATTTAAGCTAGTGAAACTGTCTTTGAAGATTCTGGAGGTATGACCCAAAGCAAAATGGGTTCAATCTTTTGGTTAAACTGTGTTAATCTCATCTGTAAGGGGATGCTTTTCTTGCTAAGGAGTTTTCCTGCTGTGGCAAATGTCTTGCTATGAATTCCTTTCCAGATGATTAGTACTTTCCATAGGATATTACTGCTGCCTTTATTTGCTAAGTTTCCCCTGGTGTCCCATAAAACTGCTACCATATCTGGTATGCAGGCAAGATTTGTTAATTCTTAAGTTAGCTATCATTTGATGTTAGGAAAATGCCTTAAATCTAATTTTTTAAAAGGCAAAATAATCATGGAGTTATTGTGAAAATTACAGTAGCTAGAGCTTCCTCAAAACAAGTGTATGTCAGGGCATAACTTTATAAGGAATGCAGGAAATGGTCTGACTTGATATCATTGCTTCTGTATTTGGTGCTTGGTCTCTAGGGAATTTATGTGCACTGATTTTACGATAACTATGAAGTATTTCTTAAGAATTAACAAATAATACGTTCTGTGCTTGTTTAGCAGTAGAACAAATTATAAATAGAATGTTAAAAGCCTTGGGTCTTTTCGAAAAGTTGTGCAATTCATTTTAAGTAGAAAAGAATGTCAACATTTATGTGAGCAGATGGTGAGATTACCTGTGCTCAAAGTAACAGAATTTATTTCTGATAAAATCATCCCTTGATCATTAATTTCAGTTTTAGGAATCTCTGTTCTGGTAGACATGTAATGTCCTATATTGATTCTCCTACAGTTTCTTACCAAAAACCTATTAATTCCTCAGAAGAAAATTTCTTCATGATTCAGTTTTATGTATTTACTAGATCAGTGCACATGCAAGTATCTTTTCTTTTTTTTTTTTATAAGCCTCTCTAAATGAAAATCTAGTTTGAAATTTCCATTCCATGTAGAGGTTTTGATCAGAAGATGGTCAGACATCTTGCTGTGCCTTGATTCTTGACACTAATGAAGGCGTTTTATTGCATTTTAAACATTTTTTTCAAATAATGTTTTACTCCTTTAAAATAGAGTAATGAGCAGTATTCAAAATTACATAGCAATATACAGGTACTTGACTAAGCAAATCAACTTTAGACTCTAAACACATTTATTCAAAATTGCCACCAAGGAAGTGTTCCATGTAGGGAAACTGCTAGACTGGAGCCGGAGAAGGAGGTCTGCAGACTCCTGTCTGATCAGATCTGGTGAAATACTTAAAGAAAATATTGCTTGAAGTTGACTAGGTCTCACTGCAAGAGACAGATCAGCTTTTGTAAAGGCTGTGGATAAATCAGATGGTTGAGATTTTTAGACGTGATTTTAAAAGAACCAGGCAGTATTGGTGAGTTACTGCTAGGGCAGTGTAAATACAGTGACTTTGTCTAAAGTATGAATTTGCCTATTTAATTTCAAATTTAGGTGGGAAGTGGTGTAGGAGATTGTTTTATCACTTTC
Organism: Microhierax caerulescens; assembly: GCA_035590215.1. Taxonomy (NCBI): domain Eukaryota; kingdom Metazoa; phylum Chordata; class Aves; order Falconiformes; family Falconidae; genus Microhierax; species Microhierax caerulescens. The sequence goes on along the minus strand of JAVJGJ010000002.1, from coordinate 32,361,312 downwards.
AAATTTCTGTTAGACCTTCAGTTGCTTCTAATTGTCCTTTTTTTTAAAAAAAAGTAGCATTTGAACATTTCTTTAAGTCTTTGGAAAGAGCTGTGCTCTTGAAGGTGAACAGATTGACAGTTGAAAACTAATTATTACTGTTACTTAAAATAGTGGGCAGCCGTTGAGATGAGAACAGTCCTGACTCTTCAAGGATTACTTCTAGGTCTTCCGATGACCTCCAGTAGTTGCAAACTTACTGTGAATTCTGACGGTGGGCTCAGTAATGGTTCAGGTGTCTGGTTTTCATGTTTCTGCGATTTGAATTGAAACATGCTCTCCCGAGTGTTAAAGAGGAGTTCCCTGCTGATAGATGGTCCAAATGGAATTTGCTCTTCTTTGTAAATGTTGGAGAAGTTTAATTTCAGCTTGCGCTCTGCCTTTGAACTTCGATGGCTACAAAGTCACAAGTTCAAAGTGAAGCTGAACTTACGTGGAAATGTTAACTGATGTGGTGTAGTTAGCATTTAAAAGTAGGTCTGTCTTTATTTTAATCATGTGTATGCCTAGGGAGCTCTTCTTCTGATGCTTTATTGTGTGAATTTACTGCTTAAAACTGGCATGTGGGACCAAGTTTTGCTAAAACTATTTCAACTTTTTTCAGATTTTTTTCAAGCAGCCTGAAGCTAAACCCTAATTTTAAAACTGCAGTCTGCTTATAAAATTTGTCAGAAATATATACACTGATTTAGTTTTAGAAGTTTCCCGAGGACAGGACTTAAATACAGCAATCAAATTAAGTGTATGTATGCTGATGAGACTCTTGTAAAAATAAAATTTGACTTTTCAGGTAACCACCACTAATAATAATATTCCTCTTACTAGAAGTCACTGGATTTGTCAGTGCAAGTGTGCAGTCATACACTGACAAAAGTGCAGTACTAACATGAAATTGTACAATAAACAAGCAGTTATTGAGCGATTGGGATTCTCTAGATGTTATGAATGAATGTGCTGCAGTAGCTGTGAACCATGTTTGAGCGCTGAGGAATGTATGTTTATCTGCAGTCATGACTTTGTGGAACAGTAACCTCTTGTGAGTAGCAGACTGCTTGGCGAGTATGGAGATCAAAGCTGTTGATTGCAGCAGAAAAATAAGGTTTTCTACTTTTTTTTTTTTAAGGAGCCAGAGTTGTTGTTATATATACTTTGAAGACCATGTGATCTTGCTGGTTTTTTCCTTAAGAAAATTCACTTACCACTGTAATTATCAAGCAGCACCAGAATGCATTAATAATTTTCTTCAGAGCTGTAGCCCAAACAGTTCTGAATAGTCTTGGGAAGTATGATCTTATTTTAGTTTTTTGAATAAAATTCAGGGAGAAAAAACCCTGCTGCTATTTGGAATCCTTAGACAACAGCAAGACTATGAAAACTGCACTTAACTCATGCTGCTGTTTCTTAGAAAAGCCAAGTGGGAATTACTGGGAGGACTTTGTAAGTCAGGATGTTCTTGCATTTGAGAATTTGACATGGCAATCTTAACCAGCCATAAGTTAATGAAGAGATCAAAGCCTGCTTGGATATCTAGGTAGTTGGAGCAGTTGGTGTAAAGCATACTAGACTTCTTGTTAGGATGTTATCTGTGGCTAGTAGGCTTAGACCAATTGCAAAATATTTAGTACATCTTTAGGAGAGTTTAGAATGACTGTCCTGCTAACAGGGCAGTAAATAACCGAATGCTATTGAAGACCACAGCTGTGCTGTAAATGGCACCAGGGATCTGCACTGTCTAAAGGAACCCAGCGAAAAAGTTTAGGGTTTGGTTGAGTTTTTTAATCTATTCCCTGATTGGGTTCAACACTCAGCTGTTGTGCAGATAGGCAGTAGATGGGACAGGGCTTCTTCCTAATGGCAGTAGTTGTGGTTTTAATGAAAAACTCTGCAGTTTAATATGTTACGTGGAAAAGGATCTGGTGTGGGCTTTTTTCCATAGACTTTGTGTTGAATATAATTATCTCATGAAATGGATACATTACTAACTTCAGACGTTCGTCCTTAGGACATTATTCCCCAGGGCTTTTTTTTGTGGCTTTAACGCTTTTATAACTTTATTAGGCTTTCACTGTTTTAGTCTTTATGAAGACACCCTCTTTCATTTAAATCTTGTGTTGGTACTTATAATGTGAGTTCTGGTTTAATCTTGCTTTGTGAAGGGCTTCACCTGAATTTGTTTTCAGAGTCAGCTGAAATGTATAGAACCTCTTTTAAAGATGTCTACCCTTCACAGTATAATAAGGCACTGAAATGAACTAGGTAAGACCAGCCAAGCTTTTGTTTTAAAGAATTTAAAGAATCTGCTAGAAATCTGTTAAGAATCTTGCTGCGAACTCACCACATAGACAGGAGTACAGTCAGTTTGTGCAAAACACATATCTCTGGTTTGATTCGGGGGGGACGGACACACGACCCAAAAAACCAAAACCCTTTTAAAGGGTGTGAATAGCAAGGGAACCTAAAGACAGAATCTTTTTTCAGCTACTTAAATTATTTGCTGCAGAGGAAACCTTTCTGATTTGTAGATTGTTGCATGACTTAACCCCCTGATGGTTTACATCTCAAGGGCTCATCTAAGTTCAGTGAAAATGTGTTTTAATGAAGATTGCTGTTTATGTAACCCTCCCAGCAGAAACTCATTATTCATGATTTTTATTTTGCTAGTTGATACCTATACTAGCTGTTGCTGGAAGACATCTTATCTCCTGTACTCAACTCTAACCTGGCTGTGTGTAAAAGCTGTAGAATAAAGTAGAAATACTATTGAAAAATAGCATAGTTCTAGTAATCTCTTTTAAGATTATTTTAGTGAAGATGCGTAGATATTGTGGTGAATATGGGAAGTTTAATAATAGTACTGAGCACAAGATTGGAATTCGAGAAATGTAAGATGTCAATTTCTTGGTGCTAGCCTTAGGCAAAATAGACCTTTCACAGTTTCTTCCCTTGTTGTGTGGTGAATGACTCTTCCTTTAAGGGGCTGTTAAAGAGATTACTTAATGAGCAGCTGTACTTAAATCACTTATCTTGCTTGTTCAAAAAATAGCATTTCGTAAGCATTATTTTCTCTTGTTTAGAGGGAATGGTATCTTTCCAAAGGAAGGGAGGGCCTTCAGCATCATTATGACAGTCACAGTCCTCGAATAGCACTTTGATAGGCCTATTGTTTTTGTAATAAATTGAAGTACACTGGAAGTCTTCTTGACAATGCACTTTATCAATGCTAGATATTTGTATAGTCTTTAGAATGACTTCTACTTCTGAGATTGAACCTGGCTAAGTGGGCAGAATTGTTCAAATCTGCAAACAGTTAGGTATCTGAATGTTGCTTTTCTGTGTCTTAGGTTTGGTGCAAAAAGAAACGAGGTAACTACCTCCTGGTAGGTACTAGTGAGAAGAATAAATTGGTCTCAAGTACTTAATTCAAAGGCTGTGAATGTAATTGTGTGGCTTCTTTTTTTTTGTTATTTGTTTGATACCCCCCTCACCCCTGGCCAAAAAAGGGTCTCTAAAATTTTAAAATGTCCTGGGTTTCTGAAGAACACATGCAACCTTGTCAGTTGGTGACCTATGACTTTGTAGTTGTCCCCATATGATCTCTTTTATGTGCTTCTAATGCTTCATTTCCTTTTCAGATCTGCTAAGTCTCTTCTGAAGCCAAGAGTAGACAAGCTGTACAAGGGAAGTGTTGCTTCTTTGGATATCTGCTCTTGCGGTATGGCCCAGATATCCAGTAGCAATGGATTTAAACAGCGCTCGTCACCTTCTTTGGCAGCTGCAAGGTCAAAAGATGTGGACAAAGAGGAGGCATTGCAGATGGAAGCTGAGGCATTAGCTAAGATGCAGAAAGAAAGAGGTGTAGCTGGTAATAAACAAACTTTTCATTCTTTAAGCAGCACCAGACAAAAAGCACAGACTCATAGCAAGCAGGACCATGATCTCATGGTGTTTCCAGAGTCTGATGCCAAGAGCATGGAAGATAAACTAAGTACTGTTGACATTGAGAAGCTTACGCATGCTGAACTAGAGAAACTGTTGCTGGATGACACTTTTGAATCTAGTAAAGTACCTACATTACCAGTAAGTCCTATTTTGAGCCCATCTGTGTCTTCACAATTTTATCTTGGACCTGTGGGTCAAAGAAGACAATGGATGCCTGGGACACCAGCACCTGTGACGTGCACTTTACCTCCCATTTACCCCTCGGCTTCTTACACAAAACAGACTGGTGTATTTCAGAATGGATTCCATCCAAGTATGTCCTCCTATCACTCTAGAGAACCTATTTATCTTGGTCTTCCAAGGCAGTTGCAATACATTTCATACCCACCGGCAGCTACTACACCTTTCCATCCACAAGGAAGCCTACCTATATATCCTCCCGTACCAGTACTTACACCAGAAATGGCAAAAGTATTTGACAAAATTGCAAGCACCTCAGAATTTCTGAAAAATGGGAAGTCAAGCACGGACTTAGAAGTGACTGCTATAAAATCTGCAGTTTCTAACCTACCAGCCTCGGAAAGCTGCAGGGATGTTAGTAAATTTGATTGGTTAGATTTGGATCCCCTAAGTAAACCAAAAGTGGATAGTGTGGAGACTTTAAATAAGGTAGAGAATGATGGAGAGAGGGCTTTGAGTATGACTGCTGAAGATCCATGGGATGCTGTGCTGTTAGAAGAAAAGCTGTTAGTAACTTGTCATCTGGAAAGAAAAGTTAATGGGAAATCATCTGGAGCAACAGTTACGAGGAGCCAGTCCTTAAACATGCGAACAACTCAACTTTCAAAGCTACAGGGCCAAACATTACAGGTATGTAAATAATTATTTTTAAATTGCAGTATAATAGTAAAGATTAATCACAGTGTTTAGAGATACTGTAAGGCCTGGATTTGTTTAAGTATTACTTGGCTTGAGCAGTGTCCAAATAGTGTGATGTTACTGGTGTATGTATGTATTAATGATAGTCAGAAAATTGAACGTTATTACTGAACTAAATCCCAAAATAACTCGCGTCTTGTGTAATCTTTCTTTCCACACCTACTGAGGAAGTTGGTTGTTTTCAGCACACTACAAAAAGAAATAGAAATAATCATTAGAACAATTCAGTATTTAAATCATATTGATAAACATTTAAATTAATGAGCAATTCCCATGGTACTGCACCATAAAAAGATAGGAAGTTAGACACTTAAAGCTTTATCTTGAGCAGCCTTGATCTCAGATTTTTTTGGGGAAAAAAAGAAATTTTTTTTCCCATAAAAAGATAGGAAGTTAGACACTTAAAGCTTTATCTTGAGCAGCCTTGATCTCAGATTTTTTGGGGGAAAAAAAGAAATTTTTTTTTTGCCTTTTACTAGAATCTGTCAACTTTTTTTGTATATATAAAAGTTAGAACAGAAAGATAGGTGGCATAGTGAAAACTATTTCCTGTACTCCCAGTATTACTTGCAGTCTTTCACAGGACCACTATAACTTTTTTGTAGGTAGAGAGCTTTCTACCTGTGCAGGAGTGCTAGAGATCCTGCAACTGTACATTTTGGTTATACTGTCCTAGAAGGTGGGATGCCTGTCGGGTCAGAAGCCCTGCACTTCTGTTCTGGAAGAAGGAAGACCATCTTTGTGTGATACTATATTTTTATCATGCAGGGCAAAAGGCTGACTTCTGCTCCAGGATCAGGATTACTTTCATAAAACTTTCAAGACAAAAATGTTGACAGAGGCTTTAGTTATGACACTCATCATTTTTGTACATTGAGCACATACAGTGTGTATCAAAACCAAACTGTGAAGCAGATGATCAATACTGTAGCAATCTCATCTAGTTAATTATGCCCCTGTAAGTGCATCCTACCCTTTCAAAGTCTAGTGAATGACTATGGATTATTTACCTATTCCTATGCTTTCAAATTCTTTCTGTGATAATTTCATCACAAACCAAGACATTAGATTTTTAAGTATTAGTCACCTCACTAGAAAGTGAATGTGAATACTTTTATATTTTTATTTTTTGATAGGGAGAGTACAGAGATTGAAGAAGTCTTCAGTGGAAAAGTTAAAACACTGGTAGGGGTGATAATGGCAGGAAAAAATGTATGTGTAGGAACTGGTAAGAAGGTAAAAGATTTGTTTGCATTGGAGACTTTGGATGGCAGCTGTTTTGACTCTTAAGTGTTGTCTTTCTAGGTGCTTTATGGCATGTCCCTAGCCTATTAAAAAAACAACTGTTATCAGGCAAGGACGTTTCCCAAGTTGCTCCCTTAATTCTTCCTCCCCCAAGCTGAGGGAGGTTTTTTTTTTCTCAGAAAAAGGAATATTTTACTAGACTTTGGCTTAAAGAGCTGTCTAAATGGTTATTGAAATGAAATTTTTGGTTCCTCTTCTGAAGGATTTCCTGGGGGTTTTTGTTTGTTTGGTTGGTTTTTTTTCTGGGCTAGTTGTCAGATGCTGGCAAAAGTTTAATAGAAGGCCAGTGGCGAAGGACAAAAAAACCCACCTCATAAACCCAAAAAAACCCTTTACCTTTGTCTTTAAGGGACTGTGTTTTTAACATACCTGTGTGAAGATCTTTGGTTGAACTTGATTTTATTTTTTCCATGCACTGCTGATCTGTGATATGTCAACTCAGTTGTTTCCTAGTATTTGGAAAGGTGTGTAAATTTGGGCTCTACAGCAATTTGCTGCTTCAGTTTGTCATGTTATCTAGTGATGTTTTTAAGTTTTCCAGTGGTGTTTGGTTTGTTGTAATGTAACCATTGACTGCGGTAGCTAGATTATATTGGATCGGTGCTTATGAGGTGTTGTCTGTAGAAAGTAGTTTTTGACTGTTGCTGAATGAAGTATGTTTTTATAGATTCTAGGGTTTTTTTCAAGAATGCAGGATTTTAAAAGGTCTTTCCTGTTCATCAGGCCCGATCCCATGCTATTTGCAGATCACATGTTAACTGATTCATATAATGCTTAAGCTCTACCTTCACGTGTTTTCCTCCTGCTACTTTTGATGTAAGGGCTGTTCTAGCCCCTCGCTGTCCTCATCAGTCATCTATTTTCAGCAGAAATGCATTCCTAACCAGCTCTTGCCAAATGCCCTTAATAGGGTGGAACAGCAGGCATTTCAGATAAAGAACCATTTTGATGTTTACCTCAACATGTTACAAGAGACACTGAGGTTCTGTCAGCTTTCATTGCAAGGTCTCTGTGATAGATTCTTTCCTGTTACTTTGTTTTTGAAGATGGCTTATAAGAATTGTAGCTCTCTGTGTGAGAGCAGTGTAGCATGTGTGTGCCTTGTATGGTGGCATAACTGCACCCTCATTACAGGTGGGGGCATTCTGCTTGATACACTCTTACTGCATTTGTTTTATTTGTGGTGCCCTCACAACAGCACTTACTGATCCCATAGTCAATATTTCTGATTTTCTTAAGCCACCAGCTTTTTCAAACAAGTTCTTAGTTTATAGCAGACTCCTGCAGTGGATGCCCCATTGAAGGTTCAAGATCTACTTCTCACTTGTGTTCCTCCAGACTGTGGTTAACCAGTTTTGGCATAATACTCCAGTTCTAGTCTGTAATATAATACAAGACTGTAAGTTATCACCAGGGTTATTTCTGCTGCTTGTGCCAAGTTATTAAATAAGATAACAGGTAGATTTAAAGTCTTTTAAATGAATATCCTTTCAACATAACCTGTGGCTTCTGCTTTATCTTTTGTCCATCTTGTGCTGCTACTTTATTTTCTAGTTTAAGTAATTTTCCATCTGGTGGTATAGTATGATGCAGAGTTATGTATTTTTGATATATATGATAATATCATATCATATAATATATATGATATAATTAAATATTATCTCTATTTTTGACAGTTTGCTTGTTTCTTACCCCATTTACCTACAGGTATATATTTCCTTCAAAGTATATTCTGAAGTCTTGCATCCTAACTAGTCTGGATCATTCTTTTCCCCCCAAATAACTCAGTTTCACTGACCCTTTGAACAAAGCTATTAGTAAAAATTCCTAGTCATATAGATTCTAACATACTGTATTTAATCTCTTAAATCAGCAGATTGCTTTGAGTTTTGCCTCATATTTGATGAAGTAGCTATATATTCAGTATTCCCCTTTAAACACTTCGGTGTTTGTGACTCTCCTTTCGGAAAGCAGAGGCAAAGATCATCAGTTTGTCCTATTTTAGGTGTTGTCTTCTCTAGCTCCTGTCTCCACAGAGCTGAAGAGTCTTGTGTACTCGTAGGATTTAATTTACTTAATTAACTTGACTTCTGGTAAATTACTGAGTTTGGGTTTTTTTTTAATTGTTGGGAGTAATTGTATTTGCAGGCCACTTCTTTTTTTTTTTTTTTTTTTTTTTTTTTTTTTTTTTTAGGCTGTGCTGAACTACTTCAGTTTGGCCTGAAGTCCTTTCTTACAAGTTATTTCCTGCTTGACCGATAGCTTTTGTACCTCTTAGATTTGTTCATCTGGAAGTTAAAGAAATTCAAATCTTATTTGTTGCTCAAAACCCTAATCATCTGAGTACAGTGTATTTTAAGTAGATTTCTTAGTTTGTCAAAGCTTATCCTCCTAAAATACTTCCAAAAAGTAATAAAAAATTAGTATTGAAATTAAACTATAAAAGCAATAAGGAATTTAGTGTTCTTAATTTTCCAGCAATATATATTTGTAATACCATTGTTTTTTTCCTTTGCCAAATATGAGGTCAACTATGGGTAACTAAATTAACCTTTTTTTTTTCTCCTTTGCTCATTACATTAGAATTTTTTGTTTGCCAAAGCTTGCATGTGTACAAATGGCTTGTAGTTCCCTATACTTTCAATTTAACAGTAGAATAACCTGCAAATTTTGCTGTAAATAATTCAAAAGTGTCACATAATGGCAAAAAGTGGCAATGTTGTATCACTGGTGTGATTTTAAGTAATCCCCTTGTGTAGTGCTTTTATACTCTGGTTAGAGTTGCAGAGTGCTTTGAGTACTTAATTGTAGTATTACTTCAAAAAGAGTTCTTAAACAGAGAAAATTTAACATTTGTGTAGCCACCTTCTTGATTTGAAATGATTGAGTTTTGTGTTGAGTGCTGACTAGCAGTTCATTGAATTCTTATCTGAGGTGTTTACCTTTCACTTTGTATGTTCCCTTCCTGTTCCCTTGTATGATCTCTTTGTTTCCTTATTGTGTAATTGCTTAAAGAAGACATGTACTCGGTACAATTGTGCAGGTTTGTCAGCAGGTCTGGTGCAGTTGCCCGGAAATATTTTTATGTTATAGAACTTGTCTGAAATGTTAGAATAAAAGAACCTTTCTAAATATAAGGTATTGTACAGCTTCTGAATCTCATTCCAGGTTTTGTGACTTCACAGCTTCCTGCTCCTAATGGCTAATCCTCAATTATATAGAATTTATCCTTTTGAACTGATCATGAAACCAGTATTTTAGCTGAAATAACTAGGTTTACATGAGATCCAAGTGGCAATTATGGACAATTGTCCCTTCCAAGTTTATGCTATACTGCTTGAACAAGTTAATTTGAAGAAAAAAAAATCCTAAAAGGAAAAGACCTGATAGTCCCTAGCTCTGCGTGTTAAAATTTGACCCCTTTTCTGAGATGGTCTAATTTGACTATATTGTCTGATATGCTGTAATGAAATCAGATGCTTGGCTAACTTTGTCAGTTAATAATAAATAACCTACATACTAGTTTTATTCATGTTTGAAATCATAATTAATAGTAATGCTTTTCAGAAAAAACATAGGGCCATCTGACTTTTTTTTTTCTTCTTTGTTTTTCCTGGACTCCTGGATGGGTGAATTAAAAATTTCATTAAGCCTTGCAGAAAAACATTGGGTGTAAAATGTAACTGGTCAGAAGTCTTTATCCTCTATGCACAGTGACCCTGGGCAAACTCTTCTGGATTCCAGGGGGTGTCTCGCGGGAGTTCGATGAATGCTTCACTGGCTTCGGTGGAGGCTGTTAGACTGCAGATAATTGAGTTCCATCTCAGCCCCACTGGCTCCCCCAGCTGCTCTCTCCCTTTTGCTTACACTAGCATTTTTATGGCTGTATTGTGAATTGGATTGGAAATAGATATGGATTCAAAACTGCTGCAGGGTTTTTATTTGTGGCTGTTGTTTGTTTGTTTTTTTAAAGCTTACTAGATTTTTGTTACTTGAAATTGAAGTTCTCTTAGCAATTGTTTCTTAGATGAGATGCTTCAAAGATTGTGGTTTACTTTTTTTGGAGTTGGCACGTGCGTACGGCATAAGGGATTAAAACAGCAGTGACTTGATACCATGAGATTGGTTCAGATTTTAGTGTTCTGAACACTGTTTCCTTCCGGTGTACAATTTATCTTTTTCCTGCTTTGTAGGAAAAGGTAATCATGGGCAGAACTGATGTGTAGTGGTTCTTTCTGGGACTATACTGAAGGCTGAATCGCACAAGTGGCAGAAAAAAAACATTTGTTTGTCTTCTTCCTCTGGTTCAACAAAATCTAGCCACGTTCTAATGCACAGGTCACTGCTGGGAGCTTGGGAACTGTTATGCTTGCAACTTAATATTACCTGATAATGAATCTGTCAAACTATCTTCTGTAAAGGAGTCACTGGTTCAGCAAACCTTTACTGTTCAGCTTAGTTATTATATAATTTTTTTCTCCTTATAGAAGTAGACATAAAACTAACAGTAAACTTCAGACTCCTGAAAAATCTATAGTCTACACATGGCTTTGCTGGCTACAGGAGTACATTTGCAGCTATTTAAATACTGTATTATCTTTGAGTTGCAGAAAGACAATGGGACCACTGGCATGCTGTCAGAAAACGTGCTTCTCCAAGAAATTCAAGGGCAGAATCAAGAACTGTCAGCTTTTTCTCAAGCAATTACAAAGTAAGAAATTACTGAACACAAATTAGTTTTCAGAAGGAAAAAGAAAAGCTAAGTAACTAATTTTCAGTTAGGTTGACAGAGCCAGCTTTCTTCTTTTTTTTTTTTTTTTTTTTTTTCTTGATGGGGCAGGTTTCAGTATGTATCCTTTTCCCTTTTCTAATCCCAGTTTTTCCTGGATTTGTCTTGTTCTTTCAAAAATGCAACAGAATTGTTAAGGTGTTCAGTACTAGGGTTTTGGATTATTATGCGTCATCTTTATTCTTTTGGTCCTGTAATTTTCCTCTCGGTCTTTTCCTTGTTTTTGTAATACTTTATCATCAAACTATTTTTTCTGTGTTGTCTTCTATCTTTTTTTAATACAATTTATTTTGAAAGAATTTGAAGTCTGTCTTAGCTGATTCACCTCACTAAATCCTGTAACTCAAATGACTTTCAAACCCATAAATGCTCTTGTTTTTTTTGCTTCCACAACTGGAATTCTGTAAGAAATAAACTTGTTCCTGCTTTGTTCAGGTGGTGAAATTTCTCGACTATCATACCAGATAAGATGGGTATTAATCACCCAGAATTCTCCTTTATTGTTTGGTTACTGCCATGACTTAATGAGTTTTTTTTTTTAAAAAAAATATTTCTTCTGTCTTCCTAGAGAAGACTAACTAGGAGTCTTGCCTTCCACCCTCCCCCACCCCCCCAAGATCTAAATCCAAGAAATAATGAGGGGAAACAGATTTTTGAATTTGAAGGGTAGCAGCTACTTTTTAATACAGGAATGTTTACAAAATGGAAGGAAACTCTATAAAACCAATGATAATTCTTATACCCGTGAAACTTCCTGATGAACAACATCACCACAAAGCTCACATAAAATAGGCTTGTTGCAACAGTTTCTAGTTAGATCTGGTTGTTGCCCTTTCTTTCAAGACCCAGCACTTAAAATGCTGATGGATTCTTGACTGGACAAGTCTTGCTAGAGGGATTCCTTTTTTCTATTCATGCTTTTGTCGGTAATCAAGATGATGAAATAAATGACCGTTATAGATGAGTTCTGTTCTTAATCTCCTATAATAATACTACAGTATTGGCAGAAGGCTAAGTTTAGATTATTTAATCCTTTTAAATAGCAGCTATTAAAAACTAAAAGCCGGCATCAAAGTACTGCCTGTTCATTAGTAGGTGAATGTTTTATACTGATCATGTCCTAAATAAAAGCCTTTTCCTTAATTTAGGCCTCTTTTTTTAACTTCCACTACTTGGAATAACTAACTTCTGTATAGAATCTAAGTTCAGATTAGACTTCCAAAAATTGAAACATGTAAAGAGTTTTGTGGTCTTTTGTGCATAAAAGAAATACTTTAAAAAAAAGTAATTTGTAGTAAATTCTGTGGATTAGTTTTTAAACCATTTTAGAGTGTAGCTTCTACAGAAGCTGGATATGTCCTATAAGTATTGACCTATGAAATATTTTAAGCTACATAGAAAATGTGTCTAACTATAAGCTAGGGTTTGTTTTTTTTCCTAACTACTACTTGTATAAATATTGTGGGCAGTATTCTGTTGAGAGTAGAAAAACTAAATGGTTGTTTGTACATACAATTTTGGTAAAAAGCTAGTCTTTACTGTTCTGGCTTGTGGTTATTACTGTGTTGTTTTGCTGTAGCCTTAGACTTATCCATTCCAATGTTTCATAAACCTTCTCTACTTTCAGATTGAGGACCAAGTTCCCTTACTCTAATCGTCAAACAAATCCAGGCTTTGTGCTGAGTCCAATCATGCTGCAAAGAAGTATAAGTGGGGAGAGTGCCAGTATCAAGGTTTCTATAGAAATTGAAGAATTTCAGCAACCAGTAACTTTTACATGTGATGGTATGTTGCTGCTTTTTAAATTGGAGTTTGTTGTAAGGCTTAGAATGGTGGGTTAAGACTGTACGCTCAGTCCAGGCCAGTGGCTTTCAGGTTGTTTAATCCCTGGGTCTTAGGTGCGTGGATTGTTTGTGGGGAATATGGAAAAGGTAACTGAAGAAAGAACCGAATTCTGGGTCGGTGTCTCCATCAGAAGGTATTTAAAACCTTTTAAAAGTGAAACACTTTTTTTTTTTTTTTTTTTTTTTTTTTTTTTTTTTTTTTTTT
>JAVJGJ010000002.1:32332411-32348242 GCA_035590215.1 Microhierax caerulescens | reverse complement strand
AACATTTTAAAAGTGAAAAAATTTTTAAAAAAAAAAAAAAAAAAAAAAAAAAAAAGCAAGCAGAGCAAACCAGAAGCACTGTTCTATCCACAGCTGGGAATGTTAAAAGTTTTTTCAAGAGTTTGACCTACTTTATGGTAATTGAGGGGACAATGACACCAGGACTGAGATTATTAACTTTCAATTGAATTTTTTATTTCAACACTGAAATAAACATGTGTTTAAACTCTTGCAAGCTATCTAAAAATTTGGACAAATTGCTGTTGGAAAGTAAGAATGAACACTGAATTTAACTATAACTTCAATGTATGCTTATGAACACAAACACTAAACTAATACTGTTGTGATATGCCATAACTAGGTGGCCCCGTTCTGTGGGTAACTGGGAGTATTAGTTTGCAGTGGGACTCTTAGGTTTACCTTGTTCGTGCATGTAAACTCATATTTTTTTTTGTGCAGTCAAGACTGCACAGTGTATTTGTATTAAAGGCTGTAACTCTGGATGCTGCCAACTTGTGACAGTTCTTGGTGATAAAATAACAGTTAGTTTACCTCAGGAGCAACTTGCATTTAGCCTCTATACTGCTGTGACCTCTTAGCCCTTGTGAGGGTTCCCATTCCCAGGCCATGTTTGCTAGTAGTGGAGCTGTGCTGTGGTGGTTTTTTATCATGTGGTTCATTATCTGTAACGCTGTAGATGCTTTAGAATCTGTTGTTCTCAAAAGATATGAAGTTGCTCTATTATGCAGTTAAACTAGCTGTTCTATCAGAAAACAAGCCCTCAGTGCACAAGTGTTTTCATTAGTGACTTAACACTCCTTCATTAGGAAATGAGGTGGACTGTAAGTGTAGCCTAGGAAGTGTTTCTGCTCTTCATCTGTAAGATTAAGATTATTTTCCTAATATTATAGGCTTAATCCTTTCCTATAAAAGGCTTTGGTAGCATAAGTAAAATGCTATGGCTTCAGCCCTTAATTTCTAGAAGTTTTGTGAATACCTTGGAATGTGTTTTGCATTGTAGCCCCGTGTATCTTAGTCTTTGCGATATCTGCTCTCTTTCTGATAAAACAAATCACAAACTACTACTTTCGCTGGCTACGGAAGACACATATCTGTAGCTCATACATGACTAGTAATAGACATATTTAAAGTTATTCTCTTCCTTTAATTCCTTCTCTTGGTGAAATTGTTGCATACCTTAACATTGTAATGCTAGAACTGCTTTATTATGGCTTCAGTCCTGCAGTTCAGAAGGAGCTGCAGCCTTTCAGGGTTCTGGCAGCTCAATGTGTAGAAAGGACCCAGAAGGGAAATGGATAAACTTTAGAGCTTATTTGTGTAACATTTTGCACTTGCTTATTAGACTTTACATAGAAGTACAAATCTACCTGAGCAGTCGCTGCATTGTCAGCAAGGAATGAGTATATTTCAGTAAGACAGAGGGTGGGGAAAAGTTGGTAACTTTATCTTTGTGTTACTTGACCAGGCTTTGCAGGGCTCAGACCTGTGCCGATGCAGCCTGTGACTATAGCCTATAAACTGTTCCTGCATCTTTTTTCTCTATCAACCACCATATTCTCTGCTGAAGGTAGTACAGCAGTTTTACTATAGATTAATAACTTAAATAGTCTTAATGAGTTAAATAGTATTTCTGAGTTCATACTACTTATTGTTCCTTGTTCTTGAATTCCATCTACTTGTTCTTCATATGCTATCAAATACTTCAGTGCTTGTAATAATTAATCATCTGTTAATGAGATGAAGCACTTGTAATACATTGCAGAAAATATTCTTGTGGCATTATTTCTGTATACACCATGGTAGTAACATTTCTTTCTTAAAAGATGATTTAGGGAAACTAGGAAGGTCCTTGGAGGGGAAAAACCCCACTCTGAAGGTACTGATGAAAAATTAAAATGCTTTTATACAGTGTTTTTTTTGCAGAATGTTGAGGCACTCTAGTGATGTTGTTTGCAAATGTTTTAAAGTGGAAGATCGGAAACTAGTAGGGGAGGGGTAGAGAGTATTTTGTACTTAAAACATTGGTGTCAAAACATATCTCTGTATCTTTTTGTCAGTGACAGCTGTTGGCTGTGAAGGAATGGATTTTGGGTTTGTCTGGGATTATTTCTGTTGCTGTGTGGTTGCTGAACGGAAGAGAGACAGTTTTCAAAAAAAACACTTGGAGACTGATGTGCAAGTACTGATAGTTAAGAGTTGGTTTTTGCAAAGGCTTGGTGATGCTTAGTGAGATCAGATCTGTATGGTGTGGAAACTGCCCTAGACAAGTGGAAACGAAAAGAAAGGATTATCAGTAGGATTTGCCACTGCTACAGCTGATATTCACTTCCTCAGAAGCAGAGCAAATGGAGAAGTTCAATTTTCAGCTCTTCAGATAGTGATTTTTAAACTTTAAGCAGCTCTATGGTCACTTACATATTTGAAGCCTGCGCTAAATAAGGCAAGTATATAATTAAAAAAGCTATTGTCATACAGAAACGCCTGGAAAACAAGACTGTGGACTGTTTTTGTGCTTTTGGTCAAGTGACTGCACTGTATCGTAATTTAAAAAAAATTGATTTCTTAAATTACAGGCAGGTTTTACAACAATGCCTTTATTTGTGAGGAAAAAAATTGAAGATCAAACTAGGAAACCTAAGAGATTATAGAAGCATGTCTTTCCTACAAGTATAAAAATAAA
Source organism: Microhierax caerulescens (assembly GCA_035590215.1). Classification (NCBI taxonomy): domain Eukaryota; kingdom Metazoa; phylum Chordata; class Aves; order Falconiformes; family Falconidae; genus Microhierax; species Microhierax caerulescens. The sequence goes on along the minus strand of JAVJGJ010000002.1, from coordinate 32,345,541 downwards.
ATCCATTAAATAACTAGTTGAGTGAGCAAAGGTTAATATAACTTGATATAGATTTATATTTTTAACTTTTAGATGTAATTTTTTTAAACAGTGAGTTCCCCTGTTGAGCTTATAATAATGCAGGCACTTTGCTGGGTGCATGATGACTTGAATGAAGTGGACATTGGCAGCTATATCCTGAAAGTCTGTGGCCAGGAAGAAGTTTTACAGAAGTAAGCAAACTCTTTTTCATTAATACTTAACTTCATGCTTTTTCATGGCACAGTTACTGGGAAGTATATCTTTAAGAAATAAATGTGTGAAAGCGTAGATGTTAAAAACATTGAGTCACGCTTTACACAAAGATCCGAAGTCTTTAGAGTTGCTCTGGGATACAGCAAAGTTAGAGTCTCAATATCTTCCAACCTAGATTTCTAAGGTGACATTGTTGTGTCAAATGCAGGGTTTTTTAGATGTAGAATTCTAGAGCATTTCCCTAATGGATGTTGTAGTTTTCAGCTGCTCTTCAAATCCCAACAACCAAAAAACTACTGACGATTTCTAATAGTCTGGAATAATATGTGATTGTTTTGTTTTGGGTTTTTTCCCCCAAAACTTAATGGTTTAGAAATCCGCATTAATTTTTTGGGTTAGAATATTTGGTGTCACCATTAGCCACAGTAGTTAAAAGCTGTAGCAAAGTATAGGTATCTATAATAGTATATTAAAGCTTCTGCAGAATTAAAAATCAGATCAAGAAGCATGGTGTGGAGTTGGATTCACCATTTCCTTGTTTTGAGCCAACAGGTTGCCTTAAATATTTCATGAGAGTTTTCTGAAGAACACTGCATAGTTTTGGTGTAACTATAGTTTTCTTTGTTTAACAGTAAGCACTGTGTTGGAAGTCATGAATATATTCAGAACTGTCGGAAGTGGGATGCAGAAATCAAACTGCAGCTCTTGACCCACAGTGTAATATGTAGAGATCTAGCACGAACAGTAAGTACAGCAGCAATGTAACTCTTCAACAGGTTGGGAGTTTGCATCAGAGTTGATGGAGCTGAGGGTGTAAGCTCTTCGTGGTGTTAACAAATCGTTGGGAATTGTGTTCTTTACGGAGAGGAAATGACATACATACTGAATTTTTACAAGGCAAATAATGTAAATATGGGTAATCTCTCTTACTAGACCAAGTACTATAGCTGGAAAAAGTATGCAAGCATTAGGACTAAACTTGAGGCCTGAAAGAAACAACAAATTTCAGAGTTAAATAGATGTTTAGAACAGTGTTTTTACTTTAATTGGATATGCGGCACTCGATTGTTCCCTCTGTTCCAATGTTTACCTGCTTCATAGGCTATTTAGTTCTTTTCCCCTTTGAAGAGATCACCCTGTATCTTTCCCCTTCTATTCCGCAGGCATTAGTAAAGAAACCTCTAAAACAGTATTATAAATTATAGAAAGGTGAGAACTGGACTTGATATCTAATATTTTATTGCAGGAAGATGATGACAGCGCACCCATACATCTAACCAAACACCTCTACAAAGTAGAAAAGCCTTTCAGAGAACCTATTATAAGGTAATGTTACGTGGTTATCTTAGTAATTGAGCCCACTGCTGAATTTCTGACTGAGGTTATGTTAACGCTCTTGCACTTGAGTTCAATAACTACTATTTCTTGCAGGTCCTCTATTGAAGAGCTTCTAGATATGTATCAGAAGCAAGTCAATATAGCTCTTAAAAATGAGGTAAGGTCCTTGTAAATTATTGCTGAACTAAAAGTAGCATGAGAAAGTTTAATAATGAGATAGTTGGGGAAAAAGGCTTGCAGGTATTCTTGGGAAAACTGAGATCTGAACAAGCTGTCAAATGTAAAATTGGACTAATGGATTTTTAGATTGCACTTCTTTTCTTGCTAACTGATGATTACTTAATCCTCACAGTTCTTTATTTATCTTCCAAGTCCTGGGGGTACAAAATAACCTTTTCCTCAAAAACGTTGGAAGAGATTAATTTAGGAGAATAAGCAAAATCCTGAATCATGACTACATCCACTGTTGTGAGCCATGAATGATATATTGGTAACAGGGAAAAATCTACACAAGTGAGCAGTAACAGTTGTGTTCAATGTGAGTTGAAACTGAAGTATGTTTGCAACATACAAGCAAGTTTTATACAAAGTATAGTAACATCTCATTCTGCACTACTGGATTAATTTAAAATACACTGTCAAAACCATTGTCAATTTCAGTGTATGGCAGGTAGCTTAAAACAGCTTGCATGTGGAATAGTTGGGAGTGATTTCCCAAATGCTAGGTGAAAGTAACCTGCTTTACTCATTTCCAAAAAGAGAAGCTTAGTTCAACTCCTGATAGTAATGCGACTGGGAGACTTGAATACTTCAGCATCAGGTAGCTATGCTTGTTAGTTTCTTAGAGAACAGTCTTGAAAAGAATGACTTAATTACAATACTTTTAATTTCCACTACATATGTTTGCCTCTCCAGGAATGCAGGTCTGAACAAGCTGATATCCCTGCTATTTATATATTCCCTTAGCATTATTTAATTCCCTTGGTGGTGATTCACCATGTTCAAGGGCAGTTGTGAACACAGTCCTTTTGTGGAAGAGTAAGATGTTACTGCTCCTTGATACATGATGCTTTTGTTGCTTTGGTCTTGCAGCTGCTTCAGCTTGTTTAGTGTTCCTTACCTCAGCCTGTGAAATCACAGTTAAACATCTCAATTCAGACTTGATATTCTATTCTTTCTACAGTCTTTTTGAGGGTGGGAGATACAGCTTGTAGGTGACGATGATTAGGTCCAAGTATCAGCAGTTGCATTTCTTACTTCCTGGAGTGAATTCCTGTGCGTATTAAGTAGCTGAAGCTCGCTAATCAGAGTGAGACAGGGTCATCTGTAAGTAACTTGCACATAGCCTTTGATTTCATGTCACTGGACACTTTTTAAAACTTAACTTTTGTCTGTTGAGAGCCTGTGAGGAAAATAGTGGTGGAAACTTTGCATTTTGTGTGTCAAAGCATGTTACCTTCAAAGTGTTAGCTTTGAAAGTATGGCTTAAATATTTACAATGTGTTCTGACTTATGTGGTTATTTTCTTACCAGGCAAAGTTAATTGTTGCCACGTAACTCCCAAAACAAAAATGTTTTGATTCAAATGGCTGCTTTGCTATCCCTTTGTAAGAAGGTCATGGCAATTGTATCTGGGGAGGGTGGGAGTTGGGAATCAGTTTACATTTTGCTGTGAGCGTTTTACGCTAATCATTCTTTACTTGGTTATAAGTGCTTGTAAGTGATTGTGAAAGAAACCTATGCATTAAGCCTCTAAAAAGTAAACAGTTATTTTGCAGCAAGTATTTTCATTTTCTACATGTGGTCTTTTAAAACTGGATGAAGCCTTTGCCTCTATTAAAAAACCAAAACCCAAGAAACCTAGGATAATGTAGTTTTAAGTGGCTTTTCCTCTACTTGAAGAAGAGGATGAGGAAGGGAATATTAGAAGCATATTGTTTGTTGTATTGTTGGGGCTTTTTTTTTGTATTTAGTAGCCTACCAGCATTTTCATTTTCTGACAAGAAGCTGATCTATTCCTTCCAAAAAAAGATTCCTTTGAAGTGTGCAAACTCCCCTCCCTTTTCCAAGATGTCAGTTGGCAATTGCTTCATCTGGAAGAACTGTTTAAATAATACGTAAGGCAAAAGTTGCAACAAACTTCTTACAAAAGTAAATTTAAGTAAAAAGATAAGTTCCATTATGGAAGCTGTACTGTAGTGTAACTGTAACTTGAACCTAATGTCTTTTTTGAAGAGGGCTGAGATTGAAATAACTGCTTCTCTAGCATTCCTTCCTCGCACTAATTGAATATCCTTTTTTTATAGTACACATTCCTTTTATACCATGAGGGAATTTGAGCTTAGTATCTCATTAGAAAATACTTGTCTGCCAACAGCTTAATAGAAAAATGGTTGGAAACTGCCTAATGTTTCCTGGGACCCCATTGTAGAATCCATGCTACTAGGCTTTTGGTGTTGATAACTGAGCTATAAGGAAGCACTCAATACTGAGATTTTTGTTTAATTAAATTGTTATACTACAGTTACATTAAACTGAGTTATGCATTTCTTAGTGAAATTTTCTTGGCAATTCATTAAACAAATGTAAAATTAAAGGAATACTGAGTTTCACAATTGTGATCAGATCAATCTGTTCTCTTGTACATTCTTTATTAGAACCAGCATAAAGCAGTAGATCATGTAATTAAGACTGTCAGAAAAATCTGTTCCACATTGGATTGTGTAGAGACTCCTGCAATAACGGAATCAGTAAAGAAACTAAGGAGGGCTGTTAATCTTCCAAGGACGAAAAATGCTGAGGTAAACTTTCATACTGTAAACTGTATTCCAAGGTATGCTTTGTAACCTGGCATAATACTATTTCATAATCTTTGGTAGTTGCAAATACCAGCAACAGTTCTGTCAGGGTTATGTGTTTGTGTTGGGTTTTTTTTTTTTATTTTACCTGATAATCTTCCATTTATTTTATTATCTCTTTGCTGTTATGGCTTGCTTTTGGAATCCTTTCCTGTCCTGAATAATGACTTTTTAAAACAAGTTCTAAAACACTGTTTTCCAGTTCTGTAATTACAGGCCTGTGGCTACTAAGTCTGACTGAGGGAAATGAACAGCTAGCTTATGTCCTCTAAAATCAATGCAGTTGTGCTTAAAGAGGGGATTCACGTCATGTATTTTCTGTGCAGTATTTGTGAATAGCAGTAGCATCTTAGAAAGTCTTAACCGTTCATGCTTCTGTGTTCCTGAGCATGTGCACAAAAATAAAATCTCTCAAACAGAACAGATCTTGACGATAAAAATGAACTTAAGGAGTTCACTTAAGGAGAACTGGTCTCAAGTCATGTTGTCAAAGACAGTTGTTAAATGCAGAAGTGTGCAAACAAAGTTAAATGGTCTTATGGTGCTATTTCTGTTGTCGTACAGCCTTATTAGGGTGGCGATTCGTATGCTGTTCTATTCACTTAGGCTTCATCAGTTCAGTGATGTATTTGTAATACTGAGCAGAAGTCTTGCAAAATGCACAGATCAAATACAGTTGTCACAAGAACTAAAATCCTTGCAGGGAAGTGCAGAACGCATATTAGGAAAACAGTAAACTACAAGATATCAAATATTTCTTCAATGCTTGATAGGAGAAAACTGTAGGAGTGTTTAGATTATAGTGTAAAAAAACTTTCAAAGATAATGCTGCTCTGGTAGAATATGTATGGAGGCATACACAATTGCTTTCACAAATGAAATTGCTGTGAGGATCGGAGCAAGTTGCAGCTAGACCTTATGTAAGATATTGCTAGGTTTCATTTTTAGATTTTTTAAGTAATTGCTTTGTAGTTGGAAGAAGTGGCCAAAAAGCTCAACAAAACAATAGATTGCCTAGGAGAAAATTACATATATAGTGCTGTTTCAACAGGTTTTGCATGCATCCTGTCATGCAAAAGTACTTGTACTACTTGACATGTATGGTGGACACATGACAGTTTTTTTTCTCAAAGGGGACAGTGATGTGATTCCCATCTCTGGCCAAGTTTCTGCATCTTTTTTAAAGAATATGAATTTTTTTGGTAGTTAAAACTTAATGTTGACAAGATGCTCAATTAATACACTAAAGAGAGGATTAATTCTTCTGCAGCAGTTGTGGCAAACTTCTTAAACTTTCTCTGAAGTATTAGGAATTCACTGGGTTTTGGTTTTAAATCACAAACTTTGTTTTCATGAAAAGTTTTAGTCTTATCAGAAGTTCAATTGGGTGTGAAATCCTTCCTTACTACGAAGGGAGTAAAGTCCCATGATTTGTCACCAGTTGGCTTCAACAGTGTCCGAGTTGAGACTGGACACTGCAGTAATACTGTATCATGTTTAGACTTCAGTTTTAGCAGACCAGGAAGCAAATACAGCAGACAGTACAAAGTAACAGTACTTAAAATACTACAGTTTTCTCAGTTGTTTAACACTTCTTTTTAATCAGTAAATATATAGTTACTCTGCCTACAAAAGATACCTTAACAAATGCCACAAAACAGCTACTCAGACTGAAATTACTGGGTAACAGGGCTAATAGCTTCTGCTTTCATCCGTAACAGTTCTGACTGAGTTTTATCTCTACTTGGAGAAGCTAGAGTATCCTGAGCAATATTCCAGTATACTGTGTCTTAAGAGTTCATGAAGGGTGTCAAAACAGTTGTGACTTGACAAAACATGAGCTTTTGAATGTGGTAAATGGTTGCTGCATGATGTAGAAATTGCAATACTGTTAGTTTACTCAAAGCTCCTCAAGAGTTAAGATTATAATTTGGATGTAATATAATTCAGCCTAATTCAGACTTTTTGTAGCTTCTGTACAAGATACTTGAGATGGATGCAAAATTAGTATGGGTTTCTCAGTATTGACACTTGCTCTAATTTTACTGTGTAGGTATCCTTAAAATGCGGTGATGACGCTAGCAAGAGCTCATCTGGTGAGTAAAGTTCTTAAAATTTATTTAAAATCTGCTTTCAGGTGGCTGCTTTAGGAAGATATGAATTAAAGATAAATTGTAATTTAGGTTCACTGCAGCGTGAAAACCCTCTGAAAGTGAGTATAGACCAGTTAACAAGAGCAGTTGAGGCCCTTCTGCAACTCCACGTGAATTCATGTAGCAGTTCTGCAGCAGTTTCTTCAAAAGATAGTAAGAGTACCAAGGAAGCGTGGACTGCCACAGAACATCTCCAGTTCACGATATTTGCTGCTCATGGAATTTCTCCTGGTTGGGTATCAAAGTGAGTAATTTATTAATTGTAAAATTCATCCTTTTATATATATTTTTGTTTAATTTATTTTCTTTTTCTTGTCCAGTTATGAGAAATACTACTTGATTTGTTCTCTGACCCATAATGGAAAAGATCTGTTCAAGCCTATTCAGTCCAAGAAGGTTGGCACGTACAAGAACTTCTTCTACTTGATTAAATGGGATGAACTGTAAGTGACTTAAGCATACTAAAACTCAGTAAAATATTTTGGTTTAGCTTGTACCTACGTAACTAGCTGCTGAATACATTCAAGCAACTCTTACTGCTGATTCCATCTGAAGTGTTGAAAGAGCAATGTTTGAGACTTACTGATCAAAATTAGAAATATGTTTCCAAATGGTATTTCTCTACTCACTTTTAAAGTGGGAATGGAAACACTTGACAAGTGCCCTGTGCTAATGTGTTAGGAGTATACAATTAGAAGCAGTTGCAAAGGTCATAGCGTTTGTTGTAGTGGCAACAGCTTGTGCTGCTTAAAGAAGGATGACTAAAGCTTGCTTATGAGCAGTGCTTAAATTATGTAAGTGCAGTGGAGAAGCAACTCACTAACATCTATGTTTAATCGCTTTTTATTTCAAAGACACAATAACAACTTTGTATCTTAATTGGAAAACCTAATTTAGGAATATTTCTAGAGAGAGAGCAAGTGCATAAATGCTGAAGAGTACCTGTCTGTAGTATATGGGAATGTCTGGGTTGAGCTACTAAACTTCAGTTTCTCTTTATGGGGCAGGGGGAGAAGGTAGAAGGAAAGAAAGAAGGGCACGTGGAGTATAAATAGGGAGAGGATGGCAGATGAGAACAGCTAACTGGGAGGGGAAAATATTTTTCGTTACCTGTGCATAGCTTACTCTTTCCCACTTCATCGCTATTGGGTGGCCTGTCATAACTAGAGCATCAGGTGAGCTCCATGTTGCTCTATATCTGTGTTCCTGGCTGTGTTAAAGGTCAGAGATAGACCCTGGGGAATACCCTAAAAGTGTACAGTGACCAATTGTTTCAGAGCAGGAACGAGAGTTCCAGGCTCTAGAATACCTTCAGAGAGTATTCAAGCTACCTTTTTTTTCTGATGATGATGCAGGGGATCAATCATCCGATCTTTTGCTGGCAAGTACTAGTGTATTACAGTGGAAGATGTGTTAGATTGCTTATAAGCTGCTTAATATAGTTGTGGTGTCTTATGATGTAACTGGCTTAGTAATATGCTGTTTTAAGTTTTAGAATGATATTTTGACATTTTAAGGAAAAATCAAGCTTAAAGAATGTTTTAAGCAATAAAAATAGTTTAAACAAAAATCTGAGTTTGAATTGCTCAGTGAGGTCTATACTCCTCAGCTGCTTTCTTTATGGGTGCTGGTTTTGTACCATTTGAATTTAGCTTTCAGTAGTTCTTAGTAGATTACTTTTTTTTGCATGTGGTTGGGGAACTTGTCAGCTGGCTCTTTAAATGAGATTAGGAGGCAGCTAATATGGAGCTGTGTATGTCCTAGTGAGTAGAGTGGGAAGACTGGTTATGCTGGACAGTACAGTTCTGTGTAAGGAATGTGATTTAATAGACAAAGATTAAAAAGGGTTGCTCCAGATCTGGCTACAGTGCAGAAGTGTAATTTAGCAGGTTTTGCAACCTGTTGATATAGGAGATAAAGTGAGAGTGTATTAGGATTGCATGGGAGTGTAATGCTTATTCTTCAATGTTAAGTAACTTTATGAAAGCAAGAGGCATCAACAGATTATATGGGTAAACCTGTAACTTACTAACAGTCATTCCTCTGACTTATTTTTAATACTTTTATTTTGCAGAATAATTTTCCCCATCCAAATTTCACAGCTGCCTTTAGAATCAGTCTTATGTCTGACTTTGTTTGGAATCCTAAATCAAAGTAGTGGGAGTTCTCCTGACTCAAATAAGCAGAGAAAGGGCCCGGAAATTTTGGGTCAGGTTTCTCTACCTCTTTTTGATTTTAGGCGGTAAGTATCCAAAATATGGGTAAGACTATTAATATGATTTATTCTATATAAAGCTTACTCCACTCCCGCAACTATAGTAACTGTTTCTCTGCCATTGAATGTAGTAGCCATGATAAAGGTAAGAATTGTAAACTATATTGCTACAGAAATAATGCGTTGAATTAAATAGGGTACAAAACATGGTCGTGTGTCACAGTACTTCCATCTGACTAGCTGAAAAATTTACCTGCTGGAGGAAGTTGAATATTGCTTGGTTCAAAGTAGTTTTATTTGCTGGAAATGTACATAGCAACATGGGCCAAAAGAGGTCATGGTATTACCAGCTGTTTGTAACTATGCAGCAGTTCAGTATGTAAGCATAAATCAAGTTGTCCTTTAAGGAATTCACTGACATTCACATGTTGCCCTATAAGTCATATGCAGGCAAAGTATGTGCCAGTGTCACTGTGTACTGAATTGATGGTCTCTCCTCTACTAAAGAAGTGTGGTCTTGGTAAGTGGCATTTCATGAGTTCTGACACCTGATGAGAAAACCTAAAAGTACATTAGACTGCCTGGAGGCAGTTCAGTCAGTATTCTTATATATTTTAGCAGATAAGTGTGAAGAGCTAGTTCTCAGCCAGCTTAAGAGCCATGGTGATAGAAAATACAACTTGAGAAAGAGTTTGCAGCAGGCCTTCGTTTCAGCAGGAATAGTGTCTAGTGCAACACAAAATGGAACAGAATTCTGAGAGCAGGTAATGCGTTATGCTTCCAGCATGTCACTGGGAAAGAAGCACTTAAATTCCTAAATCTGGTAATAGGGCAGTAATATATATAAGCTACCAAGAGAATAAAAATACCTTAAAATATATCTAAATTTTAAAACAGTATAGGTATGTTTTCATAGATAAGAAAAATAAGCAGTTTCTTCCATCAACGTGTTTTTGAGCAATAGAGAACCCAGGATATGCTGAAGTTAGTCTTTTTGATTCAGGGCTGGATTTATTTAAAAAAAAAAATCAAAATAAAGGGATAATTAACAACTGTTAACAACTTAGGATGTATTTCAAGTTTGAACTAGCCTTCCTTCAAGTACAACTGCTGGATCCTGTTATACCTTTTTCACTAAGGATGAAAACACTACTATTAACCCTCCTCTGTGAAGTGTTCCTGGATTTGAGTTGCCTTGTCCTTGAAATGTTTTTTATGAAGTGTATTCTAGAATGTCTATCACTTCAGTAGCTCTTCCAGCAAAACATTAACCAATGGATTTGAACTGCAGGTGCCAGAATTAGGCATGATGTTGCACAAGTGATGAGACAATTGCAAAATAGCTTCAGGATTTATGCTTAAGACTTCCTATTTATATATGCCTCTGACTCCTAGGTCTTACTGGAAGTTTAAATTCTCTAATTGTCAACCAAGGCTGCAGAAAGATGGTTACTTTGATGTATAGCTTACATCTGTTCCATGTGGGCTTCTGTCCTCTGGTACTAATATGGCTCTACTTGTTCTGCTTCCTCTTCTGTATGGTGACGATTGCAACAGCTTGAGGGTGCTTAAAGAGGTTTTTAGACTTTCTTGCATCGCAAAGATGGCTGGCAGCTGCTTTGTCTCCACTGAAACTTTGGTTTTATTTTCATGAATGATGCTTATTTCAGCCTTCTGCTAAAATGTATTTCAGACTCTTATATAAATACCACATTTCACAGTATTTGATTGAAAACATAGCGTTTGCTTTGATTTGAATTGCAAATTCATCTTGTCTTCATGCTGTGTGGTGTTCTCATACAGTTTGGGGAGAAAACTGTATCTTCTGTTTGTGCAGAGCACTACAATAGAGTGTGTTGTTCCAGAGTTTACTGAATGGCCTGTATGTGACAGCTGTAGAGCTGCTAGTGGTCTCATCCACTTACAGTCTACATAAATTAAATCCAGACCTAGGTCATTAATGATGCTAGCAAAGTATTCTAGTTACAGTTGAGAATAGCATCACTAGCAGGCAGGAGCTAAAACTTGTAGTGAACTAAAACACAGGAAGAAAAAAAATGATGTATGTGCTTTGGAAGAATCCATAGTCAAGTTAAAATCTCTTCAGATGAAGAGTGTGTGGAGTAGCTTAAAATAACTTGCAGATGAAACAGAAGCTGTGGCAAGTATATGAAACTGGAGAATTATTAAAAAGAACAAGCTATTCAGTTACATTTTAGTGGTATGATTTAGTAATTTTTACTGGCATCATAAGCTTCCAGTTAGTCAATATTTACATATAAAGAATTGTTCTTTCTCTGAAACACATATAAACCCTAAAACATTTTTCATAACGTATTTAAGGTTTGGCCTTCAGTCTTTCAAGACTGTATTCTGATTTTTGAAGACTAATAAAATTTTCTGTACCTAACATTTAGCCCTTAACTGATTTATGAAGTATCCTTAGTTGTGCATTACTGCAGTTGGAAATGGTATTAATATTGGGAATAAACTGGCAAATACAAACATTATTAGATTCTGAAAGGACGTATCAGATGGTGATGTCTATAATATTCCTGTGCTGGTTCTCTTTCTGAGAATGTAGGAAGGTGTGTGTGTTCAGCTCATTCCTCAGGGGAAAAAGTGTTACTTTTCTCCTGTAAGAAATAGGGAGCACTTAATTTAGCTGGGTCATCTGTGTCAACACTTAACTTTTTCCTTTGCCTTTTCCAGCTAGAAGTTGTATGCAATGCTTTAAAGGACTTAAAGTCCAGAAGACATCCAGTGAGAAGAAAAAAAATCATTTGATGGTTGCTGATTATAGTGCCCTTTTTTAAGCTCCAAACTGTATTGGCTAGTGCAGTTTGATTTCCTGTGTTCTTTTCTGAAGATCAATGTTGAAATAGTTGTCATAAGATAAATTCTTTGCAATAGAAACACACACAGTTTGAAGTACCTTCCTATACCACACTAATACTTCGGAACTGTTTCCTTGTAGTGACTGTTGGTCTTCTCCAGATAGTATTTTAATAATTTCTTGTTGAAGCAAACAGATTGTGATGCTAATTACGTGGGGTTTTTTTCTCAGGTTGTTAACTTGTGGGACAAAGCTTTTGCAACTGTGGACCTCATCGCATCCGCGTCTTGTGTCGGGGGTGACCAGTAAGAAAGGAAATACGGAAAGAATAGTTTTGCAGGTTAGGTATAATTCTGACTTGCTTTGGCTATGTTTTGTTTGAATATTGTGACTTGTAACTCTTACATGAGTGGTAATAGATCAATTAATGTTTTGGGGAGATTGTAAATATTGCTGAGTCATATTTGAAATCCGGTATAGACTGGTGATTACTCAACATTGAGGGCAAAAGAGTGGAAAGCTGCTGTAAGTGTATACAAATCAGTTACTGAATCCTTATCTGGAGTAAGAGACATTGGCAGTGCCTTGGTAGTACACGGTATCGCTACTGGGAGAGAACATCTTTGAAAAGCAGTTTATAGAAATGTATGCTGAGATGGGAGTTGTCTAGACCCAAACAATAGCAATTCCAGTTTCTTTACAGAACATAAGCACCCGCCATTCTAAATTCAGTCTAAATTTCTCTCCAAAGACCTTGTTAGGTGTGGCCTAAACATGGTTGGAGCTGGTGGTTGAGTTGAAACCACTGGTGCAGGTTTTAATTGTTCTGTGAATAGTCTCCACTCTAAGCATCCTTGCACTTTTGAAGAGTACTCCAACTAGATCGTGCAACAACACAACTGTCGTATGTTTAAGGACCATAATTATGTAGAAGAATTGAGGAGGGGAAAAAAATAAGTGGTAAACAGTAACTGTTACATGTGTAGAACTAAAGAATTCAGATGCCTGAAGGTCTGTGGTTAGTGGAAGTGTGAGCTTTCTGTACTGTTCTGAGGAACTTGCATCATGTTGGGTTTTTTCAGATTGATTTCCCATCCCATGCGTTTGATATTGAATATAAAATTCCTCAAGCAGCAAAGACCACTGTGCATCATACCATAGAAACATTAGAAAAACCACTGAGAGAGCGTCTCCTTACCATTCTCTCTAAGGATAATACTATTGGGTATGTACATCTCTTTCTAGCTATGGTCTTTTTGTACATGACAATTTGTGGCTAGGGTATGGAATGCTTATTTATTCTTAAATTTCCTTAATATGGTTGTATATTTTGAAGATACGTAGAGACCTAAACAAGAGATTGAATTAAATTTGCAAAATAACGGTGCTGACTAATGAATTTACTTTCCATGGTGGCACAGTACTCTTCTTCTACAAGATTGCTACCTTTTGGCTGCCTGTTACATATGTCTGTATCTGCTTGGCAGTTTTTCAGT
>JAVJGJ010000002.1:32265854-32332311 GCA_035590215.1 Microhierax caerulescens | reverse complement strand
TGTATCTGCTTGTCAGTTTTTCAGTTGCAGGGAGCAGTGGCAGCTTCAGCAGTGGGTGTTCGTATGCCATCTGGCAGGCTTTCCCACTCATCTGCACCAAACTAACATTAATGTTTTAGTTTATTTCAGATTATACTAAAACTGGTTTTTTTTCCTGCCCAAATTATAACTTTGAACAACTATTTCTGTGACATTTGGGGCTTTATTCTGCTTTTTGTTTTGACTTTTGTGGAGGAAATAGCCATTTTAATTTCATTCCATTTTGTGTGTTGAATTATCTGTACTTACACAATGACCAGTGGCATGGGGGTTATTCAGGTGACTGTCTGTAGTGTGTGTTATAAACTGAAATGGTTTTGTCTGCAGGCTATCAAAAGAAGACAAAGAATTTTTGTGGGAGAAGAGACATTATTGTCATAGTCATACTAGTAGCCTACCAAAAATATTGGTTAGTGCTCCTCACTGGGACTGGGCAAGTCTTCCAGAAATATATTCGTTACTTCACCAGTGGCCTCCTTTATCACCCTTAGCTGCACTGGAACTACTTGATTCAAAGTAAGAAAAACAATGTAAATAAGTTTGGTCTGTGTTGTGCATTGGATAACTCTTCTTCAGTAAAAGATTCTGAATGCCATTGCTGTGGAAAATATTTTTTTAATTTCTTGTAGCAATAGCTAAATTTTCTCAGTTTTGAAGAACATGTGCTTGCTTTATTCATGTAGGCTTAACCAAATCATTTAGCGAATAGCAATAGTGATTAGGATTCTCAAATCTAATTTGCAACAGGTCAGCAAACTATACAGCCAAGCTGTCGAGACTGAAGTTTTGAGAGATTACTGTGCTTGTCCTAAAGTCACACGTTTGCATCTTAGTTAATGAAGGACTTCAAATTTATAGGTCCTTTATTGAGCTGTTAAGTCATTATCTAGCTGATCTCAAAAAAAAAAAAAATCCTACATGAACAGAATAAACTTAATGTGGATTTGTGGTGACTCTAGGTTTGCTGACCAGGAAGTACGAAATACAGCTGTGAATTGGATAGAGACATTAAGTGATGATGAGTTAACAGATTTCCTCCCTCAATTCGTACAGGTAAGACTTTCTGCCTACACTGACGTTTTGAATTTTTTTTGCTTTTGAAAACCCAAAGGAATTACTGATTATTAGTAGCAGAAGTGCAATTGCATGCCTCTCTGCTTAATGACTGTAATGCATAGTAGGAAAAGCAATTTGGATAAATAATAGCTTTGTGACTGTCATGGATTTGTGGTGATTCTGTGCATTAGTCATAAAATCTCAGTCTTCATCTAGAACTAATCCAGAACCAATTTATTTCATTTTCTTTGTATTTAGGCATTGAAGTATGAAACCTACCTTGATAGCGCTCTTGTCAAATTTCTTTTGGCTCGGGCATTGGGAAGCATTCGAATAGCACACTATCTCTACTGGTAAGGTGTTCTTTGTTCTGCTGCTGATGTAATGTGTTTACTGTAGGATTACTCTTTCCAGAAAAAATATTCTTATGTCATAGTTCGTAACAATGAATGCTGTGAATGGAGAGTATACAAAATATATATCCTGTTGGGATTTTCATGAAAAAAATCAGTACCTCCATAAGATGCAAATTTCTTGCCTCTTATATCCTGTATATCAGTAACTTCAGACATATGTAATACTGATTCATAAAAATACTCAAATATCTTAGTATTGCATTGTTTGCAGTATTTTCCTTAGGAAAATTTAACTTAAATCCTTTATTTTAGGCTTCTGAAGGATACACTGTATGATACAAAGTTTGGTGTAAGGTATGAGCAAATTCTTGGAGCTTTTCTTTCTATCTGTGGAAAAAGGCTGAGGGAAGAGCTGGAGAAGCAGACCAGACTAGTGCAGCTTTTTGGAATGGTGGCAGAAAGAGTAAAGCAAACCAATGGATCTGCTCGGCAGGTGTGTATATATTGTTCATAATCTTTAGGAAGATTAGAAAGAGTATACCCTCAAAACAATTCACTTAATTGCCTTTTCAGTCTAAGGTCAATAAAATGTTATGTATAATATATAGGATGAACTATGAAACTATTGCTCTGCATTTTAACGTTAACAGCTTAACGAAGGTGGTGTTTGTCAAAGTTGTAGTCTGAAACTTAAGATTGTGTGAAGTGAAAGGGTAAGAAAGTAGGATGGTTTCTGTGTACAATTAACTGGAATTGGATTTAAACCTGTAATGCAAAAGAATAAGTTATCTGTTTATATGCTAATGGTATGAAATTACAGTTTGATAGTGTGATGCTATCATCTGATTCAGAAAAAAAAAAGCAACCCAAACCATACCCCACAAACTTGTGTGATATTTACTAGGTTTATGTATTTAAACTGCTGGTTTAGCTATTAAATGTTCTGATGTTCCTTTTGACACTGAGGGGTTAAAACACTGTCTTAAGAGTAGCTTTGTCCAGAAGTTTTCTGTAGATGCTTCAGTTAGTCAACTGAATTTTTTTCTGCAGGCTGCCTTGCAAAATGGTATGGAACGTGTGCAGTTATTTTTCTTGAAGAACAAATGCCGTCTGCCTCTCAATCCCAGTCTTGTGGCAAGAGAGTTAAATATTAAGGTACTGCGCATTCAGAGTTTCAAAACTTTTTTGTAAAAATTATGTATAGGCTAAGCTTTTTCGAACAGAAAAAAATCAGTTGAGGTGCTTGAAAGCTGTTTATGCTGGGTGCGAGGGGGGATGTTAAAAACTCTGATTGAACAAGGGCAATGAAATTACCTTAGCCCAGATAAAATTTATACAAACACTTGGGAAAAACCAGTGAAGGTACTTGCTATAAAAGTATATATCTGTAATAACTTACTATGTCTTCAGACCCTGTCTCATTTGAGACCAATAATCCTGATTATAGTGAAGCAGGGGACTGTTCAAAGTGCATGAAAAAGCCCTGTTTGTGGTAGCAATCAGAAGAGAAAATTGAGCAAGGCTGTCGAGTTCAAACAATGAGTAGATAATGTGAAATAGGTGAAACTGCCTGTTACTGGTTGTGTCCAAGAGATGCACGAAATCAGGGGAGGCAGATAGCTTTACTTGACTGTGGATGTTCAGCAAATAATAACGTAGGAGAAGCAGGTAAATTATTTTTCCAGAACACTGCAAGGTCTGACAGCATCTGCTCAACCACAATCTTGATTATATCATCATGCATGACTGAGAACCTAAAGGCCTGTAAACATTGGATTTAATCCTCTGTGGAGAGAGTTCATCTTGTTTTCCTTCTCTACTGTAACTATTAAATCATGAGTGTGCACTTGAAAATAGATAAATGAGAAAATACTGTGAAACATGCAAATACCTGGGGTTTTTATATCTTTTCGGTTTCAAAAAAAGCTGCTGGTAAGATATTTATCTAGGTTTTATTCACTCTTTCCTTCAAAATGTATAAAAGATCACTGTGCGGCACTATTGGCTTTGGTACAAGAATTCAACAAATAACAGCCAAAGGGCTCTTTATTCAAAGGAAGCATGTACTCGCCACAATCACAGTGTTAAAGTCTGAATAGACACATTGTGTGTCAAACCTGCCTGTTGTCAGAATGTCTTGTTTTCTGGGCTAGCCGGAATAGTCCTTTTTGAGTATTAATACTAAATCTACTTGTAGGCATGTTCTTTCTTCAGCTCCAACGCAGTACCACTGAAAGTTGCACTGATAAATGCAGACCCTCTGGGAGAAGAAATTAATGTGATGTTTAAGGTAGGCTTTACATAAGTATTGGAGAAAAAAGTTTAACGATAATTGATACCGGTGAAGTAGTGATTAACTTTAGCATAGACCAATATACTTAGTTTTGTTGTGAGTTTGCTCCTGTGTGTCTAGAATCCATTGTCTGAAGAGGCTGTAAAATGTGAAAGTCAGTCTACCACGTGTGAAAGCTTAAACGTAGCCTGGTTTTCTTTTTAAGTGCATAGCTATGAAGAATGAAGTAGCATCTCTTCCTGGAAATGTAAAGCAATGAAAATTTGTGAAGTTTAGTTTTGATGAAGGTGTATTATGTCTCTAACTTTTATTTTTCCATTTAAGGTTGGAGAAGATCTGAGACAAGATATGTTGGCTTTACAAATGATTAAGATTATGGATAAGATTTGGCTGCAGGAGGGACTGGATCTACGGATGGTTATCTTCAAGTGTCTCTCAACTGGAAAAGACAGAGGTGCACAACCAGATGCTGCCTCTAGTCTTTGCTCCCCCACCTCAATTTCTCGTTACACTGACAGAAAAATTTGTGTAGAGGCAGGCCCAAGAAACAGTGGAAGGCCAAAAGCCATCCACACAAGGAGCTTCAGTACTCCAGAGTGTAGCAAGTTCAAGTGTTCTGCATTTCCTGGTGGCTGAGTTGTATTTAAATGTGTTTCTTCTCTTGAGCCTTAAGATTCATTCTTATGTGTTCTGCTATCAGTGAACAGTGGTGCAAACAGATAAATATAATGATAAAAGCTAAGGCTTCTCTTGATGCCCTTATTGCAATACAAGAAAATATGGTACCATAGCAAAAAATGTAGTTACAGTGAAAAAGTATTCAAGACAAAACTGAAATACTAAAGTATTTGGTATCTGCTGCAATTGAGTCAGGGATGTACACTCATCTGTGTACTGAAACGTGCAAAAAGCGGAAAAATTTACAACGCCCCCACACGCACTGTCGCCTAGAATTGGTGTCATATGCTGGTAAAGGTTCTTTGGCAATATGAGGGTGGCTCCTAGGCTTGAAACTAGGTCACAAACAAATAAGGTTGAGTGTAAATACCGCCCTGCACCTTGAACATGCTTTTTGCTAGTTTTCACTAATTCCCTAGAATGAGCCAGTAGGAACCATGAGATCTGTAAGCGGATAAAAAATAATTTAAATATTTCTTCAGTCAGATGTTAGAACAGCATGATGAAAACTATCCAGTATGTGGAAAAGGTGGAAATTCAGTTTTGCCAGACTAAGCAAAAGGCTTCTATTTATGTAAGCCTTGCCTTTTAGAGAAACAGATGGCTTTTCTTCCTACTTTGAACAATGACTTAATTTCATAGCATGTTTCTTTTTTTTATTGCTGCTAATATTAGTATTCCTAATGTACCTGAAGGATTAAAGTGGAAAAAAAAAATTACTAGCTCTTGGCAAGCTAGAAGTAAAATTCTGTTAAATAAGTATTTTCCCTTTATGATGTAGCTATGCAAATGTTTCTAGTAAACGGTGTCTCCTAAATAAGGCCAGATGCAAAGCTCACTGCCTTATTTCTGGAGCAGCAGTCTGGTCTGTTTCAACACCTGACAGCATTAAGTTACTAGATTACTTGTGTGTCAGTGTATGAGAAATCTCAGCATCAACATTTTTTGCAGTTACTGCTTATAGGCCAATGCTAGTTTATGTAGTAGAAGGTGATTATTCAAAATTTAATTTGTGTATTCTAGCAACCATGACTAACTGTAGGAAAGTAAGCCTAACTTGGATCTTTACATGCATTTCATGCTATGTCTTGTAATGTAGTCTGTGGAAATGCTTGGTAGACTAATAGCACTATTTTTATGCCTAACTGGGTTTTGAAAGAAGCTGGTCTAAGATTGTAAAATCCATCACTGTCAAAGTTTCTATTGAATAATGAAAATACAGTATAACTTAAGGAGATATTTAAATATGCTTTGTCTTTTATATGAAGGCATGGTAGAGCTTGTTCCTGCTTCAGATACACTCAGGAAAATTCAAGTAGAATATGGAGTGACAGGTTCATTTAAAGACAAACCTCTGGCAGAATGGTTGCGAAAGTATAATCCTACCGAAGAGGAATATGAAAAGGTAACTTTTTTCAGTGTTCTTCTTTTTTGAGAATCTTTTTAAAAAAAGGGATAAATACCATCCTAAGAAAGAATTAAATTCTTATTCCAGATGTTTCATTGAAACTTTTTATATCTTTAAGAAACTTATGTTCCTGTTCTTGAAAATGAGCGAATGAAAATCCCTTCTATACTAAAAAGGAGCCAGATGGGTTCTCAGGACTCTCATCAGAAGTTTTTATTACATGTAGAAAAAACGTACTTCAAATTTAAGACAGAGAGGAATGGTGGCTGCTCTTAATTAGGAGCAGCAGCCTCTTCTCTTACGGGCATATGGGCTTCAAGAAATAAATTATTTTCTTTTGGCCAAAATACTGTTAGCACACTGGAAAAATCAGTCTTTTGCCCTTTTCTCTGCTAACATTAATTTCTCTTCGGTCTTCAACAAGAAGACTGGTTTCTGTTGTTTATTTTCTGTTATTTAAAAAACCAAACAACCATTTTTGCTGGGGAGTGTGAAATCTGAAGATTTCTGCAAAGCTATCTGAAGAATACTGTTCGGAAAAAAAGCATATTTTAGGGCCTGTGTTGTCTGGCTTGGGTTACATACTTGTCAAGATTGGCTGTTGAATGCATGAATGCTGTTTTTTCCCACTGATGTTTTCTGTCAATTCACTTCTCTCCCTCTCTCTTTCTTCCCCACCAGGCTTCAGAAAATTTCATTTACTCCTGTGCAGGATGCTGTGTAGCTACTTATGTATTGGGGATTTGTGACCGCCACAATGATAACATAATGCTTCGAAACACAGGGCATATGTTTCACATTGACTTTGGAAAATTTTTGGGTCACGCGCAGATGTTTGGTAGCTTTAAAAGGTATTTTCTATAGCTAAGTAATGTAGAGAATGAAGTGACTTTTAGTGTTTTCGTAAGCAGTATAATTCTAATTTAAAAATCCTATTATCTGCTGTTCTCGTTATGGAGCCAATATCTTCCAGTGTAACCACAGCTTCCAGAATGCATTTGAACTTAACTGTATAGAATTAATTTTGAAAAGGTTCCAGCTTCCTACCTATTTCCATATTCTGATCATTGGAACTGTTTTAAGATAAAGCACGTAGGCATATAGTTTTCAAATAACATTACTGTTCTAGGTACTGGTAGATCTAAATAAGGAATTTGGTCTCTTAAACATCATTTAACTTTATTGCTTCCAAACTGCACTCATTCCTTTAGAACTTTGTTTTATACACACTTGGCAAATCTCAATGGGAGTTTCCTTACAGTAGTTATGAAAGCAAAGTATTTTGGTACAGGAAAAGATTAAAAGATTAATGTAAGTTTTTATTGATATATGGGAGCCTTGTATCTTAACAAATTTTGGTGTCATGTTTTTCCAGGAATGTTGGCTAAAACTGTAGTACAGTTTCACTTTTTCAGCTACGTTCATGCAATTATGTATGGCATGCTAGTTAGGTAAACTTTCTAAATGAATAAGATATTGAGTGCCAGGAGTTCGATGTTTTCTGAGTATCTTGAGTATCTGAACGTGAAACAAATGAGAACAGACTCTGGCTCATAAAAGCAGTAGTGAATGTCAACATTACAGAAAAAAGTGAAGAGCAAGTTTGTATTTGCTACTCCTCTGTGTAGGGGAAGATAATCTGAGATACAGGATGTTTTAGAGGTGATATATTAGTGATAATATAGTTATTACATTTGGTTTGGTGTGTTACGGCTTCCAGAAATGAGGCATGGAAGGCACTGTAAGGCAACCTGACCTCCAGGTGTGGCTGCAGATCTGCTGTAGGTCCAGTACCATGTGAATGTGCTGGCAATCTGAGATAGCAGTAAGGAAGAGCTGAACCCAACCCAAAAAAAGTAAAATGGCATTAATGGATTACTTAATACCATTACATTGGGGTGGGGATGGAGGAGGAGGAGGAAGCATGTGACAAAGGGAATAGACCTTGTAATTAACTCATGAATTCTGTGCCTTTTGAACAGGGATCGAGCTCCTTTTGTGCTAACATCGGATATGGCTTATGTCATTAATGGTGGTGAAAAACCCACTATCCGCTTTCAGTTGTTTGTGGATCTCTGCTGTCAGGCTTACAATTTGATAAGAAAACATGCAAGCCTCTTCCTTAACCTGCTTTCATTGGTAATAATTTTATTAAATTCAATAAAAACTTCATAGATATGTCATGTTGGGTTGTACTAAATGCTGTGCTTATGTTGCAGAAACTCTTAATGCATGCTTTCAAACGTCAGATGTACTTTATAGGGAGGTTGTATTTAGAGGGGGGTTTTAAGCTTTTTTTACTGCCTGCCTGTTTCCTGAAGATTGAAAACTAAGACAGCAAAGTGTTTAACTGCTTTTAATTTAGCAGAAATGGTGAACAACTGCTGATTATAAGTAATCATTGGCTATTGCTGTTAGCATTTAGCAATTCAGTGCAGCTTCAAATGAATCTGAAGGTCTAAGTTTTAATTATTTCCATGTTAACTCATACTGGATTTTTTTGCATTAAAACTGTAAATTTTAATTTCTTGCAGATGCTTTCTTCTGGGTTACCAGAACTAAGTGGGGTTCAGGACTTGAAGTATGTCCAGGATGCTCTCCAGCCCCAAACAACAGATGCAGAAGCTACCATTTTCTTTACAAGGTATTGGAAGAGTGAAAACTAAAATGTCTATTTTGTTGGACTAAAATGTCCACTATCCTCCTCGTAATGGGAGCTTTCTGCTTATGAAAAAATGCACTGAGGATGTTCACAAACACGTCTGTAGAATTGGAGTAGTTATGCTGTACAATCATAAAACATGTTAACCAATGAACTACATAAGATGTTTCATATAAGATTAATGTTTGTGCTAAAATTGCCTTTTAAGAGCAACATGGTGTAAAAAAACATGTTTGAGATACTGAGAGTAGATATTCTGGCTGTTTTGAGACTTGGTTTTGAATACAGGCTAAATTGCTTAATAGCAGTGTGTATGATTGGAACCTTGTAAAACATTGCAAAGAAGTTCTCCCAGTAAGTGCTTTTGCATACTCGGGAGGGAGGGATGATGCTCCTGTGTAGTAAGTGGGGGTGTGTATATAGCATAACTGAGTTGTTCCTATGTGTTATAAAATGTGGTGTTATACTTCATTTTAAATATACGGGGGAAACTGTAGTAATATGCCTGCAATTTTAGTCATAGTCACCATAGTCATGGAATGGTTTGGGTTGGAAGGAACTTCAAAAAATCTAGTCCAGCCCCCCTGCAATGAGCAGGGACATCTTCAACTGAGCAGGTTGCTCCAAGCCCTGTCCAGCCTTGAATGTTTCCAGGGATGGGGCATCTGCGATCTCTCTGGGCAGCCTGTGCCAGTGTTTCACCACCCTAATTGTAAAACATTTCTTCTTTGTATCTAGTCTGAATCTATTCTCTGTTAGTTTAAAACCATTGCCCCGTAAATATCACAGCAGGCCTTGATAAGTCTGTCCCCATCTTTCCCAGAAGCCCACTTTAAATATTAAAAGGCTGCTATGAGGTCTCCCCAGAGCCTTCTCTTCTCCAGGCTGAACAACCCCAACTCTCTCAGCCTGTCCTCACAAGGGAGGTGTGCCAGCCCCCTCTGATCATTTTTGTGGCCCTCCACTAGACCTGCTCCAGCAGCTCCATGCCTTCCATGTACTGAGGGCTCCAAAGCTTGAACCCTGGAAAGCCTTCACTTCTTGAAAAATGACATATTCCAGAGTTTGGATACAGAATCTTCTATTAAATGTTGATAGTATGGTATTTATACAGCCCATTGATTATACGTAGTTTAAAAACTGTTTCTCTGTCAGTAAGAAATTTAGGGTTTATTTTTCTTAGACTTAAGTCTGATTCATTGACAGAACCACTCTTCTGTGTTTTGACGGTATTTTTTCTTTTCTAGGTTGATTGAATCCAGTCTGGGAAGTGTTGCCACAAAGTTTAATTTCTTCATTCACAATTTGGCCCAGCTGCGTTTCTCAGGTCTGCCTTCTAATGATGAAGCCATCCTCTCATTTTCTGCTAAAACATACTCTCTTAAACAAGATGGCAGAATCAAACAAGTGTCTGTGTTTACATATCAGAAGAGATACAACCCAGATAAACATTATGTAAGTATGTGGAATCTTTCTGCACTCAGTGAAAACACTGCATTTTCTTCCAACAAGATATGTTCTCTTCTTGCTGTAAGATCAGTACTTAATCACAGAGATTTAGTCCAGGGGAAACGTGCTGTGTTCAGCCTTAAGTAACTGGCTTTGAGGTTGACAACTAGGTTCTTTTTATTGACAGAGATTTAGTAAATACAGATGTATGAATTTACTAGTTCAGTGAGGGATTAAGGTCAGCTTTAGGGTGAGCTGAAGAGTTCTCTGAAGTCTTGACTGCACTGACTACAATGAGAGCCTAGAAACCTACACCAGAATTGACAGCCAAGACTGAGCCCTACTATGGATGACTTAGAAGTAAAATCAAAACTCAGTTGAAATCTTGATCTTGCTGAGGATGGGCAGCTTGCTTCCTGGAGAAGAACAGGAGTTGTATGACTCTGGCTGGGATGGAGTTATCTATCTTCATAGTGGTTCACACAGTGCTGTTTTGGATGTTTAACTGAAAATGTGTCAATAACATGCAACTGGCTTGGCTGTTGCTTGTGCAGTGTCAACGCTTTCTCGTTTTCTGCTGTTTCACCCCTGTTTTCCCCCTCCACTGCCTGCAGTGTGTAGGCTGTGGGTCGGTGAGGAGTTGGGAAGAGACACAACAGGGACAGGTGACCCAAACTAGCCAGAGATACTCAATAGCGTATAATGTCATGCTCAGCAATAAAAACTGGGGGTAGAGGAAGAAAGTGGAGGACAGGAGGGTGTTGTCTTCCAAGGTGGCTGTTGCTTTGGGACTGGCTGGGCATGGATCTGCTTGTGGGAGGTGGTGAGAGATTGTCTTTGCATCACCTCCCCTCCCAAGGACTGTCTTTATCTCAACCCACGGGTGTTCTCACTTTTGCTCCTTATTCCTGTCCCATTGGTGAGGGGATGGGAGTGAGTAAGCAGCTGCGTGGGTGTTTAGCTGCTGGCCAGGGTAAACCAGCCACAGGAGTGCTAGAGTACAGACTGGTGGTTTTAGCATCTGATAATAGTATTCAAAATGAAGACACTTTTTCAAAAGGATTTAGAAGGAAGCAGAAAGGACAGAACTAGTACTGCTAGAAACTATAAAAGATGGGGATCTGAGTCACGTTTGTGGGCTTACATAGTCACCTTCTGTAAAATGGCTCCTTCCTGAGTAGAAGTCATTAAGTCAAACACTCTCTGGCTTTGTTCTGACCTTCCATTAAAGTTGTATTTGCTCCACCTAAGTAAAAGCATCACTTGGTGTATTAATGTACCTACACTTCTAGTCAGCCTTACTAGGGGCAGCAAGCATTACGATGCACCCTTAAGACTGTTAGACCTGGGTTACATGGTAGGACTTGTATTAATATTCCCATACAGATATGCAACCATCTTCTAATTTTTTTTACTTCTGTACCACTATTTGTTGTTCCTGAGTAGTCAGCTCAAGCTGTGGTTTCCTCAAGTTGTTTAAAAAGCGAGCTATACTGATAGATGCAAAATGTACATCTCTTTCTAAGTTGTATTTGCTGTAAATGTCTTAATCTGGTAAGACACCAGCTAGAGAAGGTAGCACAAAGTTGTATAAAGCTAGAAGTGAAGAGCAGCTTTATATTGAATGGCTGTTGAGTCCTCCTGGTGGAAGCCAAAAGAGCCTCTTATCTTCCAGGAAACTTAAGATGATATAATCTCCTTCTGTCTAGGTTGTTAAACCTCTTTCCAGTTGCGTGGTTTTTTTAAAGTATAAGTTTAACTCATCTGCCCATAAAATGAGTCCACTGGATTGAGTTTTCCATGCAGCTTCTCAGCCTTCATTTCCCTTTCATAATAATGTGAATAACTGCATCCTGGGACTGTACCCAGCATTTTCAAAAATTCTTTTTCTATAATGCAGTACACTTGCACCTGCCTACCAAATTATCACGTTAAAAGCAGAATCCTTTAGAATCTTCAGAGATTTAGACTGAAAAAAAATTAGGCATTCATTTCCTCCATAGTCCACACTTGAAAAGTTTTGTGATAGCTCTGGCCCCAGAGATATGTGGCTAGATGTAAAGCCACACTAATGAGTTAAATTTTGTATGCCTGCTATGTGGTGTGAACTTACTATGAGGCTTAAAAGGGAGAATGCAGACAATTTAGCCTTAACTGCCTTTATCCCCTTGTCAGAAGTGGATCTACTTGATGAGAAGGTCTTGTGATGGTACTTTGCATGACAGTAAAGCTAGTTAGAATTTTAACTCTGCTATAAAAAGCAAATGCTGTTAATTGGATATGTATGTGGGAGGAGGACTGCCTTAGTGGAAAGAGTTAATTGTGAAGAAAATTATGTTGTTAAGTCAGTTCTATAACTACTGTTACTACTTTTATCTTTGTGTTTTTTGTGTTTTGGGCAGATCTATGTAGTGAGAGTTTTGAGAGAAGGGCAAGCTGAGCCAACATTTGTCTTCCGAACATTTGATGAGTTCCAGGAGCTCCACAACAAACTTGGCATTCTCTTTCCTCTCTGGAAGTTACCAGGGTATGTTCCTAACTCACTCATCACTGTTATAATGGAAGCAACAAAACTATTTCCAACTGGGTGGAGGAAGAAATAGCTTGAAATGGAGACAAAACTGCAGAGGGGCAAACTAGATGTCAGAGTTGGCAATTAAGGGAGAAAACTGTTGTGTCTTAGCTCTAAGGAGGAGAGTCAGAGGAGCAACTTGGTGTCTTTAGTCTGTGTGTTGTATCACCGGAAACAACTGTCAATAAATGTTTCCTTGCTTTTCTGTGATGATGTTGCCTATTAGTGTGCTGTGTTTCCACTCATGTTTGACATAAAAAAAAATATGTCAGCCCTTCAGGGTGGAAATGACAATAAAACCTAGCTGTACGTACCTGAGATAAATTAACTGGAAACTATCTTGTTCTTCCCTTGCAGCTTTCCCAATAAGATGGTTCTAGGAAGAACACATATAAAAGATGTAGCAGCTAAAAGAAAAGTGGAGCTCAACAGTTACATACAGAGTCTGATGAACAGTTCTTCAGAGGTGGCAGAAGTGAGTTCAAATAACCTAAACAAATTCAATGCAAGTTTTCAGATTTTGGTGCTTGTTAACACTTAAACTAATATGTAATGTTGCTTCCAAATTTAGTGTGATCTTCTTTATACATTTTTCCATCCATTACTTCGTGATGACAAAGTGGAAGGAATAGATGGAATAGCCAGACCTACAGGTATGTAATGTTTTTTTGGGGTATTTATAAATTGGATGACTGTAGTATGACAACTTTGCAATATGATATTTTTTAAGTAATTTTTAAATTAACTTTAGTGTTCTTTCATTGAAAAATTTGCATCCCTGTTTTTCCAAATATGCGTATATATAGTATCAAGGAAATAAAAAATTATACCAAAAATTGCACAGTATTATGGCCATAATGTGGTCACTTGGGCTTGCTTATGGCTTGACTGAATTATTCAAGTTTTTATTCTAAACTTCTAAGTTAGTTTTTACATAAGAATGGAAAAATCTTTAAAACCTATAGCCTTGCCTTCTCATTAGGGAACCAGAAATAAAATCAGAAACTGAAGTTGGTCGCAAGGCGAGTATGTTTTTTTTCCCCCATATATCATGTGTAGTACTGATGAAAATACATTATATTATATTACAGAGGACATAATTGTGTATTTTTTCAGATGCAAGTCCATCAAGTCCTACCTCAGGCAAAGTGGGAGGAGAAGTGAAGCTATCCATATCATATAGAAATAGCACTCTGTTTATCATGGTGATGCACATTAAAGATCTGGTAAGTAGAGATACTGAGCTCACTGCCAAAAAGAGTTTCCATTCTGTCCATTACAGTCTTGACTCTGATCCAGGAATGTGGAACTTCCTTCCTCCAAATTTTCCAACTGCTAACTTAAGTGCTGCCTTCGGTTAGCTTAAATGAGAAGTCTAGATACTTGAAAGTAAATATTCAAATAGGTATGCACTAACAAGTTTTAGAAAACTTGTTTTGTTTTTGGATTGTAGGTTACAGAAGATGGTACAGATCCAAACCCCTATGTAAAAACATACTTACTTCCAGATACGCACAAGACATCCAAACGCAAAACCAAAATCTCCCGGAAGACAAGAAATCCAACTTTCAATGAAATGGCAAGTTAATTTATGCAGTAACTCCCTACGGTTCGCTATTGTCTCTTAGTCAAAGTAGTAATTAAAATATTGTCTAAAAAATCTACAAAGATACATAAATGGGAAAGGAATTTGTTTGAAACAATTTGCCTTGTTTAAAAAAACCCCACAAACCAAAAAACCCCAACCAAACCAAAAAAACCCTAAAGCAACTGAGTAGATAAATGTACTATTACAAGTAAGCAGAAATTTCTTAGACTGACTCTGAGGAGTAATGGGGAGGAGGAAAAGAATCATAAGACTAAAGATCCCCCTGCCCTGGATTCACTGATTCATCATGTGAAGAAGAATGAATTCAGACGTCTCGACATGTAAACAGTACTTCCATCTGAAAATACTGGTCCTTTTAAACAATGTTGGGAGCACAAAATAAAATAGGAATGTGCTTCAGCCCATCCTCTGAGAAGTGGACATAGTTGAATGGTCATAATGTGCAGTTAAAACATCTGTCGGTGGCTAGGCAGTCAGAAGAAAGGGTGGTCTATGTAACTTTATTTGGATAACCAAAAAATTGACTTCTTACCTTCTAGCTTGTGTACAGTGGATACAGCATGGAGACTCTGAAGCAGAGAGAACTTCAGTTAAGTGTGCTCAGTGCAGAATCGTTACGTGAGAACTTTTTCTTGGGTGGAATTACACTGTCGCTAAAAGACTTCAATTTAAGCAAGGAGACTGTTAACTGGTATCGACTAACTGCTGTACCCTATCTGTGAACTCATTTCTAAACCTGAGTGAGACCAGAACAATTGTATTCACTTGTCCTATGTGCATCTTCCTACTCGAAGGTAACTTGTACATCTTGAGATCTGCATTTCAACAGATACGTTGGACCAATGTTCATATAGCCTAATTGGAGGATTTCTAGAAAACCTGGTTTATGCTTATGCAACGTTATCAAAGCATCATTGTAAATGTTTAAGAGTTGCAGTTAAAAGAAGGGGGTTTTAAACCATCCATGGAAATGAGATGAACAGTTTGACCATGTTGGTTAGGCCTGTGGATATAGTGCATTTTTGCTTCTAATTTTTGTTACCTGTGTGGCATCTGTGGCGTGATGCTGGAGAACATCAAAGAAATGATATATTTTAGGATTACATTCCCACTACTAACTAGACATCACAGAAACAGTGATGGGTAAAATTTTGGTGACTTCATGCATACCTATAGAAATGAAGGTGGAAGGGCTGGAGAAATTCCTTAGCATTGCATTTAATCCCAGTTCATTCTTCTCTAAGACTTATTAGAGTGCGTGCCAATAATGGAAGTTGTAAATAATGGTGCCTTATAATTCAAATGCTTCTATTTTACCTCATTTCTGGTATTTAAATATGTATACATGTGAACTTTCAGCTCCTTAAAAAGGGGGAAAGTTCTCATATTTGATACCTTGCAGGTCCTACTGGAAGTATTTTCCTGAGATGTGCTACTTAAAAATAACATCACTTATAACCGATCATCATAGCTAGTGCAACTTAGAAATTTTTTCTACCCCACCTTCTGCCCATGATCTCAGAAACTGAATGAAGACTGGTTGAATGTGGTGCCGTAGGAAATGGGCCCAGCTTCTCAGTGTTTTGAAATGTCTTGATTTCTAGAATTTCTAAATACTGTAGTGATTAAATGTGGAACAGATTCAAACACTAAATCCACAGTGGCATTGGTACCTGTACCTCGAGGTGAAGGATGGGCTCTAGTTAAAAAGCATAACTGCTGGATGAATTGCAGGCCAAAAATGAGTTGCAGTAACGGCTTTGAGAGAGGAACTTGGTCACTTCTTTTAACAGCTCACAGCAATACTGTTTCTCACTCCCAGTAAGAATTAATTCCAACTAAAAATGCTTTGTTCCAAGGAACATTAGTTTGGAACTATTTTGTGACAGCGGAGTACAAGTGTCACTATTGCCTCTTAATACCACTGGTTACTTAATTGGGTGTTTCTGCACTACAGGCGTACCCTTTTTATTCACCTTAATGTTTGGAATTATCATTTCTGTCTAAAGAGCTATGGAGTTGCACACTTCTCTTTTTAGTCCTAAATCTTGAAGCAAGACAACAGCCTATCACCACTGACTGGGACTAGAGTGAATTTTTTTGAAGTAAAATAGGCAACTATGAACGAAGACACAGTATGGGGAAAGCCTTCTATATACCCAAGACTAAAAACCTATTTCATTATCTAGTTTTGTCCTTCCCCTGCTACTGACCAATCTCCCTTCAATACAGAAGAGAGAAGTAAACTTGAATCTCCTGGTGCCTAAAATATTCATGGTCCAATTTTATAAGAGTTATTACAACTAAAAAGCTAAGAATATCCTGAATGTTAGAAACTGGGTTGATACTAATGGGCGCTAACACATCCCAGTTTTATTAGGCATCTTGCTATTTAGGCCTATTTTTCATTTAGTATATAGCCTGTAAATAAATTATATAACTTACTAGATATATTTCCTGCTTACTTGACGCTTTTGAGACTTACTCCATTCCATCATTAGAATCACAAGTCACTTAAACACAGGAAAGTAGACTACTGTTTTTGTGAAACGTTCCATTGTGAAATAAAATGAAAGCAATATGTACTGCCTTTTTTGCAGTTTGCTATTAAAGCACAGTGTCTTACAGCACAAAATACTAAAGTAATTTAAAAAAAAATATTGCAGTTTTAACAGTTGTCTGGACTCTGAAGAAAATGTTTAGTACTGTATTATTGTTAGCACATGTCCTGACTTCTGATTTAATCTTCTTCATAGCTTAACTCATTTTGTGCCTTTCCCTTCCTTTTCAAAATAGTCACTGGCTGAAGCTTGTTCTGGTCATGGATTTTTGTCTGTGGAATCTGGCCTTGGCCGCTCCTCCCACACAGAGGAACAGCACCAACCTTGTACCTCTTAGAAGTATTCTCAATTAAGAAAAAAAAAGTGATTGTTGCAATAAGACTTTAATGTACTATATATTAAAAAAAAAAAAAAAAGTATATGAAAGAGGAAAGTACTCACTTGAGGTGGAATTTACCAATACACTAAATAGCTTGAAAATGGAGGTTTAACAGCTTTTTGTATCTTGTTTAATAAAGAGAAAAAAAAATAATTCTTTATGCAATGTATAACCTGCAGCCAGAACTACAGCTGTCTAGACAGACCTTGTTTTGGTATTTCAGAGTTAACAGCTTGCGCTAAGACCTCTTCCTTTTCCCTGTTAACCTGGAACTTTGCACTGAAATTTTTATTACTGCCTTTTTACGATCTACAGCTACCTGTCTCCGGATGCACGTGCGCTCTTTTATCAAAAGTCCTTTTCTCTATTTTTACAACTCGGGTTGTGTGGAGCCTGCCTTCCCTTACGCGGACACTGTGACTGAGGTAGTGCTAGAGGTGACGAAATGCCGTGAGAGCAAATGGTTTCCCTCCCTTTGTCTAGGTATGTCAGAACCAAATACTTTAAATAAATGAGCTCCTTAATAAAGATGTACATTATCGCCCTCCGTCGTGCCCGTGTCGAGCGGGTTTAATGTGACTCCATAACTGTCCTGTAAGTATATTAAACGCTATTCTCAGAAAAAAAAATAACAAAAATAAGCGTGCTGGTCTTCACTGCTCACTGGACCCGGCTGAGGGGGGCTGGCTGGGTCGGGCCCGCCGCCCTCCCCTTCCCTCAGGCCGCCGCCGAACGGGGGCGCTGCTCCAGCCGGGCCTTGGCCTGGCGCCGTGCGCACCCGCGCCACTGATTGGCTGGTGGGCGCAGGGCGGGACGCGGTGCTGCTCCGCCCTTTCCTGCGGAAGCGAGGCGGGAAGTGCTGCTGCCCGGTGCCGCTCCTTCTTCTCAGCCGCCGCCATCATGGGTCGCATGCACGCTCCCGGGTAAGCGGCTGCGGCCTGGGGCGGTTGGGAGCTGTTGCGGGTGGCTGAAGGGGCGCCGTGGGAGCGGTGGGGCATGCGTGGCGATGGGGGGGAGGCTGGGCACTGTAAGGGTATGGCGGCGGGGGAAGGAATGGCTGCGGCCGGCGCTGAGGCGCGGGCTCTCTCGGCGGGC
Source organism: Microhierax caerulescens (assembly GCA_035590215.1). NCBI lineage: Eukaryota > Metazoa > Chordata > Aves > Falconiformes > Falconidae > Microhierax > Microhierax caerulescens. The sequence goes on along the minus strand of JAVJGJ010000002.1, from coordinate 32,314,154 downwards.
CCCGGGCAGGGGGGTGCTAGTTGCGCCTGGGCTGCTGCTCCTGGAGCCGGGCTGGTGCGGCCTGCCGTGGCGGTGGCACTGGGCCCAGGCCGCGGAGGGCCCGGCGGGACGCGCTGGCAGCAGGCCGCCGTGCGGCGGGGGCAGGGCGGCGGTGGAGCTTGCCGGGCCGCGCTCAGCGTGTCATCTGCTTCTTCCCCACAGCAAGGGTCTGTCCCAGTCAGCCCTGCCCTACAGGCGCAGCGTGCCCACGGTGAGTACCTTCCCCTTCCCCAGGCTGGGCCGGGCCGGGGCCCCGCGGCCTGCCGGGCGGGCTCCGTCTGCCTTCCGGCCGCTTAGCAGGGCCCACGCAATGAAACAAAACCAAGGGAGCCGTAGGATTTCGTGTGATCCTTTTTAAATCGCGCTTGATGAAATACTATCTTAGCCTGTGGTCTTTAGGATGCTGAGGAAGAAAGTGTCGTTTCCTGACCGGGTGACTTGGGCAAAAACGTTTGGTTTTGGTTTTTTTTGTTTTTTGTTTTTTTTTTTCTTCTTCTTTGTGCCTCCCTTTTATTTAAGTGCTACTTTGGTTTCTTTTAGTCTGTATGCTGATAATTCTTAGATATTAAATTATTTTAATTCGAGTTTGGTCTTTGCCATTGTGGAATAAACCGACTGTTTCTGAACCATTAGTAGCAGTAATTTGTTGGTCAGAGCATTACTCAATTTCAGTCTGCCCTTAGTTCATTAAGGGTGCTTCCACTTAAAAGGTTTACCTGTGGGCTAAATGAGCAGCTGCTTTATCTGTCTTGCTTTGCAAGATGATGTCTTCTTGGAGGATGTGTTTGTTGGCTGAAAGATCTGATTTGTGGTGCACGTGGAAAAGCACCTACTGAAACATGGTTAAACGAAGACTTGAAATTAAAGCACAAAGTATGAAAATAAAGAGATAAAATTTCAAGTAAGATAATGTGAAGGTGCTTGAAGTATTGCTGATGGCGAAACAGTTTAATAACGATTAGAATGCTCAAATGCTATATTTGTTTTTAAAAACCGTGTGAGTTTTCTGCTTAGTTCATTTGTGTTCTGTTCTGAATTGTAATCTATAGAGCATTTCCAAATACATTTTTTTCTGTGCTTTTCGATTTCATACTTTGATGGTATTAAAAAGGAAAAAAAAAAGAAAAAAGATTAGGAGCTTTTGTAGCTCAGGCAGAGTGAGGATTACCTGCCTTGTTGGTACTAGCTTCCATTTAATAATCACAGAAGCAATAGCTCTGTTGGCACATACTTCTATTTAACATAGAAGTAATAAAAAAGGCACTGCCCTGTCTTGGGTAGATCCATTTATTTCATTTTTGAATTAATTTGCTTACTTAAAATCTGATTTTCACTGATCTCTGTAGGTGCTTTACTAAGAGATGGCTAAATGGTTCTCGATTTCACCTTTATGTCAAAGGCCCAGTTAAGGAGTTCCTTCCCAGTGGCAGTGATTTTTTTTTTTGCTTCTGTAAATTTGTATGTGTGTTTTGGGTGTGGCAGTTAAAGTGATGATAAACTAGCTAGTTGGAGTTGGGGTGTTTTAAAGTTAGACTTTTTGCCTTCGTCTGTGCCTTCCCCCACCATATTTCACTAGGGTTGTAGGTACATGATAGTAAAAAAAATTCTTGTGTCATTAGAATTACAATTTCAGTTCTTGATTGTTTTTTCAAGCATTACAAAGCATCAATTTCAACCATTTATAAAAAGCTTTCATGTAGCTTTCCTATTCCTCTGTATTAAACAGTGTTCATCAGTTGTAGTTGTGTTTTTTTCCCAATTTTCTTTAGTGGCTGAAACTTACTTCTGATGATGTAAAGGAACAGATCTACAAGCTGGCTAAAAAAGGCCTGACCCCCTCGCAAATCGGTAAGTTTTATGAATCACTCTTATAATAGAGACAAACCATATTTTTCTGACTGTAATAATGCAGTTGCTCTTTCAACCTACATTGAATAACATGCTAAGAAAATACTGGTTTTCTGATGTACCTATGTATTCACTGTGTGGATACCACTAAAAATGTAATATGTCTCATTTTTGCAAAAAGCATATTTGGTGAAGTAATTAAGTGTTTTGGGTTTTTTTCTTCAAGCAGAAAATGTAAAGCATCTGGTTAATCTTATAACCTCTCCTTAGGAATGGCCACTGTTTGGCCAAAACTACCCAGTTTGTTGGAGAAAAACTTGACAACTCATCTTAAGATATCAGCACCCCTGTGTTTAGGAGCTTACTGAGCCAGGCACTGTAGCTGCGTAATAGACTACTTCTCACTAGTTTGGACTCATCTGGAGCTTTGCTTAAGTGTGTCCGTGCTACGAATTTATGTAATCATAAGATATGCAGCGTAATTGTGTGCTATATGAATGTTTTTAATTTTATTTTATTTATTAACGATCTTTGTGGTATAGTATGTTTTTTTCAGAGTAAAGATGTCTATGGTATCTTAAATATAGAAAAGAGAGTGGTTGAATACCTAGCTTTAATAAATCCTGTTGAAAATTTCTCAGGAATAATGTAATACTTACTGTGTTACCTGCCTAAATGTGATGGGTGGCTTGGTTTTCAGTTAATTGCAATCTGATGAAGTGTTTCAGCTTCTGTGTGTTTTGCTCGTACACCATCTGCCATTTGTTCACGGGTTTCCAGCAGAAAGGTATTTTAATTTAAAGCAGACTTTTTGGATAGCTTGTAACTGTAAGGCTGGTTTCACTGGATTTGTGTAAGGTGGTGGGTTTTTTTCAATGTGAGATGTTAACATTTGTTTCAGGTGTCATCCTGAGGGATTCTCATGGTGTTGCCCAGGTTCGCTTTGTAACTGGCAACAAAATTTTGAGAATCCTTAAATCGAAGGGACTAGCTCCAGACCTTCCAGAGGATCTTTATCACTTGATCAAGAAAGCTGTTGCTGTGCGTAAACATCTTGAGAGAAACAGAAAGGTGAGTGCTTATTTAAGCAGATAACACTATATTTTTTCACATAATACAGTAGTTTATTCACAACTTAACAAAGCAAAGGCTCTTGGTGTGCTCACTGTTAGCCACCCCCTTTGAGTAAACTTGGTGGTTTGGTAAGTCATTTTGATGAATTTGTCTGTGAAAAGGATCTTAAAAGCATTGCTTAAACCACTTATTTCTGGTTCTGTTCTGATTTTTACTAGGTTCATCAGACTTTGGTAATGGGAATGTGGAGTCTTTAGCAGTAGCAGTGGATGTTTTACTTTATTAAATCTCATATGAATTGTGTGTCATTGGGAAGTAAAAAGTAGTGCTTTGTTGTAATGTAGCTTTCTCTTCCAGGATAAAGATGCCAAGTTCCGCCTGATTCTGATTGAGAGCAGAATCCATAGGTTGGCTCGCTACTACAAAACCAAGAGAGTGCTGCCACCCAACTGGAAGTAGTAAGTCTTTTCACTGAAGTCTTGTAGGTTTTGTAAACCATATGCTGGGGCTGTGAGTCAAAGGGCGGAGAGTGCATTGTGGTCAGGTGTGTAGGTAAACCAGGCAGCAAAGAATAGGTATTTTCATAAATATTAACTGCTTTATTAATGAAAATGTAGCCAACATAGGAGAATGCCCATAGGTGTTTGGGTTAGCTTCTCTTTTTCTGAAAAGACTTGGGTACAGTTAGCCAGGTTTTTGAATACGCTGTTTTATGCTTTTAAACCAGTATTTTTATTTTAAAAGGAAGAATGAAATCTTTATGCCACAGAATTTAAACAGGTAGTCATTTACTTCAGAACTGGTAGTTAAAGCTTTGAACTGAAGCATTATTTTTGACAACTGGTTTGAAAAACTGCCTCTGCAATTAATTTTCTCTCTCTCTCTTTTTAGTGAATCATCGACAGCTTCTGCCCTGGTCGCATAAGAGCTGGCTATGACTTACTGAAAAAATAAATTTTCATTAACTAAGTTTGTGTTGTCTCTAAATGTTTGGTGTCATCTAAACCAGAAAATTCTGCTTGTTTAAAGAAGCTGCATATAAATGGGAAGTTTTCAGGGTGGAGCAGCCGCGTGGCCGTGATTTCCATATTGCTGTCCTATAGTATCAAATGTAGACAGTGGTTGCTGCTGTTCTAGAGCACCTGTACAGTTTGTGTCTGTGCTTAAACTGTTTTTCGTGATCTGATAGTCTCAAGTTGGTGAAGTGACCTAGTCATTCACAGCAGATACTTTTTATTCATGTGGGGCTGTGCCTCTGTGTATCCTGTAGGAAGAACCAGGGAAGAAAACAAATGATAGGAGGAAGAACTTGGAAATGAGAAAATGCAGAAAGGATTATGCAGGAGTGGGGTGTTGGGAGGGAAACAAAATTGGAGAGGTTCATCACTTTGTTGCAGGTAATAGGGATGTGTTCCTTGTTAAAGACAGCAGTTTAGCTCTTCTCAGGTGTTCTGCCTGTACAGATGTAGTTTACCTTAAACAGAAAGGGCTATTGTATAGTCACTTGCTGAGGTTGTGCCTCCAAGTTCTAAATAGCTTTGACCTTAAGAGTCATATTTCTGCTGGAGAAATGTGGAGAACAGACTTAACAATACCTTTTCCTCTTTTTAGGAGAAAATTGCAAATGTAGTTATTCTGAGCTGTTGTGGCTGTTGCTTCTAAGTTTTGGTGCTGCTTAACTTTTGCCATATTAAAAAGTGAAGTAAATTCAGATAGGCCTTAACATTTTTTTAAAGTGTAGTAACCATAACCAGTGGAACCTGGTAACTTCTGGGTTTAATTTTGCAGAAAGGTGGATTCCTCTGCCCTGTTGATGAAGCTAAATACAGACTTTTGATTAAGAATTTTTTTTTAAAAAAAACCAACAAACCCACTGCATTCCAGTTGAACTCTTAAAATGCTACTGTCTGGTCCGTCTTAAAAAGTTATGTTACCAGCCTCCATATGCTGTCAAAATACTGGCTTTTGTTTCTGAAAGCTTGTGGTGGTTACTTGCCAGGCTGTTGCAATGATAATGATTAATGTTCTGGGAGGTAGATGCAATAAACCACTTCCATGATAATTAAAAAAAAAAGGTCTGTGAGTCTTTTGGGTTGGAGGTATTGCCCCCTGAAAAGCGCGTGGAGACTTGCAGTACTCCGAAATAGCTGCATGTAAATAAGGAAAGTACCAGCAGATGGCACTTTGGAACATCAGTGGGTTTAAGTTCCATATTGCCAATAGTGCCACCCAGAGATGGAGTGTCAAGGTGGGTGGTCCGACCCGGTGAACAGAGGATGTATTTAGAACTGTGGTACTGCTAGGTATGGTACAGTGGTTTTGAGCACAGGTGTGCTGGAGCTTGTACAGTTCTGCTCTGTGTGGCTTAGGTGTTTTGTGTGAACACATTTGGTGCTTGTGTTTTCTGGCACTGGGTGGCTGGAGGGGCTGACAGCCAGCTGTGCTGTGCTTGGGTGGCAGTTTGGTCACCCAGTGGTGCTGAAAGCTGCTGACCTTGCCAGAAGAAGAGGTAGGGGGGGCTGGGGGGGTTGCAGTGATGGGGTCTGTGTCAGAAATGGAGGAGAGGGGAGAGTACAATGTACTTAACTGCCTTGTGTACTTTCAGGAATGAAAATTACCAAGGGACAGATCCTTGGCTTGCAGTAAGATCAGATCCAGGTGTTGAAGGAACTCCTGAGGACAGAGAGAGGGAGGTACACCATATTTGCTGCCTGTAGAATTTGGCATTCTTCCCAAACAACGGTAATGCTATTGTGACTATACCATTACACATGTACATTTCTGCTGCTTAACATTGCTAAAGATTCCCTATTTTCTATAAGTCATACAGACTAGCTTAAGTAAGATGTCTGTTCTCATTAAGATTTCAGTCCCTTACCGCTTTGATTACTGGAAGAGCTGTGCCATCAATCCCATTTGCCCCAGGGCATGCAGGTTGTCTGCTCGGGGCAGCAGGTGCCTGGCCACCTGTGGGAACGGTGGAGCCAAGGCACTGGCAGGGGTAAACTTCCCTGGGGAGCAGATCCCTGTGAAGCACGATACCATACCGAGTGAGGCTTTGGGAGGATATGAACCTACCGTGTGTGTCTGAAGAGAGGAGTATGGGATCAGGAGGAATGTGGTCCTGTGGAAGAGTCAGGTAGGTTTATTACCTGGGGCTGTGGTACAGGACTGTGCCTGGGTGAAACACTGTCAGGTAGGTTCTGAAGTCCCCTACCGTGTTTGCTGAGAAGCAGGACTGCCCTGGGCAGCTCAGGGCTTGTGGTCCGCAGCTGCCCATGTACAGTAGAGGTTGGGGCTGCCCGGGGGAGTTAGTGGTGTCTTTCCTGCTGCTCTGGGTAGAGGTAGTGTAACTGCTCTTGGGTGGAGAGATGCGATAAGGAGAACAAATCCAGATATTCAAATAGTCGCCCCAAATGAATTCTTTTTATGAACCAGCACAAACTGTCCCTGCCCCGTGGTTATCTGCAGGCAGCACCCTGCCTCCCCTCTCCCCAGCAGTCTGGGCTGTTCTGCAGGCTTTGGGCCCCGCTGCCGTCCTGCTTTCTCCTGTCACAATGTGTTGTTACGGCTTCTTTTGCCTTGACTTACCTTCAGAAGATATGTTTCTGTTTCTGCCTCATTTCCAGTGGCCATTTGTGAATTTCCAGTGTTGCATTTTCCTCCTGCAGTATTTTTTGCTCTCCCAGCAGGTATGAATCTGACCAATGATTTGGGTTTTTCCCCCCTATCCCAGTGTGAGCTTTTTCCTGCATTGTGGCAGGGCACACATCAGAAAGGAGCTCACAACCCACCCCACTTCCAGCTCTCTTGGCCCCTCCGGCACAGTGAAGCCTGCCCTTCCTTCAGAGGGGTGCAGGCACAGGGCCTCCACAGCCAGCCACGGTACGGGGGGGCCCCCTCGGCAGCCACCTGGCCACGCTGGGCTTTGCTGCTCCATCCCAGGCTCCCGTGGCGAGTTTGCTTCACAAAAGCCTCCCACCAGACTTCAGTCCTCGCCAGCTCTGCAGCTTTCCCAGGGCTGTGGGCTGCGTGGCAGAGGCTCTGCCCTTTGGCTCTGGGTTTGAAGGCTGGCTGCTGAGGTGCCCTTTCCTCTTGCAGAACCCCTGGTAGCTGTGGTTGTGTGCCATTCCCCAGGAAGGTTTGTGGTAGGGTTTTAAAAAGTGTGATGATGATTCTTGCAGTGAGTCACTGCTGGGTCACTGAAGGTAGTAAGGCGAGAACTGTATTGCTTCCGGTTTGAAGTATAGTGTTCTCTGTTGGACGTGGCACAGGGAGATGGGACAAAGGCATTCTCTGGGTTATAGGCTGTTTTTTCCACACAAATTCCCAGTCCTCTCTAATCCATGTTTTTATTCTCAGAAGCATGAAGGTTGCTTGCAGAAAACTTGTCTTTCTTTGGCCTTGGCCTGCACCTTCTCCCTGCCTCCCCCTCCATGTTTCTGAGCTCCGTTTGCCCTGATGCTTCTGGCTACTTGGCAGGGTTCCTGCTGAAGGAATTTGCCCCTTTTTTTGCAAATCAGTCCAGCCAATGTTCTGTTCCTTGAGGTGACTCGAGTTTAGTTTACCCTAATCTGAGTCAGCTAGGCATCATTCAGATGTATGAACGTGACTTTGTGTTTTCTTCACTTCTGCAGTTCGTCCTGGAATGGCAAGTCCAGAAAGACAAGTCTTTATTCCTGTGATTAAATCAATAGGTAATTAATGCTAGGCACAGTTTCTACCTTCATTTTTAGGACAGAGTTTGAGAATTGACTGTTAAGTATGGGAAAGATTAACCCTGACAGGGATTTAAGGGAAAGCTTTGATTCAGTCATGTCTGGAGGGTGCCTTGGGTGCTAGGTATCTGCTCCTTCTGAAGGATTTTGTGGTGTGTGACGAATTCCCTTGTGGAGGCAAATAAAATATCTTTTAGCCCTGAATTTTTCTAACTGACTGTTCCTGTTCAGAAGTACTTCTTGTGAAAAATAAGAAACTGCTGGTAATTTGTTTCAAGTAAGGAAACTTAAACACCAGTTGTACAGCTGGTAAGTCATTACCACTGCTGGAAACCATGCATTTCTCTAGCTGAAAAGGGCAAAAAAAAGTCATTCAAGCTATAGTAATAACCATTAGAAAATACAAGAAATTATTTGGATTTATAGCTGTACAGCTGCAAGTATATGCTCTTCTGCTTTTTCTGGAAAACAGCTTCTGAAGTCTGTTTCAGTTGTATTTTCTGCCAGTAAACTTCTTAGACTCAAAATCATTGCATGCAGGTTAATCCCAAATAGCAAAATGTGAATGAAACATGCACTCTCGATTTTTCTGAGCGAAGATTTGTGTCACTTTCTCCCGCCGTTTCCAGTGTCACTTACAGACCTTGAAAAGCAAAGTAGTTAGAAAGCACTGCACGTGTTTGTTGGGACTCAAGGGCTGGTTTCTTTCCCTGTTCCCATTTAAATGAAGAGCGGTAAGGCCTGCTGAATTCACCAGAGGCAGGTCTGGTACTCCTGTAGCTCTGCGATAGCTGGTGTTTCTGGCTTAGGCTAATGCTGCCTCACGTTCACACAGATGTTTTGTTTCCTTTTCAATGCTGGGATCAAACCAGTGAAAAAATGTGCACTGTTGCTGGGAAGTCCCTTCAATAACTCTGCAGCATTTGCATGACAATCCGCTGTGCTGCCCTAGTAACCTCCCTCCCCGGCACATATCTTGGCAGTAGGAAACGGTTCAACAATGTTCGCTGAACAAATGGGATGTCTATGAATGTCCTTTTCTTGCTTCCCAAGGATTTCTGGCCAAACTTGCATTTGGATAAATTAAGTTCCCTCTTTGCTCCTGACCCTCCTCTGTTTTCAGGGTAAATTATACTTCTGGTTAGAAATCTGTAACGCTTGTAATGAACAGTGTTGCTGACTAGTGTGAGTGCTTTCCTGTCACCACAGGATTTATTAAACACAAACCAGCACAGATGCAGTAACTAGAGCTGGATCGATAGAAAAGGTTAACGTTAATGGCATAGCAATGTGTATTGGATATGACAATAAATGGTGGCATTGTCCTACGGGGCTCAGTCACTAGGGAGTAAGTACTAGCAGTCAATTTCTGGAGGCTTGCTTGGTGCTTAGGACAAAAGGAGGTGAAGTACAGCCTGTGACATCAGCCCAGGAGCTCAAGATACTGTGTGGCAAGTAATTAATGTTGGCTGTGCCTGAGGCAAGAGGTGTACCAACATTAAAAGATCACCTGAGTTTTCTAGCAAGTGCTGGTTTTACAGGCTAATACTTTATTCCCTTTGAGGCTGCTCACTCAAGACCCCTTTTCAGGTCAGAATTCTCCTTCTTCAGAGCCAGGAAGGGGCTTTCAAGTTTAGTGCAGCTGTCAGGGATCAATCTCTTTTACAGCTCCTTCAAGTTCTTTATGATGCAGATGAATAATTTCCGTAGATCCTGAGCCCTGTGTTATGCCAGAGTGGGAAGAGGGTGGCTGGTGTTTTGAACTGTAGAAGCTGTTGACTGACTGGGTGAAATAACCAGTGACAGCCATTAAAAATTAATCAGGTTAAATGAACTTGGGAAGGATCCAGGTCTCAGAGGATCAGTTCTGATGGCAAAAGCATTTGAGATTTGCAAGAGAACAGGTGGAAGCATCTCATTATAATACATGTTAGTGGGCACTGGTGCACACCAAAAGCTGCTGTAAAATACAGGCTGTAAAAGAACTTGTTTCTTTGTGAGGTTTTTACTTTTGTTGGGTTTTTTTTTTTGTTGTTTTTATGAAAAAAACATAACATCTTCATTTTCCTTAAAATGAAGTCCATCCCATGTTGCTCAGCTCTGCTGGTCTTGGCCTAGAAATTGGTAAATTTTCAGAAACTGCTGGTACAGTAATACTTATCATTTGAATTGGGTCTTCCATTTACAGCTCAAACTCATGCTACAGATATGTCCACTTTAGTAGTTACTCCTGATAACTGTCTTAGCAGTAGAATTGGATCTGGATTCTCTTCTTTTAGTATTCTGTGATTAAGCCACACTGTATCTGGAAAGCAATACAAGAATAATATTTAAAAGTAGTATTTAGCTGGTTTCAATCAAGTTAGGATCTCAAACATATGATTAACAAATAAAGCCCTTACTAACAAATAACATTCCTGTAATGTGCAAGGAGGCGACTGTTTCAGTAGCCCCATATTCCAAGTAGTATTACACTTGCGAGTGTTGTGTAATGACCTAGGAGTAGGCAGTTGCTGGAGAAAGTGTTTAGCTTTAACCAAATGTTAAGTGTTGCAAATTTGATGCTGCAGGAACACCACTTCACTGATGTCTAGCTCTTACATAGTACTTTTGACCCATAAATGTCAGTGGTTTATGTGAGAATAGACTATAACCCCACCCTTTCCAGGGTGGTGGAGGCATAAAGCAGGGAAACAGCTTGCCTGGGGCTGTAGGAGAGCTAGGGATGGAGCAATGACGTCCTAAATCCCAGCCCCTCCTCCTAACAGTTACACTTTAAACAAAGGTGGATGTTTATATGTAAATGGCAGGTGTGGGGAGTGGTGCAGAGTAGAGGAGGGAGGCAGTTGGCAGAGGCATCTGGGGACATAGACCACAGCACTTAACTCTTGGCACGAGGTACCACAGTGTGACTTGTAGCGGACAACAGTGGGTGGTTACTTTAATCTCTCTTTGCGCTGGTGTATGTGCAAGGTTGAGAGTGGAAGGAACAAAATTCCCCAGCCGCCTCCTGTCCAGAGCAGGGAGTGGGCTGGGCCCGTCTTCCTTCCTTGATAGAGTGTTGGGGAAATGGAGCCAGACTCTGTCTCGGAGATTCTGCTCTTGTGGGGCACATAACTCCATACTCCTACCAGTTCAGAGCAGGTTGTGATGTGGTCTCCTGATGTCATCTTCTCTTACTGTGTATGGCAATTTTGGAAATAGCAAAGGAGGATATAAAAAGCAGGAAAAGTTAGGTGCTCAGCAATGTTGTATAGTCGAGATGCTGTCACTTCTCAGTTTCAAAACTAATTGACTTACGAGTTATGTGGTAAAAAACTGCACAATAATCCCTTCAATTTAGCTGCCCAATAGACAGGATTCTTAAATTCAATATAGCTGCATAATATAAAGGGTTCTTAAATTACCTTACCATAGGTAAAGCCTATGTTTCAGTGATCCCTGGAATTGTGTCTTCCCCTTTTTAGCCAACATCGTACCTTCTGCACCTGTGTGATGGAATTCTAAGGGTCACAAATTGGTCTAGTACAAAATTCTATTTCTGATAAGGATTTCTGTCAGCCTTACTTCTGGTCTGATCCAGAGATCCAACTAATAGGGTCGAATCTGAGCAGTTTAATGAAACAGTGTTATTTAAGCAAAGCAATCATGTCCTGCTGCAGTGTTGTTTGGTATTAAACAGCAATTAGATTTGTCTCCCCGACAAAATTGAAAAGCTCATCTGAAAACAGCTGTAATCGGAAATGTCATACTGCAGATACTGATGATAGATACGATTTAACAAAACACAGGCTTTGGCTTCATTTCATCACAATGATGGATAATCCCATGGCATACAGCAGTTTAGTACTGTTTATGTAGCTTGCCGTTTAGGTTCAGAGTATTCCTTTCACTGGCGTGTACACACTTGTGTTTTTCTTTTACTCTCGTATGTGCCACATGATCAACATCCGTGCTAAACTGGAGTATTTTGCCCGTGTCACTTACTCAGTTGTGAAGGTCAAGTAAAACGGCATTTGGGATGATGAGGTTTACCCAAAGTGGTACTTGCTATAACAGCACCATTGAACTCCAGTCTGAGCTTTTTGCAATGGCTCACTCTGCAGGTGCACAAGAAATGAAGCAGCAGTTTGAGAAAGCTGCAGTGGTGGTGGTGAGTTATGCAAGAGTCAACGCTGACAATAAAGCAGAGATGCTGAACTAGTGATTAGGGGGGTGTTTACACGGACTTTAGAGGTATATAGTTGGATTTGGTTCAGCTGCCTGCAGGGGAACTTTCACAAGAGATAACTTTGTGGATTGCACAAAGCTCCATCTCCTGGACCCATGCAAATTTGCAAGGATTTTTGCTTAAAAAAAAAAAAACCAAAAAAACCCCAACAACAACAAAACCCCAAAAAAAACCCAGACTAGAGCATATTGCATGTGTGTCAGCCAGTCTTAAAATAACTTTTTTTAAAACTTTGATTAGGTAGAATACTCTTGAGTAATAAGCCTTCCTCCATGTATCCTGACTTTTAATCCTTTAACATTTGAGTTAAAAAGATGTTAACAGTGAAAGAAGGCAAGCCCTGTTAGCATCAGACTACAGAGCAGTTACGAGCAGCTGATGTATGTAAAAGAGCTGGCTATCAGTATATTTTTAGTCTTAACATTTATTTCTCATGTGGGCTGGGGGATTGTAGGAGATTCCCTCTTACTGTGTATTTTTGATGGGAACATATGGTGTACTGTTGTCCTGGAGGTCTGCAGCATTAGCATCACTCCACATTTTTATGTCCACAAAAAAAGTAACAGGCCATGGGTTAGATTGTGCTGGTATTTCAAGCAGTGATTTATTTTCCACTCCCTGGTCCCTGAGTACTCCTGTGCTTGAAGTGCAGAGATACAGGGAGTGTGCTGAAGTGCCTGGAGTCCTGATGTGCGTTACCTGGAGCTTTCTCTGAGCTGTGCCAGATGGGTAGCTGGATACCTATCCATCAGATACCTATCCTCAGAGTCTGAGGGCTGCCTCTTCCATCACTTCCCTTCCGAGGCAGTGTGTGCTGGTGGTCTGCTGAAGACACCTTATTCCCAGGTTGAAAGCCTTTGTCAGAAGTAGCCGTGCTTGGCTCTGGATTACCTCTCCCCAGGGTGTGCTAAAAGGTGCCCCACCTGATTACTGCGCTTCCCATGTCTGGTGGGTGCATTGAGCCTCCTGCATCATTTGTACGCGCAGCGTCCTGTTTAGACGTGGCTCCATTTGCTGGAGTCCACCCAAGATAGAAGTTAAGAACCAGCTTAAACAGAAACCTTCCACACGTTTGAGTTGCAGGCATTGCCAGGAAGTCTCCTCCGCTTTCAAACAAGGGACCGCTATCCATTTTGATACAGGGGACAACAAATCACAGGCATCTCTCTCTGGAGGAGGAAGGGAAAACAGATTTGGCACCCAGCTTTTTGCTTCAGTTTCCCAGGCAGGGGAATGGGCTGCTTCCAGCTCTCTGTATCCAGGCTGGCTCCTGGTGATGGGGAACCTTCTTCAGTTCCATGGCTTGAGAAAAGCCAAACCTCATACGTGTTGATGTTGGCTTTGGCTTGCTCTAGGGGTGAAGAACATGTGAAGAAGAAAATCTCTGTACCTGTGCACTTTCGGTATGTTCCCTGTCCATCAGGTGCAGCGCTGTTTTCTGTTAACTGATCCTGTTCTCTGTGCATTTGGATACATTCCCTGTTCATCAGGTGTAGGGCACTTCTCTGTTAACTGATCCTGTTCTCCCCGCTCCTGCCACTGGCATCTTCGGCACCCTTGTTTGCTGTCACCCTGCAGGCAGGATGCAAATTCTCTCCTTAGCTACACAGGATGCAGTTTAGTACTTGAGCAATGTTGGTGTCTTAGCTTGCTACTGCTGAAAGTGCAGTCCAGTCTATAATTACTATTCCAGCTCAGCCTGCAGACGCTAGATCTGACATAAGGGAAGGAGGCAAGGAGTGGGAGGCAGAAGAGGATTCCTTTCAGCACGCAGCTCTCTTAAATGCTCTTTACTGACATGCTGACTGCAGAGTTCAGCTTTGCCTGGCAGCTGGCTCAAGGCAGAACAGAAGTGAGCGGGTGGGCAGGTCACGCAGCTCGCTCTGTGCTGGAGGAGCTTGGCACATGGGCGTGCTTTCAGTCTGTGCGTGGCTGCTGTCAGCAACCCAACGGATCCGGGAAACTGCGTGAGATGAGTTCTTCTGGTCCCAGTAGAGGAGGCTGCTGCCACTAATGCTTTTTCTGGGAGACCCTTCCCCTCCCTTTGTGTGCCCCACATAAGTCCGTGATAAAAAGGGGAAAGGCCAAGAGAAAGGAGCTGTGGCCAGGAGACATCACCCTGGTAGAGCGGGTTTTCCCTTTTTATTGCTGTTCAAATGTTTTCCTCCCTCAGCCTTGAATCGCTCTGAGTGCTTTTCTTGTGTTAGAGGTAGCTCTGCCTCTTTACTCTTCAGGGTAATTGAACAGTCACTGGTTTTGTTTTTATTTTTTTCCTCCTCTTTGTCTTTCAAATGTCTACCAAGCCACTGTCATCTTTAGAATTAATATTTTAAAAACATTGTTCTTTTATAGTTCGCGCTTGCTACAAAGGCAACATCCAGATTGCACTGTACTCCATGGAGAATTATGAGTGTCTTTGGTAGGGCTGCAGTTTCTGTTCTTATTAAAACAATTCTCATAACAAAGACATCTTTCTTCGAAGTAGCTTCCTTCAATTACTCCCCTTTTTATTTTTCTTTGCTAACGTTAATAATTCAGTATGTGGAAGTGAAGCCTGAAAAGGGAAACAAACACTGTGTGTCCTGACCAGTAAGATGGACCTTTGTGAGTTCAGATTCCCTTGATAAATGCAGTCCATGGTTTGTTGGTGGGCTGTGGTGTGGCCTGAATAACTCTGCAACATTAAATGCAGCTGTATCATGCTGCCTTAGGAGACCTGGGAGAGGACAGTGCTGTGTGTCAAGGGCCAGGCTTTTAAACAGTTTGTCCTAACTTTTTTCCATTTTTTTATCCAATCCCCTGGAAAAGCCTTTTACTACCGTCGTGTCTATGATAATGCCAGCTTTTCCTGTTAAGTAAAGAGTTCTTAGGGAAGGCAATGGGAGTGGTAGGTTTTGCACAACAGTAATTACTTCAGGCTTCAATACCAGGGACCTTTTGGCCTAAGGGCCACGCAGATTCGCAGGCAGAATCTGTCGTGTTGAATTCCTCATACCCCATCCGTCCCTGGGAGGCTGCGGAGGTGTCCTGTTCTTTGGCCTGAGGCAAAGGGCTTCTGGATACTTATATATAAACAAGGTCTGGTGCTTCATCTTGAATTCTGCATTGAACCCGTTCAGGAATTACTTTCAGACTTCGAGGAAAAGTCGTGGGGGTTAAAAGGCAGGGTTGGGATTAGGAGCTGTCTGAGCACTGCCTCTGCCCCCGCCTTGCAGCTTTGCCTGGAGCTGGTTGTTAATTGCCAAGCCTTTGAAAACAATTTTACATTTTGGCTCTGAGTTTTTGTTTCCTCAAGGCCAGCTCTGCCAAAATAGCCCCATTTAATCATTGTTTCGCTTTTAGACTGAATGATCCATACAGGTGTAGGTAGCCAGTGGCTTTGTTGCTGGTCGTTAAAAGAAGGCTGTTTGGTTAGCCAGGATTCTTGATTTCTTCATAAATTCTGGGTGTAAAAGTACAGGCACAAAAATGCAGAGTATTAATGAAGAGTCTTTTGGCCTTGTTATTTAGCTTGTCCTTGGATTGGCCCACTCCTTATTACTACCCAGTTACTATTGCTATTATTCTTGTTTAATGAGATAATCCAAATAATCTCATTTCAGTTTCACAGATCATTAGATCCAACACACTTATTAATAAGGTGTTTGTGAGCATTTTATGTCCACTCAGCTGTCTGAACATTTTGTAGCTGGATATGTTTCTTCACACACAGTATTAACACTTGTCACTATATATTGTCTAACCAGCTGCTGCTTTTTTGTTAATTGCAGCAATAAAAATGTCGTACGCCTCAGGCAGAGGTGTTGACCGTGCTAGCAAAGAGTGGCTCTCACAAGAAGGGAGCTGCCACAGTCTCCCCCACTAGAAGGGGTCACCTTCCCCGTGCAGGCAGGAACGCTTGGCAGATGCGGGGCTACTTTGCTCCACTGGCGGTAGGATGAGAGTGAGCAGGGACGTTCTCCTGCCAGCTTCCCAATGACAGTCAAAGGCAAGGAAGCCCTAGGGGGACCATCTTGCTCGTTGCTTCCCAGTCGCTTTAGCCAGTGTATTTACTCATGCAGCCAATTATGCGTTCTTCAGAACTCTCCCCAGAGCGTGCCGGTCACAGATGCGTGCCCCATGCCTCGTTGGCTGTTTCAAAGTTCCTGGCTGGTGAGATGTGTCTCTGAAGCAGGGAGTGTGGCTCAGGTACATCTGGCAGGGAGCGCAGGTGTGCCCTTGGTTGGAGTATTTGCACTGTCCTGTTACCCCACGTCTCCCGTCAATACCAGTACCTCTGTGTGCTCTCTAATGCTGTGGCTTGGATTCTGCTTCTGCTTAGAGTTAGTAGAGAGGTCCTTGGATAGCTACATTTGCTGGGACTGTGTTATTTAAAACAAGGAAAATTCTTCAAAGAATTTAAATAAACAGGTGTGTGTGGCTGTGCTTTTGTGTCAACGATGAAAAAACCTCCAGATTTTATGCACACGTATAGAATTAGATGCAAAGAGTAACAAATGCTTTGCTGCTTTTGATAGAGTGAACCTATAGCTCTGGAGGATGTGTGTTTTTCTAGTTGTATCAGTTGGCTGCTAAATGTGACAGTCTTGGTGCTGAAACTGTTGTGCTTTGTCACTGGTTTGAAGACAGGCGTACGCTGCTGGCTCTGACTAGTGATCAAACCATGAAATGACAAAAGGAAAAAGGTTAGAAAAATCAACGCTGTTTCATCGTTAGACAAACTAGCGTGGGCTGTCTGAGTAGCTGAGGTTGCCATCTACCCTGTGAGACTCTGCTCCTTGCTGTGTCACCCACGTATGCTTGTGGTAGAAATGGAAAGAGCTGCTAGAAACAATGGTGGGCTGGATGGAGGCTTTGCCCTGGCAAACCATGCACAGCATGCAGGCCACAGCCTATAGTTCTTCTTAAGCTGAAACTTGCTGTAAAGGCAAGATCCAAAACATGCAGTACTGAACAGCTGATGAATTGTCAGTGTCCAGTGCAGCTGTTTTTCACAGGGCAAAAAACTCCCATCTGCTCCACTGTGATCACTAGGGGCTCGACTTCACCACTGCAGCACTTTGAAGTTCAGCTCAAAGCCTGGCCTCTAATGTAGCCTGCGTTCACATGCAGAAGTCTTTAGGCTGATTAAGTGTAAAGAAATGTGCCTTGAGGCTTGCTTAATGCTGCAGCAGGGAAAACACAGGCTGTGGATTCCTTATTTGATACCAGCCCTGCTTAAGCAGGATTTAGCATCCTCCTCCTCAGGCCCTTCTTCCCACCCTTCTGCTCCCTCATCTGTTGTACTGCCGAGGTTACTGGTGCAGCAGAGCGGTGAGCTGAAGTGAGCAGCAATATAGTTTGAGAAGAAAAATAATAAATAAAATCATAGAAGAAGTTGGGGGTTTATTTGGTTGATTTTTAGAAGGTTTTAAAACTCTTTGATGTGGTGTACTGTGCTGCTGCACAAACAGTTATGTCAGAGCGGAGCAAAGGTAGGAGCAAACAGGGATTGCACAAGGCTTGTTTTCATGTTCTATGGCAGGGCCAGTGACAGCAGTGAGCTAATGCCATCTGTGTGTACATCACAGTGCTGTCACCTCAGTTATGCCAAGACAGCTGGCTGCAGGGCTGCACTCAGAGTCACTTGGAGCAGCTTCCCAGCATGACGGCTGCCTGTGCCGTGAAAACCTCCACGTGAACAGCCCCACTGCACGGTGCAGCCCCAGCAGGGGTTCTAACGCTCCTTACGTACTCACTAGAAGAGCAGAGAATGAGCTTAAGGGTGGATAATCCAAGCTAACACTGGAGTGAAAACAAGTCCCTTACCTCAAATATCACTAAACACTCTTCTGCCCTCCCAAACCTTCACTGTCCTTTAAACAGCAGTCAGTGTTCTCCTGGCACAGGCTACAGCAGGGAAAATTAATTACTCTCTAATGACAAGCCTCCTCTCAGACACTGGCCTGTTCTGTGTAAATGGATGGCAATCTGTAGCCTATCAACAGCCTGTCTCTTTTGGGGAAACAGCCTTGCAGGTCTCCAGTTCACCCTTACACTACTGACTATTGGCATCTCTTCCTACCTCAAGATCTACTGCATTGCTGCATTTTTTTTTCCTCTTTAATTAATTTCTTTCAGCTTTGTCAGGATACAGGGTAATTAAATGCTTCAGTATCTTGTCATAAAAATGCCACTTTTCAGAGGAATTGTCTTAATGAGCCTGTTTTTCAGTACAGCAGAGGCTCATCTATTAGTCCAGTGTATATTTTTAGAGTGTGGCATTAGTCAGAAAAGCCCATTAGATCGTTATACAAGTGGCTGAATCAGCAAACTGTATGTGCTGCTATCCTGTCAAAGCAATAACGTTAACATTATCAAAGTGATTAAAAGCCATTCATTCATTTTGCTTCTGAGTTGACAAGTTCATTCCTGTAGAGGCATACAGTATGAAGCTGTAAGAAAGGAAATCTAAAAGCTCATCATATTGCTCAACCTAAAGATCTACCAGTGTGTGACAGATGCAATCAAAACACGACAATTGAGTGAAATATCGGACGCCTGTGTACTGTCATATGCCAGGTTGTCACTGGCAAAGCAAAATCAGTCTTAGCCTGGGACCCTTTTTTGGGGATGTGCATCATTAGGCGGTGAGTTTGGAAAGCTGTGTGTGCTTGAAGGGGGCAGGGTTTCTGCAAGAGACACTGTCCTTCGACTGGGTCACCTTCCCGGAGCTTCAGAGCAAGGGTAGTGCTGCTGGTTTTTCCTTGTGGGGGTTCACGGGGTGTGTTTGGCCAGTGGGTTCCCTGGCTCTTCAGTCCCCTGTGGTAGCTGTTGAGGCCTGGGTACTGTCGTTGTGGTTCTTGGCCTTGGCAGGGGGGTGTCTGTTGGCGTTACACAGAGCAGAAGTTAGGGGAAGGATAAACAAGCATTGACATTGCTGTCATGACCTTACCAGAAAAGCTGAGTGGACAGAAAGGTTCAATTCCTAGGGGCTCCCCAGGGGAAACTGCCCAATTAACTTGCTTGCCAAAGGTGCAGAGTATGCAAATCCTTTCTATGGATAGGGCATGATTGTAGAATGCCCGAAAGCTGGAAGAGCAGCCTGTGAGCCTGAGACTGGAGTGACGAAATAGCCGTTGGCCAGAGCAGCAGGTTTGCACGTAGAGGGCCTTGTTTTCCATTAACAAATGTAAAGCAGCTTTGAGTTCTGCAAGTCAAATTGTGCATTCAGGAAGGCAAAGGAAGAGGATGGGAAGGGCAAGCTATTGCACAGTAAAAATCCAACACCTGCTTTCACTGGTGATCCCACCTACCCATTTCTGATCAGTACATGAATGTACGGAATGGCGTTAAACCCCCCAAACCAATAATGTTCCCATGAGTTATCACACTGGAGCACATATGCTTCGCTGACTCTTCCCCCCTTGTGGATTGCCTTAGTTCTGCTGATGCCAGTGTGGCCCTTTATTATGGATTCATCTCGGTGCCACGAGTCTGCTGCAGTGGAGTGTCACGAGCACTGCATGTCTATTTGAAATGAATGTCTTGTGATTACAGCTATATGAATGTGTCACACTTCTATGCTATGTGTGTTTGTGCATGTCTGTTCGAGGGATATTTGCCCTTTTAATGGCTGTTGTGCATGCTGTGCACAATGCATTCTTTTCCTGCCGGGATAAAGAAAACTGGGGGGGGGGGAGCGGAGACTTTTAATGTGCAAACAAAAAAAGTTGAAAATCTGCTGGCTGCTGTTTATCCAGGGAAGAATTGTTCCAGATGGGCATCAGTGGTATTCTCAGAGCCCCTGAAGATAAAAATCCATAGAAACTGGGGGCGATTTAGATGCTTTCGATACCTAACTATGAATGGCAACCCTGGGAATCTCTTCCCCATTTGTAGGCAAGTACTTTTCAGTCACTCAGCCACGGAGGAGTCCTGCTTATTGAATTTGTGTCCTCATTGATACTCTTCAAATCAAGAAAATTAATGCTTAAAGCTGTTTACCATCTCCACTAGCTTGCTAATATGAATCATGCCTGTGAAACAATAATTTTTACTGATTTTGAGGGAAAAATATGCAGAAGTGTCTGAGTTACAAATAAACGGTGAATTCAAACTATCAGATAACTGAGGGGTAAAAGACAGAAACAATGATGTTTTGTTTCGGGGAGTGAGATTTGAATTCCTGAAAGGGATTTGAAAATGTGCAGAACGGTTGTTAGGTTTGATTTGATAAATGTATCTCAGTAGAAGAGATTGGAAAAGAGAATTGCAATAGTAGTGCTTTCTGCGCAAAATCTTGGCATTGATATAGACGTGGGGATGAACACCTGAACATTTTATGTCCGAGAAGGCAAATCTAATAATCTGTTGTTGCTTTTTTTTCTCTTCTATCTATCAAAAAGCTGTGCATCCATTTTTATTGGTGATTTGCTTTGTATATACCCTTTGCCAACTGGATTGCATTACAGCTAAGCTGTGGTGTGCAGAGCACAGATCAATATTTCACTTTAAGTGTCTGCCACAAGAGAGCAGTGTTGGTGTAATAAGCTAGGAGAGTACGCCTCTGGTAGCTTAATTCTTCCATCAAAATATACCCTGAAATACTGTAAGAGAAAATAAAATACAGCACAACAACTCTTCTGAGATCTTAGCAGGATTAAGGGATAAAATTAGTAAATGGTGTCTAATTGCAGGTATTGGGTTTCAAGTTTCTTCAAGACACAATTGATATGACCGTGGAACCTTTGCAAAATTTCAAGGAGTTTATACAAATTTCATCACGCTACCGATAAAGATGCTTGTCCCCATAACGGCAGGTGTAAGCCTATTGAAATCAGCACTGGTTCGCTGGTCCGTCTGAGAGTATAATCTGGAGATGTGTGTGTATTTGTGTATGGTACAGCCAGTCTGTCACGTCTGCAGGAACCAGCTTCACTGAGGTTCCTCCAGGCTCTTCCGAGCTGGGTCGAAGCTCTGTGGAGTCGCAGGCTGGAGTTCTCTGGGGTTAAGGTGTATGTGGACTGAGCTCATCAGCACCCAGAGTTTGCTTCATTTTTAACCATGCAACTCAACCTGCTGAATTGCATGCTGTCGGAGGAGCTCCAAACTACTGCTCCGCTGCAGATGCCCAGATCCCAGTTATACAGGACAATGTGCTAGTAGATTCACTGCTCCCTAGCCTTTCCTGGCCGGACACTAGGGTTACAGCAGTACTTGAAAGATATTACTGCCAATTTCTCCTCCCCCCCAAAATTTAAACTTTTATTCAGAGAAATAAGAATGGATTAGCTTGGAAGTAATTAACCTTAATTTGTGTGCGTTTTCTTAATGAAAATCTGTTTCAATCTTACAAAAATAACGACATTCAGATCTTGATCAAAATGACTCCTTGTCACTGAAATGTATTAAAAACCTCTTATCAACAAAATCTGATGCTAAATTTTTTAAAGCATGTGCCTGATAGTTCCTGACTTGCAAGCCTGGACTCTGATTTTAAAACTGCCACTTTGCTTGGTGCTGTCAATGATCTGTTTCCACGTGACAGAAAACTTGCTATCTAAAATGACAAGGCAAGTATGTGTCAAAATGAGATCCAACAGAAGCCAGGCTTAGGCCTAAGAAAGCAGCATGGATTGCTTTGAAGACAAGATGTGTTTAAAGGACAAAGGGATGTAAATAGGGAGAAGTTGCTAGGAAAAAAAAAAAAGGATGAAAAATGATCCAGTCATGGAGCAATGTTTTAAGCTTGAAAGAAGTGGAAGAGATATAGTAGACTCTGTTATCTCCTGGTACAACAAAATGCTGAAGCTGGCAGAAATAGACCAGTAGATAATTTGATCCATTTGAAGGAGACCAAGTAAAAGCAGTTGGGTGAGAGAAGAGAAAATTATGGGAAAGCATGGCTGTACTATGTCAGGGTGTAGTGGACTAGACAGGTCGCTGGCCTGTCTCCAAATACCTGCTACCAGCTGCTTAGGAAGGGGTAGCAGAAATGCGATCTGACAAGTTTGATTGCTCTCCTCCTGCTTTACCTTCAGTTTACCTGAGTTTTCAGAAGACAAATAGGGAGAAGGGGACACAGCATGCAGTATCTTGTAGTGAGAATAAGCTCTGGGATAAAGTGTATCTGAACTGATTAGCCAAATTAGTGAACTTGCTAAAGTAGCCAAAACCGAACTTCGTTTTCACTAAAAATAGTCGTCTTATCTAAATATGCCATGTATCTACTATGCCTTCCACTTCCGAAATCTTATTGCAGCTGCAGTGTCCTGCATCCTAAATTTAGAACCATTCATCCTACTGAATTTTCCAGTACAGTAGATGGATGCAGCAGCTTTTTTAGAAACTAAAAATTAGAAAATGGTGAGAATAACATAATGCAGAGCCACCAGACTGAAATACCTGTGCTTAACCTTTGGTACCTATTACCGTCTTTAGTTCAGTTCTTATTTTAAGTAATGGTTATAGAAAATACATAGGGATTTTACAGTGTCAGAATTACCAGTGATCGTTCTGCTTTTTTCTAGCATACTGACAAGTGTCCTTGACACCCGTTTTGTAAAGCGGTGTATTTGACTGTAGTCTGTGGGTCACACAGGACGTGAACTGTACTGGCTGCTTCTTGCTGTAAGTGAAGTCTGAATGTGAAATAGATGCCTAATATGCAGCAAGATGAGAGCAAGGGTTTCCAGAGCTTTATAGATCTGTGGCTTTTCATAAGCCTGCACAAACAGAGACTGTTTGGGATTCAGTTGTTTGGGGTTTTTTTCACAGGTACATGCAGAAACAAGGTCACAGAACCTTTAGTTCTACTCATGT
Organism: Microhierax caerulescens; assembly: GCA_035590215.1. NCBI lineage: Eukaryota > Metazoa > Chordata > Aves > Falconiformes > Falconidae > Microhierax > Microhierax caerulescens. Next base: position 32,291,441 of record JAVJGJ010000002.1, on the reverse strand, counting down.
AGTTTTCAGCACAACAGCTCCTATAGTATCTAACAGCCAACATATTTTTATACTTTAGGACTTCCCAAAATACCTTTGACTAAGTCCAGGTTTAATAAAATAACATACACTTGTAATTTTGTTTTGGTTATTAAATGGTTGTAAACTCCTTCCTTTGTATTCCATCTAATCAAAATTTCTTTAAGAGATTAAACAAACCTATTGACAGAGTAGGTGAGTTAAGCCTTTATGTTTAGATTAAGCCTCTATGTTTAGATTAGTTAGAAGGGTGCTCACTGGCTAATGAACTGAGCAGAGTCCTTGATACATCCTGAATTGCTGTTAGATCCAGTAAAATGCATATGAAATGTTGAGTTTGTCCTAATGTTTTGCCAGTTCTTTCCTGATTATCACATTAAACATTTGGTAGTGTTACGTATGAGTGTTAGGTATGAGTTTATAGAAGAAAGTTGCTTTTTCATATCTGGCCAAGGATGCAAAGAGCTAGAGGATTTATAGATTAACAGTAAAGCTACCAATTTCCCATAATCTTTACAGATTATAGTTTCCTCTTGGAAACTATAAACTCTGGATAGTGAGAATCAAGTTCTTAAGCTGGATTCCTAAGGTGACTTAGGACATAAAAATCCTATGAATGGTACAGGGGAAAGAAAAAAGGTATTTTCTGACAGTTTGAACATCAAAATGCAGCCCCTCATGGTGGCCAAGCCAAAGCAGGCTTTAGACTGGGCTATGTGGAGTGAGCAGTGCTCAAAGTGAATTTCATGCTCACCCGTCCTCCTTTGTGTTGGTGAAAAGGGAGGCTCCTGCCCAATGCGGGGTGCCGGGACTTGGATGCCGTTCCCAGTGAGCTGGCTGCGAGACTGCCACTCTCCCCGTGCTGCCTGCTCTCAGGCAAAGACAATTTTGTTGTCATTTGCAATTTCAGCGCTTTTCACAGAGCTGCAAATCCCTTGTAGAAAAGTCGTTGTCATAAAAGTCATTTTTGCAGGGAAAAGACGTACGAGCTCACAGGTGGGTTGCTGTTTTAGTCAGCGGGGATTGTGTGGGGCTCCTGCAACAGCTGGTTTGTGTGTGGAGTCTTTTTAAAATTCAGATTTGATATATTTTTTTAAAATATTTCTTCTTTCTTATTGTTCTGTTAGGATATGAAGAAATAGAGGGAGAGCTGGACTGAGCATCTTCCCTAGGAAGTAATGAATTTTGCATTTTAAGCCAAGCTGGTCTCAGAACTGGATTTGATGATGATGTGCTTTCTGAGGCACCAGATGGGTTTGATGCCTATCTGAACTTTGTCATTATCTTCTAAGTCTCCAGGTGTAACCTCTGACCCTTCTCATAGGCATTTCTTTGCCGACAAACCTGAAATCCCAGTTGTCAGCTATCTGACCCAGGCTGTTTTCAGTTCCAATTCCTTAGCTTTCCGGTAAGACAGTAAAACCTAGGTCCATTTTGCTGTTTTCTGTTGAGAAGGGCACGGTGCCATTTTCCAACAATTTGGCATTCTCAGCAAGTTCTGTTTTATAATCACCCAGCCTAACATTCTGGAAAACAGATTTGGTCATTTCTTGCTTAAAAAGCAACTCCAGTGCTTGCTACAATTACCTCAAGCAGTTCTGTGGCGGTTTCACAGTTATGGCAATCATTAGGAATGTTCATTATTTCGTTCTTTATCTTACTTGCGTTTAGTCAGACATTAAATACACATGGCGTTCTGAAAGTGCAGCTCTTTGTGCACTGTGTGACCCCATACCTGGACCTTTAATCAGGCTGTGGGAGTGCACTTGTATCGCGCTTCCTGAGATGAAGAATAGGGCTCTGTAAGAGAAAGTGACTCAGGATCAAAGATTAATAATCACCCTTTCGTTGTTACTTTTGCCATTTGTCCATTTCAGAATAAAAGGCTTAGGATTCAAGGGGAGGGAAGGCAGAATTACAGGCAGAGTGATTTCTTCCTTACTGTATTTTTAGATTTGTGTAAGTATTTTAGTCAAAAAGCTAGAGGTTGCTCGAATAGGAACTGTGGGATGTCTGCACGCAGCTGGCTCCGAGGGAACAATCCGTTTGCAGCAGAAGTGTTCTTGCTCCTAAAGGCAGGTCCAGAGCGGATCTTTTGCAAAGGTTTGAGGTGGGCTTTGGTTCAGACTTCTCACCAGTTATTATTTGGTATCGCAGCAGCACCGGGCCCCTGCTGAGATCAGAGCTTCCTTTTGCAAAGTAGTTCATACAAATTAAGAGACAGATTCACAATATGAAGAAAAAGGGCAGAACAAGAGTGCAAGAAAGGAAACATTATTTTCCTTTGTATATTTCTAAGATGACAACTGAGTCTGAAAGTTCATGAAATATTTGGGAACTGAACTCAGATGTCCCCAGGCCAGCGTTCAATCATAAGATATCTTTCCTGTGTTTTGTGTATTTACTGCATGGCTGGGATGAGAGTAGAGTGAAATAAACCCTGGAGCTACTTTGCATGTGTTTGGCAGCTCTTTCATGAACTTCCTTCGATACGTGCTTCTCTTTACCCTTGGTCCCTGTTCCCATACACTGGAATTTCACTGCTGCAAAATTTCAGTGCTGCAGTAACAAACAAAGATGTTCTGAAAAATGACAAGTGACAAATAAAGCAAAGGTCCCTGCCTGGCCTTTTTCCCAGCCAGAATTTGCCATTTTTGTCTGCAAGTAAAACAAAAACCTGAGGGGTTTTGTTAAACTTTGCTTTCTGCTGTGTTAGAGTAGTTCTTAAGAGAGTAATTTTGGCTGTTAACTTTGTGGAATACAGTCCTGCATTGGATATTGCTAGTTTTCATGCTTTAAAATGTATTTCATACCCTTCTCTCCCCTCACCCCCTTCTTTCCTAGTGGCATTGAGTCACGTGATCAGGCCAGACTGCCAGATTTTGTCTGAAAATGAAACGCTTCCAGTTCTCACCAGGGTGGCTAGAGACCCAAGAGCATGAACCCAGGGCCTGGAAAACAGAATTCCCAGAAAACAAAGAATCCCAGGTATTTATTTATATTTTTAAGCAAAAGATTTCTTAAATATTATTGTTGCTTGTAGGGACTGACCCAAGTTTGAATATGCAGGGTTGGTACTACTGCATTGTATATCCCGTCTCAAAGCAATGCCCAAAATACAGCGACGTGCGCCGGGCTGTGACCCCTTCATTTCATGATGACACTGGGGGCGCTGGGCTTTGCCAGCAAATGCCCTTGACACAAAGTTCTCCACCATGGGGCCCCCAATCTCCATGGGGCCCCCAGTCTCCTCTAGCAGCTTGTTCTTCTGCAAGCCCAGGCAGGTGGGAGAAGGAGCAGGAAAGATTAGGACCAGCCTGGCTGTAGTATCTTTACTGCCCTGTGCACAACTGCTACAGCCAAACTGCAAATTGGATCAGCTGTAGGGGGTGAAACTTTGGCTAGACCAGAGCACAGTGTTCGTATAAAACTGAAGGAAAGCTGTGAAGGAGTGTGCTCAGGGAGCAAATGCAGGCTGTGTGTCTTGCCAAGGCAGTGGAAATATCTTTTTTTCCTAGATGTCTTTTCAGTCGAGTAATAAAGGCAACCTCAGGCAAATGGGTTCTGTTTCCATTCATCTAACATACATATTTTAAGACTTACTCTTGTGGGAAGTTTTACCTGCCTTAATAATGTCTCTTTTTTTGTTGTCTTTGTCTTCTGTGTTCCCTGTCACCGAGCACAGCGTGCCAGGATAATGGGAATTGGGGCATGGATCACATCACAGATATCAGTGGGAATTATGTTCACATAACACAGGGAAAACTTCACAATGTTAGAAACAAAGATATTCTTGATCTCCAGTACATAAAAGATGCATTGTATTTCATTTATGTGGTCATCTCGCGTTGTTCTCACATCCTTACAGCATCAGTGAGGGATAAACTCTTCTTTCAAATTTACCAGGCTAAAACCACAGTAGCTGTGCTGAAAGTGTACAAAACTCGACCTAGAAAACCTGCTAGTGTTGTGTCTCCATCAGCGCAGTATATAATGTGAATGCTGTATACTACAGGAGCTATAGGTAACTGCCTTGCAACAGGGGAACTTTGCTTAGAAAAGCTTTAGAAAATACTAGTTTTTTCCCCTGCTGTGTAAGAGTTTCCCAGGGGCTAGCATCATGGATCGTTACAGAATATACTGAATGCATCTCATGTAGGCCAGCAGGTAAACTGACTTAATTTCAGTAAATTGGCTTGGATAAGCAAGAACAGCAGGCAGTATCCTTTGCTAACCTTGGAGCTGATTAATACAGAAACGATGTATTCATCTCAGAAGGTGCCTGGTGACCCAAAATGAATTCACACCATCACCATTAAGTAGAAATGTGGACTGAGCTGTGTCCTATGATTGAAGCAAGGAAGAATCACGGGCTGGTGTTTGTAAAGGACAAAATATTTGCTGTGGGTGGACAAAAGGGCTTAGGTGGCCTTGGTAATGTAGAATATTACAATATCAAGATGATATCTACATTAAGTAGGATCTGGGAGAGACATTTTGGGGTAGTCACAGGTAGGCTTACTCAGACATACCATTGATTGTCCCTCTAGTTTTATATACATTCACCAAACCCAGACTTTGTATGACCTCTTCCTCTGACATGCCGACACAGTCTCTGCAGTTAGAGAACGTGACAATGACATCTTCTGAACAGGACACCTCAGCAAGCCCTGTCCTCTTCACCAGGACTTTCAAGGAGATGCAGTCTGCCTGCCTGCCTGCCTGCCTGCCTTCTGCAGCGTTTGCTGGAGGAGCCAGCCATCTTCCAGTCCTGCTAATGTCTTTTTAAACATGATGCACTAAGCTTTGAAAGGTGGGAGACTCAGCATTGCACAGGTGCAAGACTATAGCAGAGGGAGAGCTGGGGACTTCGTACTGGGCACCATCAGGACAGATACCCCAGAGCAGCCTCAGTCTCCTCCCAGGCCCAGGTGTCAGCACTCTTTGGCTGCCTGTAGACGCAGACAAGTCAGACCTATATAATGAGCTCTGGTGGCATGTTCACGTTGAGTTCTGCAGAGGGATGAACTTTGATGGGCTCCTAAAGTGACAGTAAAGGTCCACGTGTGAAACAGGTACACGGGCAACTTGAGCTATTGCCTAGACAGCTTGTTTCACTGAGAGGGAGGATGTTTTTCTGATGACAACCGGAGCTCTGTATCGCCAGTAGATCTGCATGCACACTAGAAGTGTTTTGCTGTGGCCATTTCCTGGATGAGTGAAGTGGTTTGTTGCACAGAAAGCCTTGAACCTCCTTGTCTCACAGCATGCAGTATTTTATTTTTCCAGCAACTTTTTTTACGACTATGTCTGCACAGCAGCCATCAGCTGCCTGGTGCTGATCTCACCTCTGTCTTTCTCAGTCAGGAGTCTCCTGTCTGCATCAAATTTGCTTCACAAAGGCAAAACTACTACTTGGTGATGGCAAGGAGTTTGCAGACTGTGGCTGAGAACAGGCCTGTGCCTTTGACTAGGACACTAGCTCCTGGGTAGTAAAAGCCCACAATAAAAAGCTCTTGGCCAGTGGTGATATATATTAGTGAGACTGGACCGTAAGCTTTAGCTTCACTGCACACCGCTACTTTATATTATTCTGTTTCCATAAGGCCTGGCGGTGCAATAAATCCACATTCTTTAGTCATCTGATCTGCACGCCAAGTTTTTTCACATAAAATCCATTTTCCATTAGCTCATTAGAAGCTGCACTTCAAAACCTACTTGTTATAGGGAAAGAGGGTGTAAAAATTAGAACTAGTAGCAAGTCGGGCATTCTGGGCTCTGCTCTATAAGGATCAGTGTGTTCCTTTAAAAACAGATATTGTGAACTCTGGGCATAGGAAACTGGGAAAAATGCCAGTACAGGATAGAATGAAGATTAACGTGGGCAGCTCCTAGGCAAGTTTTCCACATTTCCTTTACAGGATGTCAATATGCTAAGATTATTTATGAATTTATTTAGGATATTATTATAAAGGTTGCCAATAAAGACTCTCCTTCTTAACATAAACTGTAGCAGTGCTTATGTTTCAGCGTGAGGCTTCTCCTGCACAGAGCTGCTACTGTGCTGAGTGGTGTTCATGTGAAGAGAATACATTTCTGAAGGGATTATGCTGAAATTGCCCAACTTGTTTCCCTTCAGGCTTAAGCAAGATTTAAATTTTGGCTTGTGGATGTGAAAAATAAACACATTGATTTGCTGAATTGCTTCCTGTTCCCAGGAAACATTTTCAAATAAAGATGAAATTCTTTTAACACTCTTTTGCTCGCACTACTAAATATAGGGGTGAGCTCCTATGAACAGAGACAAATCTTCCACATTAGGATAAATATTAGCACCTCACATGTACCATGTCCCAGTTTTCTACGGATGCTCCAGTTTTTTCCATTGTAGCCAATTATGTTTGAAACGAGCGATTTGTCCCAGTTTCACTGAAATAACACATTACACTTATGAAGTGCCTATTATCTCAAGTTCTTCCAGCATTTTACAAATGACAAAAATATCTCTTAATACCTGTGCAAGCTGGTGGGAGATGGAGGTGGCAATTGGAAACAGAATTACAAAGACAGTAATACCGATAAGAAAAAACAAAGTACGGTACTTGGAACTGTTAGAATTAATGAAAAAGTTTGAATCTACTTGCACTTTATAGTGTCTGAGATCAAATACTGAGTCAAAGTCTAGAAGAGCAGAAAATGTTAAGATTCTTTTTTTACATTTCTGTCACAAATACCTTTGATTTCAGGACAAAACAGCCAATGAGTGTTGCCAGGATTCCCTGTGGATTTCTATTACGTCTCCTAGTAAAAATCCATTGTTCTAATGCTTCTGAACTATGGGATTTCTTCACTTTTGGTCGATTTTATCAGCTTAATAAGAAAGCTACTGTTCTGTCTTTATTTGGCAGACTCTGTCTGCCAAATGAAAGTTCCTCACAAATTAATTAAAGATTATTTCCTGCTTTGCCTGGCATTCCTCAGAAATAATGCCATTTTTTTCAGAATTCATGCATGACCTTCTCAGTGAAGTTCTGTTGTGCAAAAAAAAAAAACCCAAAAGCTTGACATAAGTGTATCTTTGCCTCAGTGCTGTTCAATACAACACAGTTCCATTTCTTACTTTCTTTATTCATTGGTGGGACAGGATTATGCTTAATCCCCTCAACAGCCTCGTATTTGTGATGTACTGGCATCTTTCCTATGTATTACACTCTGTCAGTCATTGCAGAGGCTACTAGAGAGATGTGTATAGGATGTTTCAAATTGTTGAGCTGGCAAATGTTTACTCCAAGTGGCTTTTGATTCTTTGGGAAATTCCAAGAAGATTTGAATTGGTCCTTTGCTGTTTGCTTTGCATGTTAATTTTTTGTCATTTTTTCTTTGGCAGGGGTATGCTAAATATTTATGTCAATGAAACTGTTAGATGAAAAATGCCACCAAATGTAAATCAAAGTGTTTTGCAAAGCAATTTTAGTAAAGTCCAAACAAACTTCACAAATAATCCACAGTGTAACCATTCTTTTACAGCTGAATTTCTCTTCTACCCACATAGGAATAGTGTTATCCCACTTCAGAGACACTAGCAATTGTAGGTGGCCTTAATGCAGCTATGAAAGTTGCACCTAATTCTTTTCAACTTGAGATTTTAAATTTTGGCAGAAATGACAGGGCAAGTTGCAGAAGGGCAGCAAGGAGGTGAGTTCCCCTTTCAGTGGAAACAGCAGAAATATTACTTGTTCACAGTGGGTAACTTCTCCCCACTTTGCAGTATTTCCCAAGTCTCCAAGCAGGTTTTTAGGATTTTTTTAGGATGTGGGAAACCATTGCTTCTCAGAATGAATGTACTATTCTCTTCCCTCTTCCAGGGCTGTGGAATACAGTTAGAGCTCAGCAAATATTGTGCAGCTTTTCCCTGGGAATCTGCCAGATCCCCTTTCCTACAAAGGCTGGGTTGATGTTATACCCTCTGCTGCACAATCCACATATTGCTCCTTGGCTCACAGGTTCTGCACTGTTCTGTGTCTACCCCTGGGTCCTGATAGCCATCAAAATCTGGGTGAAGTGGACTTCCACTGAATGGGTTTTGGTTTGAAGAACTGGAGGTAGAAGGAAGGGAAGTCAGACAAAAGAGTCAGAGCATTGGTATTATATACACCCAGGAGGCTGCATTTGCTTCTGGATGGTAACTCAAATTTTAGGTAAGTTACTTTCCGTCTCTTTTCTTGCTTTTTGACTAGCTTGTGTTTTTAAAGGCATATAATCTTCCAAATAGGAATGATCTCTGCACATTTTCATGGCACATTGTCAGTAGCACCTTGGTTAGAGTTAAGGTCTCTGGTTACTGTAGTACCACAAGTAATAGCCTGCTCAGTCTCCCTGCTGCTAGGAATTGCCAATCCTGAAAAGATTATCTTCCTTCTCTCTCTTTTTCCAAGGTTGCTATGTATCGTGGAAATGGAGTGGGGATGGAGAAGGGTTGCTTTTTAAATATTTTTCATTTTGTCTTTCTTGCTCTGTAATATGTTCTTATTCTCTGTGGCAAAGGAGCCATGATGTGGCAGTGACCACCCTGGCTCTGCTGGATCGTGCACTTCTCTCCAGGAGCTTCAGCAGTCCAGCCACGGCAGCCACGTGGGAGCACGTGTGTTGGCTAATGTATAACTGACCTCTTTCTGCTATTGTTCTTTCTGAGGTTCAGCTCTTTTTCTGCAGGACTTTAGTGCTTTCATTTTCTTTTTACTTTGAAATCTAGGACCCGGATCATTGCATCCAGCCTACTGCTATCACAGGTACAAAGCATTCAGTCTCTTTCCTAAACCTGCCAAGTTCTGACTTAAAACCAGTTACAATTACTCCCACTGGAATGCTGTTATAAAACCTGCATATCTCACATTTGTTGGTATTATTAGTTTGCGCTGGTGCAGCCAGGATAGAAGAGGGCCATACTGAAGACACACCATGTGACAGAGGGATGTTCTTCTGCTGGGTTTATTTCCCTTATGGTTTCCTGAAAGCCATAAAGTCAGCCAACAAAGAATTTTTTTCACATTCTTAGCTGACATGCTGTGTCATCAAAGCTTTGTAGAATGGACTGAGCGTTACCTGCAGGTAACAATTGTACCATTTTGCAACTGTATTGTTTTTGGAAGCTTCTTCAAAGTATAGATCAAGTCTGAAGGCAGGATTTACTTCAGGTCAGCTAAGGGGATAAGGCAGAAGAGAATTTAGGTCACTGGCAGGTGGAAAGACAGAGAAATATTTGAGTGCCTCAGGTCGCCTGCAAGGACTGAGAAATGCCACACAAGGGGTCTGTGGAAAGAACAGCGTTTTTTGTCACTTGCAGGTAAAGTAGAGATGCTTCTTAGCCCCCAGATCTTTTCCCCATTGCTATGCTGCTAGCATGGGCATGCTGACCAAATGGGATGGGTAACAAGCTGCAACTGTGCCCTTAGCATGCCTCAGCTGTAGATTGTGTTGCAGTCATAACCAGATCTTCCTCGGTCGTGTGCCCCTGCTCTTGATAAAAACAATACATCTGGTTTTTTTAGACTGTCTGAAATGATTTGACATGCTCCCACAGAAGGAGGATACCACTTCACCAAGTAAGTTGCTGAACAAATTTAGTTACATTGATATTTCTTTATGTGAACAAAGACTTGGTAGATGTTTAAGCTTAAAATTTTCTAGAAAACATTGACTGGCCTTTGGTATGCACCTGATTTTTCTTGTTCCTTGAAGAAGCCTTTCAGAGCTTCAGGGAATGGGAAAGCAGGAAGCTGATCAACAAGAGTTTTCTGACATTGATTCGCTGCCATTTAGATGACAGCTACTTTCACTGACTCTCCTGCAAGAGCTCAAAAGCAGGTGCTAGGAGTGATGTTCCTGCTTAGGCAAATGTGAAAACAAGAGAACTTTCAAATTGTAGAACAAATTCAGGCCATGTAAAACTAGAAAAATTCAAAGAATTTTGAAAATCTGCCTGAATCCTCCTTCTTTTAGGGAGGAGCTGCATTTGTCATCCTGCTCCCCCCCCCTTCTTGTCTGAAAGCACTTTCTTCACTTTTCACTATGTACCTGCTCTTTGCTCTCGAACATGTGAGACATGATTACAAGTATTTGCACTTGTGCCAACATATATCACACTGAACGCTAGGGACAGCTAAGCTTGTGTTTCAATTTGAGGAAACTGCATCTTTAAAATCACCCACAAGAATGAACCCTGAATACAAAACCCACAGTACATGCTGGTACCACAAAATGCCTTCAATCACCAGAGATGCTAGGCGTGCCCAAAATAACGAGGAATTTAACCCAGTAATCTTTAAGGCATGCAAAATAGGCGTGAAGTTCCAAAATTCCTCCCCCATGCACTTGATACCTCTGCCAGCCATGACCAATGTTTTGGAAGATGCATAGCACCGACTTTCTTGTGTGAGAACAGAAATAAGTCACTGAGTCCTTTCATATGTTGGGAGACAATTGAGACTGTGAGCCCCTGATGCTATTGGCACCTGTGTGCACACCTTGTGTTACCTGTGTGAACGTCCTCGTTGACTTCAAAGGCTGAATCTATGTAAAGATGCACTTCAGCGTTCTCCAGGACTGGATGTAACTTTGGTTCTCCTAACTTTAGAAAGACTAATTGTGCTGTCTATACAGCAGATGAGATAAACTACGTGTTACCTTGTTGAAGTCAGGATGAAAAGAAAAAGAACTTCAGGGAAACTTGGGCTTTTATTATTTCCCCCCCTCCAGCACTGACTAGTGTTGAATTGGTTGACTCCCTTTGATTCAATCTCTCTGTGAACTCAGGTCAGTAATGTGGTTAATTAATATTACTTAGAAGGGTTTATTACTTGGAAGGGTGGAATGTGCTGTGTGTTATGTGCTACTACAACTAGTAATACTAGACAGGTATTCTGAACAGATTCCTGACAAACTGTTGCCTTGCATTTAAACAGATAAATCGGTCACATCTTTGTCTCTGCCTATCCATCTCACCACTCTGATGTTCTCCACAGAGTTTCTGCAGGCTTCCAAAATATTTTCAAAGATGAGATTTTAATCCATTTTCCCACACTCCAAGGAATTAGAGTGAAGGTGGTAGTTATTTTTTAATTCACAACTCATTTGCCTAGAATACTTTGAATTCATGATTTCCTGTAAAATGTCACACATATTTTAATATGCACTTGCAGTGTAATTGAACATTAAGTATTCACAAGAAATTGTGTATTTGTCACAGCTGTGGTAAAGCAGCAATGATGCAGCTGAGAACCATATTGGGCTGTTACAGTAATTTATCCTGGGTATTTGGAATGCTGGAGTATATTGGTTCTCTGGATGCATGGCTTTTATTCTGGACTGATGCAAAATCAATTACAATTCCTGATGTTATATGTGCAGCTGTTTTCCCTTGAGGAAAAAGAGAATCTCATTGGGGCAAAAACTTAAAAAGAAGACTGAAAGGTCAGGGGATTGGCACTCATGTTTGCAAGAACCTGAATAACTTCACAAGCAGAACAAGAATAAAAACCTTAAATGGTCCAATTGCAAAAACCAGTAACTCCAAGAGGAAATAATTAGACATGACCTTTTTGCAAACAGGAATTAATAAAATGTAATCTTAGGCTACAACACATTTTAATTAACTTAATGCCTCTTTCTGATAGATGCTAGTTTCTATAAATATTATCTGCATATACAGTACTGCTAAGGAAACTGGTATAATCTGAAATTCCTGTCATGATTCTCCTGGGCAAGTTTTTTGCTATTTTTTACTTTTCCTTCCTAACAGAATGCAGTCTTCACACTGACCCCTGGTTATTAGATTATATTTTAGCCAAACTAGTTACTATGCCTAGCTAATGAGGAAATACTCATTTAATGTCAAGGTTGGCTTTTCAATAACAAGAATGTAACAGTAATTTGTATCCCTCTCTGCCCATGAGGCTGCTATGAACCATTGACAGCTTTATTTTTTGTTGGTACATTGGCATTGATGCATATAATATAAACTGCACCCTCATTTGTGTCTGAAGATGCAGTGGAGGCCATGTATGAGGAAACGAAGAGCCACTGTAGAAACAGCCACCACTTACAGGTGTGGGAGAGATCAACTAATGGGCAGAAAGGTGCAAGATGTTAAAAGCCAAGGTTTTGCCTTCCTGACTTCTCATTTATTGTAGGCAGCAAGATGTAGAAATAAGGCAGGCAACAGTTAGTTAACATGGGAAGCGGGACTACTTAATTCCACAGTCTTTAGTGTGCCTGATGTTCCTCTTTTCATACTAAAACCTGGTCTTACAAAGTCTTGGATTTTCTCTAGCATTAGTGGAATTTTCGCCATCACTAGTGTACCATCAGTTTTTATCATTAGTGAAAATGCAACTATCACAGTGCACAAAGAATGAAAAAAAATTAAGAGTTTAAGCAAATTACCATTTTGGAACTCTCTCTTTTTTTTTTTTTTTTTTTTTTTCCAAGATAGACATTTAACTAGTTAAAGAGGCATACAACATCTTTAACAGATGCAATGGTCTTGCAACAACAGGCAAGAGAATCATACCAGCAGAGAGCACATGGCAACATGAGATCATCTTATTTGCTGCTTCTGCTTATAGAAGTCCGTTGTGTGTCGTTTCAGAAATCTGTATTTCAGAAAGGTAATCTTCCAAGGAGAAATGTGGCCATGCAGGGAACAACAGTTGACTTCAACAGGGTGCCAGTGTGGTAGAGATGGGCTGAAAGAGCTCAACACTCCTGCTGTTCCAGCACCCTCTCCTTGATGTGATAATGATAAAAGTGCTTGAACTCACAGGACACAGAGATCTTGTCCATAAGGTGTCATAAGGGTACAGGATACAGGGATAAGAACCATGTCAGTAAGACAGCTATCATTTTTCAGAAGTGAAAAAAGCTGTTTCCAAAGGGAGTGCTATTACTGCTTAGTCTTATTTATTTGTTCTCTGAGAAGTTCTTTGAGATGTGACACAGGATTGCCCCATATGGGAAAATAAGGGTGAACTGGGGTGAAAATAAGAGAAGAGACAAAGTTACATGACTTTTCCTTTCTTTATAAACTTTAGAGTGGATTCAGTGGGAAGGAAGCACACTTAGCCTTTCAACTGGATAGGACATTAACAGGGGGCTTTCCTAACTGGTGAAGTAATACACCCTTCAAATGCACATGTTGATGAGCTTTAGTGGCTTTTTTGAACCAGTAATCTACACTACTTCATTCATTGTAAATGGCATAATGTTTTGCATTTAGAGTGTGCATTTCAGCTAGAGCTTTACAAAAACTCATTAAGCCCTGAAACACTGCTCTGGAATAGATGAATAAATTATATGGGGAAAGTAATCATTAGAAACGGTGTTGTTTTGTCGAATGGTGTACAGTTTTCATGTAACCAAGGACTTAAGTGCAGCAAGTCCTTGACACCTATTTTCACTTTCCTATATGAATATTCATTTGGCTTAAGTTAACATTTCATCCCCAGATCTTATCGGAATTAAAATTCACCCTCCTCTAATGGAAACTGTGCTGTTTCACTGCTACACACAATGGCTGACATCAAATAAAATTGTTCTTTGTTACAAAACTATGGTTAGAATTCAGTGGTTAATCAGATGCTGATAGCAAACACTCACGGTTTCCTTTATGTCCATGTGATGATACAAAAGACAATTGAGAAGTGGCTAGAGTAAGGTTCACGATTCACTCTTGACATTCCAGGCACATTGGGCTCTGTCAATATACCAACATATCGCTTGTCATTATGTGTTGCCCTACTTTGAGTTGTGTTTCTTTCCCCTAGAGCAGAACAGTTGTGCACTGAATTCTATTATAGTCATATCTTAAATATGTGCATCTTACATATACCTATATATCTTACACTTGGCTAGCGCTACATTTTGTTCTTAAAATCCCTCTGGAATGTTAAAAACAAAAGAAAGGATGCTTCCAGGGACATATGGTGGGTTATTAAACAGTTTCTTCTAAAAATCCAGCCTGAATCTGATCCACTTTGTTAATCTCCAGATGTTTCTCATTTACATTAGCATCAGCTTTAATGAAACAAGTTTATTCAGAGTGCTCATATTAATAAAAGAAATAGCCATAATGGTATAATTTTGGTAATTTTCTCAGTGAAGCTAATATTCGAATGGCTGGACTTGTAGGTGCACTTGATCCTGCCATCAGGTCTTACTATATTGGAACTTAAGACATTTACAGAACTGAGGGTAAAAGGCTGCAATATCCTAACTCATCTTGTAAGTGCTTTATGAACTGTATGTACAATACCTATTTATCTTCATTTTGATTTATAAGAAACAATCTTAGAAAAGTAAATGTTCTCAAAACAACTACCACTGAAAATTGCAGAGCTGATTTCCCAAGTACCGAACTAATTCTGTTCCAGAGTGTATATGACAATATCATCATCAATATCATCAATACCATCAGCTGTTTTTTCAGCACTCAAGAAGGACAAACACTGACAAAAAGTGGACTTTTCATTTGATTTTTATCTGATCTGCTTTAGCAGCAGCAACCCTAAAAGTAGGGTTAATTGGAATAATGACCTTTGGTTGAAGCATTTCTTGGGAAATTCATCAGAAAGTGGAGAGAATGGCCAGAAGTGAAAATGCTAGCTCATTATCAATCTCTGGAAATGCCTCAGGCCACCACGGCTACTACTACAGCAAAGCTGCACCCTCCACTAGGGAATTGGTACATTCCCTCCAGGTTTGCATATAATGGAAGTTGTGATAATTTCTCAAAAAAGCCTTTGTTTTCACCATGCCTTTGCCAAACCTGAGCCAGAAATGTGTCATTTAAGGAGTCATTTATGTATTTAAAAAATGAATATACTGCTTTTGCACTGTTGCCATGGGACAGCTATAGCAGGAAATGAGCAGAACACCCACATAATTATTGTTGACAGAATACAGTTCCAATTTTATCAAGTGTAACCCCTATGTGATATGTTGTTAAGGCAGTCATCAACATCTCAGTGAATGAAATACTGATTTGAGAAATATGCAGTGCCCAAAAGAAACATAGAAAGGATATGCTTGAAAAACAGAATGTGAAAGACATCTCCTTGATTGAGATGATATGGGAGTAATTATTGGTAAGTCTCTGAAGAACAATTAGAGCTGTTTTTTATTAAATTTTCATGTTATGATTCACATTGAAACTGAATGAATCAATATTTAAATCCAGATTACAGTGATCTAATAAGGTATTGAGAAAGATGATACTTTACAAAACAGTCTGTGGAAAAACTAGAGTGCTGAGAAAAAGCCATAAATCTATCATTTTGCAAACTGCCTTGCTTTTGTTCCTTTTTTGTGTTTAATCTACTTAGCTACTATTTAAATTAGATTTCAGAGGGCTCTGTAATTAGGAAGTGGGATATAATTCATCACTTGTAGAGACTGAATCCATTAGGTATCTAAATAATAAAAGTTATTTACAACAGTGTTTTATAACAGCCTTAGAGAGTTTTAACCATTAATCAATAACAATGGAGAGATGTCAATGTATGAAACTGAATCAGGTATAATATTCCAGTTTGATAAATATCAGGCTATAACTTGCTGAAATACATAATTCTCTCTCCTTAATTGCATGGTTACTTACTGATTAAAAGGAAATCTGTTTCAGGTGGGTTTTATTGTGAGTAGTAACAAATCTTCATCTATTTAAAAGATAGATGGAATCACCCTACTCCCTCAAGAAAGGAAGTCTCAAATAAGAATATAATTTTTTGAAAGGTAATACTGCAGTAAATGAAGGTTTCATTTCCTTTAATTTATACTAAATAATGAAATTCACTAGATATCTTTTTTGTACGAATTGTGTCTGTATCATTTATCCATTTCAACATGCATATATTAAAAAGCAGGAATGAAAAGGTGTGACACATGTAAGTGCATTAAATTACTGAACAATGTTATGCACCCTGCTGCTCACGTTTTTAGTGGTAAAGTAAGCTGAGGCACCGAGTCTTATTGCGGTATTTTCTGTGGAAGTCCACCTACACAGGCTCTAGAGGAATGAAGAATAGATGAGGGTTAAAAAAAGCATCTTTTCTTTAACACCTTGACTCAGTCCAGTCAGATTCAAGAGCTTGTCTCCAGAACTTGCAGAAGGTTCTTCTTTTTGTATCTATAAGTTACTTATGCTATTATTAGAAAATGCTCTCCAGGTTTGTGCAATTGTGAGCTGGGTTGTAAGCATCAGCGTGTGGTCTTGCTACTCTGGGATCTGAACAGATGTCTTTAGACAACACAGCACTGTGCTGGGGAAAATGTCCTCTCTCAAACCTTTGCTAGCATATGAGGACGTGCACCCGGCAGTTCCTGCAGAGCAGCCTGAGGTGGGAGCTGCATTACAGGAGCTGGTGTGTGTGCACCCAGCAGGCAGGGAGGCTCAGCTGTAATCCTCCTTCCCAGGGCTGGCTCCCATGCTGGGCACCATGGCCCTGGGAATCCACCTGCCTGCACGGGATTTGGGGATTGTGGGTGGAGGATGGTGCAGCCAGGCAGCAATGCTAGCCTCAGACCTGGGAGAAGCCTTTGGGCAGTGCTGCCCTGAAGACCAATTTGTAACGCCAAAGTAACAGCCACTCATCTGCATCCCATCCACCTTTCTGAGGAATAGGAGTAACTATTCAGCCCCATTACATCTGAGATTGAACTGACTTGCAAACTGAGAGGCGCTGGTCACGCTGATGGTTTACCTCAGGAAGGGAAGATTACTAAGGGAACAAGACAATAAAAAGGGAATGTTAATTTCACAGCTCGCAAGGATCCTATGGCTGAACTCATATAAGAAATTAAGGCAGAACTCAGATAGTGACAATTTCACTTATCCTGAATTTGTAACTTACAGATTTATTTTTTCTTTTTCTGGGAGAGTGATGATCTTTTCTTTCTACTTTTGTTTTATGTGATCATTTATTTATTTTCCTCCTTAAACCAGGCAAAGAAAGTTTTATTTTTGTGTCACCCTGTTTTGGGCTAGGAGGAGATACAATTAGGTGAGGATATGAAGAAGGATATTTATAGAAGCCTGCAATATTTGGGGATGAGTGGGAAAGATTAATGATACTGCTCAGATATTTTTTTTCTTTTTTTGTTTAAAGTATGCTTTTCTGTTACTATAGCTACTGGCCGTGTCATGCTCACATACAGATGCTTTATCACGTTGTCTTTAGAAACTGACTGATTGCTGTTCCAAAGCATCAAAACCAGTAGTGGAGGGGATGCAGATGCATAGCAGGAGATTGGAAAACCATGGAAGGACCTGAGTCCAGCATAGACACCATTGACTCAGGAGGCAAAACCAGATGTGGAGGACTGGCAAGAAGGCACGCTTGCTAGGGTTGTAGCAGAAAGCAGGAAGAAACAGGAAAGAAGCAGGATATGGAAAACCTACTATGAGGTATGTGCACTTTCTGTTATCAAAAAAATCGAGGAGTCTGGTTAACCCTCAGTTATCTCCTTCTGGAGACAAGCAGATAACCAAAATCTTCGCCTCTTCTGTGTACGAGTCTTTGAAAGGAGAACTGGGAGACCACAGTGCAAAGAGGTTGCTCTGCCTGGCACAAGCTTATTTAGGAAGAGGGCTGAAACCTCGGTGAGTTATAAGCCTGCTGAGAAAATCACATCTCTGAAAACACAGGGCAGAAGATGCTAAAATTGAATCTTGTCTGGCTTTTTGTGTGGGGATTGTTATTAAGGGGACTCCAGGGCAAAGTTTTGGGCCTTGCAAAGCCAACAAGGAACAAACTTCAGGAGGAGCCTGATAGTGAACTCAGGGGTCTTTCATTTCTTTAGAAAAAATGACTTAGTGAAGATTACTGGGAATATGGGACATTCTGTTTGCCCTGAGTGTGTTATGTAGTTGCAAAAAACCCGCAAATACAGTAATGGCAGTTGCCAGAGGTGCTGGAAAAGGGTAATGCCAGTCATGGGCTATTACACAGGACAGTGCACTCAACACTGGGGAAAAAAGCTTTGATGGGAATATAGAAGTGAGACATCTCATGTTGGGGAAAGGAGTAAAGTGCATAATCTATGAGGAAACCTCAGAGTATTCAACAGTTTGATTTAAAATGTTAATGCTTTTAGTCTTAAAGGTCAGAGATGTCAATCTTGCCTTTTGTCCCATTCCTTAAAAAAGCATCTCCTCTTCATATTCAGGTGCCCATGGCTATGGTGTGACAGCAAGCCCGTTTGTTCATAAACATGGGACTGTCTTCAAGTGTCTGCTTTAAAACAAACCAAATGTTGATAGTCACAGGTACATAAATGTTGAAGAATTGAAGAAACACTAAGGGTTTCTCAGTGATGCCAGGCCTAGTGTCCTTTGCCAAAAAGTAGGAAAAAGACCTTCAGCTGTTCATTATAAAAATCTTAGTTAAATTTCTGGAAATGATCCTGTAAGTAATTTTGGCGCATAATTGTGTTGGGTTTTTTTGTTGTTTCTCCCTTCTACAAATAACTTGAATGACGTGCAGCCATTTAACTGTTGTGTTTAGAATGTTTAGAATGATGAAATGCATCATGATAATATTACGACTATTTGTTATTTAGGTTAATTATTGATTACCAAATATGTCTTAGGACAAGGATTCTAGGTGTTAGGTAAGTAAATTACTGGGAATTTGTGAAATGCGAAAGAGAAGATGAAGAGAAGCAGCGATAGGACTGTGCTAAATATAGTAATCATAAAAGCTTGTGTGAGAGAAAATTGTAAATTGACGTAGTCATTAGGAAATGCATTCATACATTTTTGCTTTTGCATGCATTTTTGTGCATTTTGGGGACAAGCTTAACTTGATTCCTGAAATATAAATCTGTAGGGCAATAGGATATTCAGGTGAGAGACGTAATTGCATATATTCAGATATTAGCATCTAAAAGGTAAATCAGTAGGATATCTTGAAAAATGAAGGAGATTTTTAAGAAAAAAAAAATTGTTATGAAGGTAATCTTCCGGATTCCACAAAAGGTACTTTCAGCATAAACACACTTTAAAATACTGACAGTAGTTTGGAAAAGCTTTTAACTAAAGATAATTACCATTTTTCATACTCTTAGAAGAGTTCAGCATGTTTTGGAAGGAGAAGTCTGGATTTGTTATGCAGCACGAGTGTTGACTTCTCAATGTCATTTTCCCATCTGTCTTGCTCAGCAGTGTTAACAGTCTCAGCTGATCCATGTGTGCACTCATCAGTCAGATCATACTGCATAGTGATACATTTAGCCTGAAAACTATTCTCATACAATGTCTGCCGTGCTCCATATCTTCCTCAAAGGAACTGTGGATACAATTTGAACTTGTTTATATTCTTTCCAGTGGTCAGGAAAATGAATAATTCCTTTTTCCGTATTTGGAATTCCCTCAACAATAGATTTACCATTATTTGATCCTTCTTACTTTATGAGCTATATTTATCTTCTGGTACTCATAGAATTCTAGTGCCTGACACTAGTTCCATGGAAATTTAAGGAAACGTCTCAATCTATTGCAAGAGAAATAGGCTTTAAAAATCTATTTTGCCATTACTTTCCCCACAGCATAAATTGCCCTGTGCACAAAATGCAAAAGATGTTTCATTTAATGTCAATACTTATTAAAAGATAAAACACAATCTCTTGGTGACAGTACCTTTCCTGTTTTATTCCAGCTTTATTTGGCATTGCAAGAAATATGTATTAATCCTGTCCTGGAAAGTACTTAGGCTGGAAATGGGTCTGGTCTTGCAGATGGGTTGCTTAACTTTTGTACGTGACTCCTGCCACTTGTGTCTAGCTCTCCTGATTTCTGTGGATTGTGTGGTTCAACTGAAAACATTCCAGATCAGGAACAAGCATGTGCTCCATATTTAGTCATGTCATCAGCAGCACCATTGTACAAACTGCTTATCTTTCTTAACTACAGCAGGGATTGTCCTTCCTCCTCTTGTAAGTAACAGACACCTTTACATTCAAATGGTTGCCACATATTCTTTCTGTGAGCTGGACAGCCACTCAAGAATAGTGCCCTTTAGTAGGTATCAGGTGATGACAATTTTTTATGTCCACCTATTTCCAAAAATCTCAACATTTTGAAATAGCTTCTGTTTCCATAGAAACGTAGGCTGAAGGGGACCGTGAGAGATCATCTGTTCATAGCTCCTGATCCGAGACAAAATAAGTACACTTAGAATCGCCCTGACAGAAGTTTTGTCTGGGCCAACCTTTAAAAACTGGTGAAGGAAATACCATGATATTCCTACTTCAGTCTCTTTTACCGCTACTTACCTTTTGGAAAATTTCTGTGTAGTATCTACGTTCAAATTCATCTTCGCATAAATCAAGCTGATTTCTTTTCACCCTGAAATGGATGAACATGGCATAAAGTTGATTGGTATGTATTAAAAACTATAAACTATATTTTCATTTTGAAAGAATACAACAAGATCTTTTTGTTATCTTCTTTGCTTTCCCCACCCAGTAAGGTCATATTTGTTCTTTCTTTTGTTTGAATATTTTAAATTTGTCCTCTTCTTGTTGTAAACAATTTTTGGACCTCAAAGTTACCCACCCCACCCCACCCCCCAATTAAAATCCTTCTGCGTGTTTGCTCTATTTCTTTGTAGTGTTCCTTTATGACATGGCATGACACAGGCTCTAGCTGTGCATGGCCATTTTTTGGTTTTCAGGTTATGAAGAATCCTGTTGGTGTCACTAATATTTTTGTTCTGCACTGAGATAGTGGCATTAGATAATCAATTACATACATTATCTTCTTTTTCTTTAAAATTCCTTTTGAAGAGAAGCTACCCAGAAGTGTCCTAAGTGTCTGAAGTCTACAGTTTTTGTGGGTTCAAACTTGCAGCAAGTTTGGGGACCTCAGCACATCTCCTTGAGCTACCCAGGAGCAAAGGAATCTATTATTCTTACTGTGCTATTTTTGGAATCATTAATAGTGTTCTCTTGAGATGGCTTTTTCCCATGATGTTTGAGAGTTCAACAGTGGAAGTTCTTTTCCTTAATTTGAACAAATACACCATGTCTATTCCTTAGTGAAGTTCCTCCATTGTCTGAAGAAGTGTTGCAGTTTTGGAGAAATGGCATCCAAAATTTTCCTGGAATGTGGATTTGCCTAATTTCTCCAAGATCTCTTTCATATTTTCCCTACTGTCCGATTAATATATTCTTCTACTTGTAAGAATCAGTGTTTTCATTTCTCATCTCTTAAGCACTTGCTACATGGGAATCTCACTGCACAATCTTGAAGAACTGTTTGGTAGCACAACTGATGTTTGAATGTAATCAGAAAAAGAACTGGGCAAACCGCTCCCAAATTGTCTTGTGAATTAATCTGTCTCGCTGTGAAACCTTTTGTGATTTTAATTCTCAGGTGTTCTGAGCATAGCTGGTAAATCATGCTAAAAGGCATATTACAGATTTTGCATTATGGCTTACGAGCATTCTTAACCAGGATTTAATAATTCAGGTTCGTTGCTTCTCAAACACTCTGCCTGCCTGGCCTCACACCTTTTATAGGCAGTGCTTGTCCTTTAAAAAAATGTACAGGCCAGAACGAAAAAGTTGTAACTAGCAGGTTTTTCTATGCATTGTATCTCACTGCAGTTAGGTTTCCTGAAACAGCAGCAGCTTTTGACCTTTAAGACCATCAAATTAAATTATATTCAATTCTCAGAAAAATAGGGAATAGATCATTAGAGTACACAGCAGCCTGAAATCCAGCTGTGATTCTGTAACCTCCTAGACACTGAATCTAGTTTGACTGATGGAAATTGTACCTTAATTTTTTTTGTTGGAAATTCTTATATAATGTCTTCAGTATTATTTCCAGATTCTTACTCCATGTTTTGTTGAAAAGTTATAGCATTACAGATGTAAATGTGCAGGGAAACATGCAGACCAGAATGGGGCAAGGCGGGGTGGTGTGTGCAAAAAAAGGAAATGAGAAGATTTGGATGTTGGCACTGACAGGGTGAGGCTGGGTTGTAAGGGTGAGGGCTGAAAAGAAAGGGATGAGGTAGAAAGGATGTTCATATTCAGTTGTTTGATTTTATGCTGGAAATAGCAAAGCGTAGATACAGATTTCGGCATACTTTAAAATATATCACTGCTCTCCCAAGGCATAAAAAACTTAACAAAGTCATCCAAAAAAGTGCTCCCAGGGGATGCAGACAGAGCAAGTAATGCTAGCAATGCATTTATATACAGGTGCCAAACGTGGGTTCAAACTTGCAGTATCCAGGGACCTCAACACGTCTCCTTGAATTACCCAGTTATCAACAAAGGGAGCATTAAACCTCCTAGCTTTTATTAGACCGTTAATTTTGTTGAATAGCATATATCACTTTCTGTAGCTGAGTTCCTGATACTGTGGCCTGAAACTCCTAACTTAACCCCAAATGGCTTCTTCCAGATAGTGCCTCCAGAGAGCAACGAATGACGTCTAGTAGAAAATAAAACTGGATGAGATCAGCCAGGGAGGATAGGAACCAGAGCTCAAGCGCCAGCTGTATGCAGGGGGGAAAAAAAAAATAATCAGAGGACACTGGTAATCTTACTAATGAATGATATCTGAAGGCATTCTTCCATCAGGGCTGTAAATCACAAACCTACCTCTTGATGAGGCAAATCTAAGTCAGCTTGTGAACCTTTATGAATTTAAAGTTTTCATCTTGATCTTACTTTTAGAAGTCTGCAAGTTACTGTAATACACCATGCTTTTTCAGTAATGCATTTATCCAAAATTAATAGGTGTATGTGATAATGTGCTAATGCTGCAGGCACATGAGGCACCAAGTCAAGACTTGGTCACATGACAAGGGTGATCAAGTGAAATGGAGCTTCTAACTTAAGAGTAACAAAAGTTTTTTCACAACAAGAACATGGGAAGGAGTTGCTAAGAGAGGCTGTGGCATTTCTGTCCCTGGAGGTTTTCAGATCCTTACCAGGACAAAGCCCTGAGCTACCTGGTCTAAATTCAATGCTGACCCTGCAGGAGGTTGTGCAAGATGACCACCTTCTCTTTTATCGCAAGAACTGAGGAGAATTGATGAAATAGGAGCTGGGTTCAAAACGAACAAAATGAGGTGATTATTAATACACAGTTCAGGTAAGATGAGCATTAGGATCACTCTGCTACTGGCTGTTTTGGATGATATAAGTTATGTGGGCTCTAGTCTGGGCAGATTCACAGAAGAGATCCATTGGGAGTATGGAACATATGGAAACAACGTCTTGCTCAAGAGCCTCTGAGCACACAGCTTCTGAAGGCAAGCAGTAGATGTAGACACCAGGGTTAAGGGAAGAAGGAAAGAAGCTGGTTAGGTGCATGATTGTCTGGCTCTCGCACTCTTTCCCTTGCTGAGATCCGAGGCAGAATATTAGGCTAAACAGACTTTTAGTTTGACCCAGTACAGTGCTTCTAGGACCCGAAATCCACAACACAGTAAAGTATATTCAATTAAGTTACTATTCGCTGTTAAGTGGAGAAGGCTGTCTTGTCACAGTGGTCTAGTGGCCAAAGTGTGGTGGAGTTACAAGCTAATTTCAATGAGTTCATACAGCTGACAGAGCATGAAAGACGTGCTTCACAGCATCTCAGTAAATTAATCTCTCCAGAGCAAGGGTTTGTCTTATCTCTTCTGCACAGATCTAAACATGCAGTGACACTAAGCAACTTGTGTTTGATTTACTTTGTAACTGCATGAGAACTGACCTTATTGCAGCTTCTGTGATAACTCACATCTAGTCACAACATTAACAGAATAACTCAAAATTGTTAGGATTTCAAAGAAAAGTAGCACACAAGTTTAAGTTTTAGAAATTTTAATCAAAATTCTGTCAGGATAAAGGCTAGAAGATACTCTCTTTAATTATGGATAAACTAAAAATCTGTGCATTGTTGGAAGATGACAATTCTGAGAAAGAACCTTTGATGGTGTAATGTCAGGGGAATTAGTCTATAGAAGTTCGGAATAGTTCTGCAGGTATAAGACTCTTCTAGGCTTTACAAAACTCCCACCAAACTCTTGATTTTGCCAATCTTCCTCAGAGAAGCCTTCCTCCTATCTGTGGTGCGGGTCTGTAAGGGACAGGGAGGGAGGTGTGAGAACTTTGTTTGGGAGAAAGCCCATGTTTTCTCGTCTGCAGCTGAAATCAAACCACTTCCCAATATTTAGCCTGTAATGTGTTCACAGCAATGACCATTTGTGGTCTAGTATACAGTCATCTTCTCCAACAGTGGCCAACAAGTGTACCTACACTCTGTTGTCTGAAACTCCCTGTGAAATAGAGCAGTCCTCTCTCTTCCCATTGCTGCCATTTTTCATGCCTCCTCCTTTCTCTGATGATGTCTTTTGGTTATTTAGAGGAAGAAAAAGTATATATGTGTTATTTCCCCTGTCCTGCAGCACCCTCCCTGCTGCGTGGGTTCTCCCTCTCCCTCATGGCCGTGCCCTCAGATGGTCTCCTCTGGTTTTCTTTACTCACCTGCCCCAGTCAAGCCCACATACCCTTTCCCACCCCTCTTTGCAACCTGTTTTCCCCTGTTTAACGCAATCCTATCCCAAGCTTGCAAACATCCCACTTCCCGCCTTTTTGATCCTTCTCTCTCCCCAGTACCAGAATGGCAAAGAACCCACAGAACCACGCTTGGCTCCACTGCTGCTGCCCTTGCTGGAGGAAGTGGGCGCAGATCTCCCCTCCCTGACCCTCCCTTGGCATCCTCATCATCCTCACTGCGGTTACCACCACCGCCAAGGCACAGGCCGGGCTCCTCACCTGGGAGCCACCCTGGCTCTCCTGGCTGGTGCTGAGGCCCAGAGGAAGAAGTGCCAGGGTGCTGCAGCGGCCTGGCCAGCGCTGGCTTGGCCTGTCCCACCTGCTGTCCTCGAACTGCGCTCGCAAGGGCCTGTGGCCTGGCCCACAGCCATTCACTGTGGCTATTGCTGGAGCCTCCCGCAGCACCAGTTGGAGATCCCAGTGCCACCGCTCCGGGCTGGGAGCGAGGGATGCGCAACGGCAATCCACCCAGCAGGCTCTCTCACGTTACCGCTCCCTCCTTTCTAGGTCATTGATGAACACGGGGACTGGCACGGGTCCCTTGCGACACTGGTGACAGTTCTACTTTGTGGACTGACTGTGACTGACGCCCTGCTGTCTCCTTACCTTGCAGCGATCACCCCCGCATGCGAGGTGCGAGGTCCCTGCGGCCCTTCTCCCCTCACGCTGCACCCCGGGGCAGGCTGGCAGCCTGGTGACGGAACCCCCGTGCTCCCCCCGCTGTCCCGGGCTGTTGGCTGGCTGGCCTCGACGCCGAGTGCCTCAGGGGGGGCGCAGCCCCCAGCCCGTTCCCGCCGTTCCCGCCCGCGCCACCGCCCCAGCGTCGTCCCCCCCCCACCCCCCACCCCCGCCGCCCTGTGAGGCGGAGGCGGCCGCGGGGGGCCGCTGCTCCGCCGGCGCGTGAGGGGACGGGGCCAGCAACCTCTGCGGGGCCGGGCGGGCGCGGGGACAAAG